>CM054125.1:13194927-13794927 GCA_028751855.1 Ambrosia trifida
TTCTGGACATAGCTGTGTTGTACGAATTTTCATAATTTTTATGTTTGGAATTAAGACAAAACAAAAATAGGTATTGTCGAGTGAATCCCAAAGAAAATTCAGTAAAAATTTGGGAGGTTAACTCACTGATTTGCTATTTTAAATAAATTCGTTTTGATGGCGCACAATCTGTCCTGAAAACACAGATTGTGTATTATGTGCTTCTGTGATTAATTGAGGTCTTAGGTGGTATGGAATTGACATGTAACTGAAGTACACTTGTCTGAGACACATACGGAATGTAGAAACTAATTGTAACCAACGTATTCACCAACGGGTCCGTAGGGTTTACTATTGCATGTAGAATCACTAGGCGTCGCATACACACTTTTGAACATTTAAAACGCCTTGGACAAACGAGTTATATGGTGTAATGATGTTACGCCTATACTCACGTAGTGACACTGTTATTAGGGTGTCGGTAGCATATAATACTTGCTGTTCGGATTCTTTGCTTACGCGATAAGGTGAGTTTCACTACTCTTTTCTCAAAAGCATGCGTCTCGGGTTGAGACAACTTACTTAACGTTTCTAGTCCGGTGCGGGACTACTTTTACACATCCCGGGTTTGGGGTGCATGGTTCACGTGGTGAATCTATTTTTACTAATTCATATATATGTCCTTGATGAACTAAACCAAACACATCGTTTAAGTCCTTCAAAATACCGAATCAATTGCCGGTTGGGCAAGCGGGTTAATTAGTTGATAGCGCTATTAGGTCTAACAAACCTCACATCGTGCTGGGAGCACGGATGTGAACTATTAGCTTCAAACATAATCATTGTCGATGGACAATGATGCAAGGCATCCTTATCCCGGTTATGGGAACTTGTTCATTAGTAGTTCGGTATTCGCCGGTTTTAGTTATCATGAGTGGGCTAGCTACCCCTGACATTTGAATTAGCTATTGTTTACAGGGTCTGAGAGACCAACGCTGTACACTTGACTTTTGGGGTTTTGAGAACCTACACTTTTATTTACATCGCTTACTTATATTGTGAACTCACCAGCTTTATGTTGACACACGATTTACATGCTTTTGCAGGTAGTTAGCTTCCGGTGCCAGGATTAGAAAGCACCGTACACTTCACTGCATTTGGGCTCTCGGGCATACACATAAATTATATATTATGCTTTCGTATGGTTTTAATTTGGGCGCATTGTTTTGCGCATAGTTTTTAAAAAGGTTTAAATTTGGTTTACGCTTCCGCAGCTTAACTAAACTTGGTTTTCGAAAACGAACTAAATGGTTTGGGCATTTAGAGTTCGTTCCTGTGACTTATGGCTATGGGATCCTGGTTTGTCATGCGCCTCGCGGTATAAACCCCGCAGTGGAAGTTTGAGGGTGTGACAGATTGGTATCAGAGCCATTGGTTATAGCGAACTAGGACTGCATGTTGAGTCTAGTCTATAATCATTATAGCATAAGTACACTCACAACTTAAGTGCACAACTAGCTATTAGCTACATATATCTACAACATATGATTTCGGGAGATATGTTATCTCCTAGTTCTAGACTTAATTCTTAACACGTCAATGGTGGGAACCTAGGGTTACACCAGGTGGCGCATTACTGGGAGTAATATCCTAACTAACCTCATGGACGAGGAGACAACAATAGTACAAGGGAGGGAGCCCTTGCGAGCGTTATGGCGCACGTACACAGGAAGCTGCACGATGCGCATGACGTGGTACCATTAAATCAACTATGAAGGAATTCGAATGCTGAGACTTATCTTTTGTCACTTAGCAAGGAGACAATTAGTTTCTGTTCCTTGCTGCTTGATCTTTCTTACCCCCATTCGAAACTCAGACGGGACTGGGTTACGCATATAGAACTTATTTCTTACTTTAGTACCTTACGCCTAGTAGGAGCGGGCGGACGTATGACTGCATATCCCTGTTACTCATAAGTATATGGTAGATTCACGGGAACACATTAGATCGGGACTTGTTACACACACTCTTGGGGAGTTACGTAAAGCCTGCGATGTAATGCAACATCACAAGGGAGGATGAAACCTACTAATGGCTGATAGCCACGATTGGAGGAACGAGTGGTACAGCTTACCACTAAACTGGCTCACATAGGACTAGAGAAGGAGATTGTACGTGATGAGAACCATATAACACTGACATCGCAAAAGAGGAAGGATAAGAGATGAAAGGGGAACCTGAGCAGGACGAGCACACGGAAAGTGAGGATGAAGGCTCTACTATCTAGACAAAGCATGGCGACGATTGGCTCTTACCTTTTCTTACCTATCTTTTCTTTCATTTCCCTTGTTAACTTAGATAAGACTGAGTTTTTATGATCAACGATAGGGTGGTTGAGGCCCTCACATCTTTCCAAGCTAGTAAAGATCTATTTTGCTAAATCATTCTTTTCCCCTGACTTCCACATTTGAACTTTCTTATACCTTGAACGTACATCGTATTTTCAAGCCTTTTTATTGGTTGTAAACCTCGATAACTCCAACGGAACTGAAGGAGACCGTCTGGTTGCTTCAATAGCATAAGTCTTTGCCATGAGCATTTGTCCCAGGCAGGATGGAGTAATGTACACTACATGCACACTCGATGAGTTACAGATACCTGGAAGGAGAACGTAACACCCTGTGGTGAAATCTAGAAACTTTGTTATATAAAGACGGATGGGTCTGAGATCGACGCCTACACTGCCAAGCTATAGGAGATAGCCACTATAGGCTCAAATCTATTTAACCTACCTTACAAATGGATCGAACTTTATACCGAAAGGGTGGGCCCCTCAGATTCGTGGCTTGGCCACTGCAGCTCACCTACAAATCTTTCACTTGACTCGCAGACTCACAGATGAGACTGCTGATCATGGTACCTTTCTGAAGCATGGTGCTTCATTTACTACTGTTGGTGATAGCAAGAGAACGTGGGATAGTGTGAAGTATAAGTCCTGCAACAACAACTACCACAACGGGAACAACAACAATGGGGTTCGTGGGAAAGCATTCGTGATTGGCATTAGGGAAGCTAGGACTGATAACAAGGTCGTGACGGATACGACACTCTTATGATACTGGTACGGACTATAGTTTTGTGTCATCAAAACTTAACAAACAACTAGGGATGGTTCCTACTTTTCTTAATACCCCGTACAACATGGAGTTAGCTGATGGAAAGCCTGTTGAGGTAACCCATATTCATCGTGACTGTAAGCTCGAGTTGGATGGGCAATCGTTTGCCATCAACATTCTACCTATCACCCTTGGAAGCTTTGATCTCGGGGTTGGCATGGACTGGTTGTCCAAGCAACACGCTGAAATTCTCTGTCAGGAGAAGATTGTTCGTATCCCTCTCCCTAGTGGAGAATTCTTATCTGTCCAGGGTGATCCTGGTGGTGCCATGATGGGCATCATCTCTTTCCTGAAAGCCTAGAAGTGTATTCGGAAGGGCTACCCAGCCATATTGGCTAACATTTCTGATACTCGAGCTGAAGTTGAAACAAAAATTGAGGACATCCCTGTAGTTCAGGATTTTCCAGATGTCTTCCCAGAGGAATTACCCGGACTTCCACCTGTTCGACAAGTGGAATTTCAAATTGACCGTGCACCAAGAGCCGCCCTAGTTGCGCGTGCACCATACCGCCTTGCACCAGTCGAACTTCAAGAACTATCCACCCAACTCCAAGAGCTATTGGACAGGGGTTTCATTAGACCTCGTTATTCACCTTAGGGAACTCCAGTCTTATTTGTTAAGAAAAAGGATGGGAGTTTCCGTATGTGTATCGATTACCGGGAATTGAACCCTTTACCTCGTATTGATGATTTATTCAACCAGCTCCAGGGGTCGAGTTTCTATTCCAAGATTGACTTGAGGTCGGGGTATCACCAACTGAGAGTCCGAGAGGAGGATGTGCCAAAGACAGCCTTTCGAACTCGTTATGGGCACTATGAATTTTTGGTAAAGCCTTTCGGGCTGACCAATGCACCAGCTGTGTTCATGGACCTCATGAACCGTGTGTGCAAACCCTATCTAGACAAATTTGTCATAGTGTTCATAGATGACATTCTGATCTATTCCAAGAGTAGGGGAGAGCACGAGCAACACCTACGACTGATCTTGGAACTTCTGAAAAGTGAGCAGTTATATGCAAAATTCTCCAAGTGCGACTTCTGGATTCGTGAGGTCCAATTCTTGGGTCATGTGGTGAACGAGGCAGGAATACAGGTCGATCCCGCTAAAATTGATGCGATTAAAAGATGGGAGGCCCCTAAGACTCCCACGGAGGTCCGACAATTCTTTGGCCTTGCAGGTTATTATCGCAGATTCATTCAGGGATTCTCAAAAATCGCTCAACCCCTCACTGCTTTGACACAGAAGGGGATTACCTACAAGTGGGGAGATGCCCAAGAACCTGCTTTTCTGTTACTAAAGACTAAACCTTGCAGTGCTCCAATATTATCACTACCTGAGGGTACGAAGGACTTTGTGGTGTACTATGATGCATCTATCCAAGGTCTAGGGTGTGTTTTGATGCAACGCGAAAAGGTGATCACATATGCTTCACGACAACTAAAAGTTCATGAGAAAAATTTCCCCACTCACGACTTGGAACTGGGAGCGGAGGTCTTCGCTCTCAAAATTTGGAGGCACTACCTCTACAGGACAGAGTGCACGATTTTCACAGATCATAAAAGTCTCCAGCATATATTCGACCAGAGGGTGCTAAGCATACGACAACGCCGATGGGTCAGACTCCTGAATGGTTATGACTGTGCCATCAAGTAACATTCAGGGAAGGCTAATGTAGTAGCAGATGCCCTGAGTCGTAAGGAAACAAAACCCAAACGAGTGCGAGCCTTGCAACTTACCCTACAATCTAATCTTCATGTTAAGATACGTAAAGCCCAGGGCGTGGCTTTGAAAGGGAAAACATCGGGCTTGAAACCTTGCACGGTGCTGATAAGCACCTGGAATGGAGGACATAGGGTCTTCAGCACTTCATGAATCAAGTCTGGATTCCACGTGTTGGAGATCTCAGACAACTAGTGCTCGATAGGGCACACACCCCTCGTTATTCGATACATCCTAGTTCGGATAAAATGTACCGAGATCTCAAACTCTTTACTGGTGACCAAACATGAAAGCTGAGAAAAGTCACTTATGTTAGTAAGTGCTTAACGTGTGCCAAGGTTAGGATTGAATATCAGAAACCTTCGGGCCCACTTCAGCAACCGGAAAATCCCATGTGGAGATGGGATGGTATTTCCATGGACTTTATCACCAAACTTCCTAAAACGCCCAGCGGGCACGATATGATTTGGGTCATTATTGACCGTTTGACCAAATCAGCGCATTTCATGGCAATTAGAGAGGCGGACATGTTGGAACGTCTAGCCGCTTTTGTATTACGAAAATTGTCTCTAGGCATGGGATGCCTACTTCTATCATATCGGATCACGACGCGCGATCTACTTCCCATTTTTGGGAAACTCTCCAAAATGCTTTGGGAACTCATTTGGACATGAGCGCAGCCTATCACTCCCAGACGGATGGATAGAGTGAACGTACCATCCAAACACTAGAAGATCTACTGCGAGCGTGCGTGGTAGATTTTGGAAACAGTTGGGACAAGCACTTGCCTTTGATTGAATTCTCTTATAACAATAGTTACCACACCTCGATTCAGTGTGCGCCTTTTGAGGCACTTTACGGGCGCAAGTGTAGGTCTCCTATCTGTTGGACTGAGGTTGGGGATAGCCAACTAACAGGTCCCGAACTCGTGCACGAAACCTCTGAGAAGATAGTGCAAATCAGAAACAGGATGGCTGCTGCTCGTGATCGACAGAAAAGCTACGCGGACAAACGTAGAAAAACCTTTGGAGTTCCAGGTTGGGGACAAGGTTTTGTTAAAGGTGTCACCTTGGAAAGGAGTGATACGCTTTGGGAAACGAGGGAAGTTGAATCCCCGTTATGTTGGACCTTTCGAGATTGTTAAAAGGATTGGTCCGGTAGCTTATCAGCTGAATTTACCAGACGAACTCAGTGGAGTGCATAATGTATTCCACGTCTCAAACTTGAAGAAATGCTTATCCGATACGACACTGGTAGTGCCACTGGAGGAGATCCAGGTGGACGACCAGCTACGGTTCATGGAAGAACCAGTGGAGATTCTTGAGCAGGGCGTCAAGAAACTCAGGCAAAGCACCATACCTATCGTGAAAGTACGGTGGAATTTCCGTCTAGGACCGGAATACACGTGGGAGCGCAGAGATCAGATGCGGCTCAAATATCCACACCTCTTTTCTGAACCTGAACCTGTGCATAGATCAAATGCCGAACATAAAGCAGCTCGCTCAAAGTGAATTTCGGGGCGAAATTCCTTTCAACTTGGGGATGATGTGACATCCGGAAACCAAGCATACATTTTTTTTAGCTGGCTTTACTGTTTACTTGCTGAATTTCGGGACGAAATTCTTTTCAACTTGGGGATGATGTGATACCCCGAAAATTCAGGTTCTCACTTTAACTAAACTCTAGTTACATTCCTTGCATTATACTTAACTAGGGTTAGTTAGATAAGACATACGTGCATGGTTATGAGTCAAGGTGTGATTGCATGATTAGTGAACCTCGGACGTTGGTGAATAATAAACTTATGTGTCTCGGTGATACCTGACAAACTTATGTGAAAACCATACGTGATTATGTGAACCTAAACCGAACACGTTAATAGAAATCATTAAAAGTGGAGCATGGGGTTGATTAGGGTCTTAATGCATGGGGTTACACTTGTTACGGTTCGAAATAACGAAAACGTCGAAGGATAACGCGTCGGGAGGCGAAACGAGGCAAAAGCGCGCCACCCGGACCTGTGAGCGGCCGCTCACAGGCTCCGAGCGGCCGCTCCATTTAACCTGACGGGTCTAAACCGCCTCAAACTCATATTTAAGCATCCTTAACCCCCATGCAACCCTCATACTCAACCCTAATCGCCCCCTTACTGCCCCACACGAATATTTCACTCCAAAAACTCCTGCTAAGGCTCAAGATCATCAATTGGGAGGGTCCAAGGCGCGCGATTGATTGATTTGAAGAGCTAATGGTATAACTCATGATTTCTTACGCTTTTTACTTTATGTTTTATTGTAAAAATCATATAACAAGTTTGTCCAGGTCTGAATGGGTTTAATAAACATTAAAACATGAGTCTTTTTGAAGATTAAACGGATTAAACCTATTAATAAACGCGTAGTAACATCATAGGATGCTTGTTGCGCAAGTTATTGGTGTTTTGATCCTAAAAGCTTTGATCTTGACATGTTTGATAATAGGATCTGATGGGAATAGGTATTAGGAAAGTTGTATGATGATTATTAGGTGTTATTGATTGATAATATGCAACTAGGGTTTGATATAATTGATAATATTGCACGATTAGAATCTGGACAGATTCTGAATGTCGACTTGTAGGGTCTGTTTCGTGGCTTGAAAATAATTGGTTTGATCGATTCTTTGCATGATTGTGACGTACAAGGTCTTAGCTTTTCATAATGGGTAAAACCATCGAATTTGGATATCGTTTGAGTCGTTTTTGGAATTTTAATTGATTAGGGGTCATATCAGATTTCGGATTTGTAAATTGGGCTAACTTTAAATGGTCATAACTTGAGATTTACAAGGAGTTAGGTTATGAAATTTTTACAGTAGGTCAATACTGGAAAAATAGAGCTTTTCCAAGTGGATTCATCTCGTTTGGATGAATACACAATTTTTAAGAATTTTCCCACTAAACTGACCTGTTGAGGAGATTTTCTGGACATAGCTGTGTTGTACGAATTTTCATAATTTTTGTGTTTGGAATTAAGACAAAACAAAAATAGGTATTGTCGAGTGAATCCCAAAGAAAATTCAGTAAAAATTTGGGAGGTTAACTCACTGATTTGCTATTTTAAATAAATTCGTTTTGATGGCGCACAATCTGTCCTGAAAACACAGATTGTGTATTATGTGCTTCTGTGATTAATTGAGGTCTTAGGTGGTATGGAATTGACATGTAACTGAAGTACACTTGTCTGAGACACATACGGAATGTAGAAACTAATTGTAACCAACGTATTCACCAACGGGTCCGTAGGGTTTACTATTGCATGTAGAATCACTAGGCGTCGCATACACACTTTTGAACATTTAAAACGCCTTGGACAAACGAGTTATATGGTGTAATGATGTTACGCCTATACTCACGTAGTGACACTGTTATTAGGGTGTCGGTAGCATATAATACTTGCTGTTCGGATTCTTTGCTTACGCGATAAGGTGAGTTTCACTACTCTTTTCTCAAAAGCATGCGTCTCGGGTTGAGACAACTTACTTAACGTTTCTAGTCCGGTGCGGGACTACTTTTACACATCCCGGGTTTGGGGTGCATGGTTCACGTGGTGAATCTATTTTTACTAATTCATATATATGTCCTTGATGAACTAAACCAAACACATCGTTTAAGTCCTTCAAAATACCGAATCAATTGCCGGTTGGGCAAGCGGGTTAATTAGTTGATAGCGCTATTAGGTCTAACAAACCTCACATCGTGCTGGGAGCACGGATGTGAACTATTAGCTTCAAACATAATCATTGTCGATGGACAATGATGCAAGGCATCCTTATCCCGGTTATGGGAACTTGTTCATTAGTAGTTCGGTATTCGCCGGTTTTAGTTATCATGAGTGGGCTAGCTACCCCTGACATTTGAATTAGCTATTGTTTACAGGGTCTGAGAGACCAACGCTGTACACTTGACTTTTGGGGTTTTGAGAACCTACACTTTTATTTACATCGCTTACTTATATTGTGAACTCACCAGCTTTATGTTGACACACGATTTACATGCTTTTGCAGGTAGTTAGCTTCCGGTGCCAGGATTAGAAAGCACCGTACACTTCACTGCATTTGGGCTCTCGGGCATACACATAAATTATATATTATGCTTTCGTATGGTTTTAATTTGGGCGCATTGTTTTGCGCATAGTTTTTAAAAAGGTTTAAATTTGGTTTACGCTTCCGCAGCTTAACTAAACTTGGTTTTCGAAAACGAACTAAATGGTTTGGGCATTTAGAGTTCGTTCCTGTGACTTATGGCTATGGGATCCTGGTTTGTCATGCGCCTCGCGGTATAAACCCCGCAGTGGAAGTTTGAGGGTGTGACAATATCCCCCTCCTCCTGCTGCTGCACAACCAACCTTTCCTCCTCCTCAAGCCAATGATGACTGGACGGATGAGGAAATGGTCTGGGCCATGGATTATGTCTTGGCCCAGCAACATATGGAGCGACTAACGTTGTCGCCCCCTACCCCCTGGGCTGCTCCAGTCCCCTACCACCAGACTACCCCCACCCCCACCACCATCCCCCAACACCAGGCTACCCCCATCCCCATCCCCCAACACGAGGCTACCCCCACCCCTACCACGGGACTTCCCCAACTTAGGGGGACTTGGAAGCCCTCAGGGAGATTGAGGAGGAGGAACTCTACTGGAGCCGACCTACCCCTCCTCGTGAGTACTACTACTTCCCCTCGGATGCGAGATCCGATGGACGGGATAGCTCACGTTCCATCTCACCCGAGTACATCACCCTCCCCGGGGAATGGGACAACTATTCTCCATAGTGGAGAAAATTAGGATTAATAAGTAATTTAGGATTAATAAGTAATTTAGGAATTTAGGAAGTGTGTAACTTTTTTTTTTAATATTAGTTGTAATTTTTTTTAATATCAGTTGTGTGTTTTTAATATTTACTTGTGTGTTTTTATTATTATTTGTAATTTTTTTATATTTATTTGCATTTTATTTTAATTATTTTGAATTAAAAGATTAAAAAAATAAAATAAAAAAATCAACTAATCACAATCAGGGGCTTTATAAATAAAGCTCCACCACTACACCCCTTTTTCAGTTTCTCTCTCAATGCTGACTCAACAGTCACGTGCACCAATCAGGAAGGGAGACTTTATATATAAAGCCCCCCACTACGTATGGTCTAACACACAGAATAAAATAAAAAATCCATGTTAGGTGAGCATTGAGCTACCCCTCTAGAATGGCAGTATCGAAAATACCAGCAAAAACACGGGTCCTATCTGTCCTTTCACAAAAGAAGACACACGTTATACAGGGACTAGGGATGGCAATGGGTCGGGTTTGGGACGGGTTTAGGCAATCCCAACCCCATACCCGGTTAGGTATGCTTGTCCCAAACCCGGCCCAAAACCCGTCGGGTTTGTGTCGGGTAATTACCCATCGGGTATCGGGTATACCCGCGGGTTTCGGGTAAACCCATTAATTTTTAAAACTTACCCATTGAGTTTATCCGATCAAAAACCCGACGGATATCTATTAGGTAACCATTAACCAATTACATTTAATCTTATTAAATATATATGTAAGTGATTACAATGTATAAATATAAAATAATTAAATCATATAAAAACACTCAAAAACATAGATAACAAATACTATACACTATTTTTTTTATTATTTTTAGCACAGACAATCTAGATGGATAATTAGATATAATATTATGCATACATATTTAAAAGGATATATTAAAAATTATATTGGGTATTTAATCGGGTAAATGGGTATACATTATCGGGTAATCGGGTCGGGTAAACGGGTATATCATCAAATCCCAAACCCGTCCCAAACCCGTGAAAAAAATAAAAAGTAATCCCATACCCGGACCCATACCCGATTACCCGACCCCAAACCCGTCCCAAATGTGTCGGGTTTCGGGTTTACCCATCGGGTTCGGGTTTGATTGCCATCCCTAACAGGGACAGGACGAGTGGGTGTCACCGGTTGAGCAAGTAATTTCAGCCGGACGCATTGAATCCCCTTAAATACAACTCTGAGTCATTTCAGATCCGTCTTTTTATATAAATAATAATAATAATAATATCATTTCATTTCTCTCTCATCATCTTCTCCAAAGCTTCATTTCATACCTTCTGCAAATAACTTCATTTCACCCAATCAACTGCATACACAACCCACTAAAACACACAGATCAGTAACCCATATCACAGATCCACACCCTCTCCTCTTTTTTTCAGGTAAATCCATCATTTTTATTATTATTTAAGCTATGAAATATAAAAATAATCCGTGTATTGACTGTATTCTTTCGATTTTGTTTAGATCTGGTTGTTTGAGCAACGAATTGCATAAGTATATGATCAGTATATGGTTTGGCTTAACTGGAATTAACGACGTCGTTCTGCTTAGATTCGGTTGGTTGTGGAGAAGATCTAAAGATACCTAACTTGTTTTTAATAATAATAATAATAATAATAATAATTTGGTTTATAAATGGAGACGCTTGTGGTTGTTGCACAACAGGAACAGTTCCATAACAGAAACCGTGGTCGAAACCATGGATCGTTTGGTTCATATAATTGCCGTACGTTTGAATCCGGGTCAGGGATACTCCCATCACCTGTTACCAAACACTCCTTACCTAATTCCCCTAAAACACCTTACCAAACATCATCTAATTTGAAGAAACATGTTTACTCTGACCAAAATATTAAGCATAATAATAAGAGGATTAGTAAAACTAGGTCTGTTCCTATCCCGCTTGATATTAATATTAATGTTAAGCCTGTGGATTGTTGTTCTAGGAAGGATAATAGTTTAAAGGATTCTTTGAATGATGGTTTGTTCTATTCTGAGCTTTGGGCTGGGCCGGCTTATTCGAATTCGCCACCTCCGAGTTCTTTGCCGATACCGAAGTTTTCGGTTAAGCCGAAAAGGACGGTGTCGCTTGAGCTGCCTTCAGCGGCGTCTGAGGTCGATTTGTTTGCTCATGTGGCGAAGTCGGCTCCTCCTTCGCCTACGAGGGAGCATCATAAGTGTTCTCGTAGGGAGTTTGTTAACAGTGATGATGAGGATGAGTTTGCGACTAAGACTCTTCGTCGCATTCTTAATCTTGATATGGCTGACGAGTGATGGGTTAGGAGTGGTGATCTCATCACTCCTGTAAATAAAGATATCTACTTTGGTTTTCTTTTTTAGTGTAGATTGTATATAGGATGAATAAGTTGGTTATGGGTTGTTGGTTGTTACTTCAGATTGCTTAGTAGTTTACATGTAGTATGGGTTGTGGTGTGATGGTACTCAAGGAGGGTTGTTTAGGTGGTAGATCAATATTATATAAGTCGATACAAATTCACAAGATTTCGAAGTTTATTGGGTATTCAAGCTGGGATTTGGGTTGGAGATTGATTTGGCAGTCACATTGGGTAAGTGGTGTAATGGTACAAGGATGGCTGTTTAGGTGGTTGGTGGTAGAATAACATTTTAAAAGTCGATACAGAGTTACAGATGTATAACATGTCAAAGTTTGTTTGGGAGTCAAAGCTGGGATTGGGCTGCTTAGGGGGTTGGTGGAAGGACAGTATTACAAAAGTTGATACAAATTCGTAACGTGTTAAAGTTTATTGGAATTAAAGCTTGTATTGGATTGATGGGGCATCATCAAGCAATGGGTGCATAAAGGGTTGGCTATGTATATGGTTGGTGGTAGATTTCTAACGTTTTGAGGTTTTCTTTGGATGTCAAAGTTGGGATCGGGGCATTTGGATTGTGTGTTGTGGAAGCAGATGTGGGAAAAGGGTTTGTCTGCTTAGGGTGGTGGCAAATCAGTGTAATGAAAGTTGGTACATATTCAAAATTTGTTGAAGTTCATTGGGAGATCAGAATTGACTGGATCGTGCAGCAGAGGCAGACGTTGGGTTTAAAGTGATGTGACAATGGTGTTTTGCAATCTTTCAGCTAATGAACCAAGCTGCTGCAGTATTAATTCTCCTGGTGTCTAGGTTAACGCTCTTGTATATAGTGCAGAATCCCTTATGGTGATTCTAGTCCTGCAGGTCCCGCATTCTCTAGCCTTCTCCTTTCAGCACCAAATTGCTCCTGTCCTACATTCTCATAGTTACCCAAGGCAGTGGCTAATGACCTTTTCCGTTCCTTGTAGTTTCGTGTTGTAGTGGGTCGTCGTCTTTTTCAGTTTTAATTTTATTTTCATTTCTCTATTTATTACCTCCTTAAGTTAGAAATAGAGTTTGAAGTTTTCGGATAGTCAAGTTGTAGAGTTCCTGTTCAACATCTTTTCTGGTTTTTAAGAAAGAAAAGTGTGAAGGGAAAGTAAGATAGTTGTATCTTCTACCATTTGATCTGTGAGTCAGCAAGACTTACATTGCTTTTCGGAAAGGTCAATGCCACTGTTCTTGTGGTCGTTAAGAAAGGTGTAAAAACATCGTCTTTTAAGACAGGTCATCCTGCCAAGCCACTTGAAGGTTAGGATCTTGAATATCTTTAGTGTACTACAATTGTATATCTTTGAATCCTAACTGTTATGTTTTCCTTGAAACAGAAGAATAATCTTTAGGAGGCTGTTCTTCTCAAAATATGCTGTAGTTGTCTGTTTAAGATTGATTCTCTTGCCAAGCCACTTGAAAGTGAGGATCTTACCTTAAATAATATAGATTTTTTTATTTATTTTATCTTAATCTTTATCCTGTTTCCCTTAAACAAGATAATTATTTACAGGAGGCTGGTTTAACCAAAAATTTTGTTTACAGGATGCTGTTCTTCCAAAGTATGTCAGCTGTGATGCGGTTGGTGGTTTACTTGTGAGCTGGAATTTGTGAAGGTTGGCTGTTTTTTCGGTTGATCAATTATTACATATCATACTATTACCTAAATACTTATAGGTGTATATAAATCTGTATATTGCAGTTGAGGTAGCAGCAGCCAATGGGATAGGAAGGAGGAACATCTTCACGAGTGTGTTCTTCCAAAACACACTGGTGGCTGTTGTGGTCCGTTTGTTTTTGTTTTGTTCCTTGCGGTTACTTTCGTATCTTTCAATTCGTAGGTTATGTTTGTCTTTTGCAATGTCCGTGTTAAATTACACTTTGGTTTTGAGTGCTCTTTCTTTAACTTTGCGTATTGAAATCATATTGCATAGCTTTTGCTTAACCATAGGATCTCAATCCCAACTTTACGCACATTTTCTTTCAACTTATTTATGAATTCGGATTTGTACAGTTAAATTGTTAAAATATGATCCATTGGTCAATAGTAGTACGTATTATAATGTGATCAATGATAACTTGAGCTTTCACTTTTTTAGTCGCATGCAAATCTATATCTTAATTCAAAATATTTATAGTTTGGTTTGAAAAGACAGATGAAAGAAGCAAACAAAGCTACCTATTTGCTATGGTGAGATTGTTTTTGGCATAGAATGAAATCTAAGAGTGTCATTGGTCATAATGTCAATAAGGATTAATATCAATCAATTCATGATGGTTTAAACTTTAAATTATCAAACTTAATTTTTTATATATTTGTTATTAGAAATTAAACCAGAAACCTGTGCCCGGTTGTCAAACCTTCATGCCTTTGATTAATAAACATGGTATCCACTCCAGGTACCAAGCAAAACTCCCAGAAATCTTTGTTTTAGTGGGGTGTAGGTGTTAAAATAAAGCATTGTTTTTCGATATAATTTTATTTACTTGAGAAGAATGAGTGAAATTGCCGTTTAAATAGAAAATTAATAGGCATTCTATTATTCTAAGCATACTTAGGCTATTTGTTATAGTTTAACGCCTAACGCCACATCAGCCCAAAGGACGTGAAACACCTCCCCCCCCCCTCCCCCGGGGTGTGAGGCTCACGTGTGAGTGTGGCCGCAGGTGTTGGGCATATATGTGAGTACGTGTGTGGAATTAATTTCTAAGACAATCAAAGCACCCCATGTGGCTAAGGGCGTGATTGCATAACACTTAGCCTTAAGACATCAAATTCATTACAAATTATACTCCTAACCACAAGGTAGATTTGCATAATTCACTGGTAAGAATATGTTACAACTAACTTTCAAGTATTTTTCTCATTTTAATGAGTCCAGGGAAACAAACTTATTCCTTAAAAGGATACTAAATTAAACTAAATCTATGAACAAAGTCAACTGTAACTACAATATTGAATCCAACTCCATACAGTCAGATAGACATTTCTCTGAGTTTATCAATCCATCCAAAGCCATTTCTTGACATCTACATTCTTCACTGCAAAAAGCTTTCTCACCCCTTTAATCATACAAAAATCAACAACTTAAACCATGATCATCAACCATAAAGTTGCCAAATTTCATAACAAGTACTTCAAACCATAGTTGTCAAAAGCACACCTAGGCGCAAGGCCAGGGGCGGATATAGGGAAGAAGCAGCGGTCGCGGACGTTGCGGCTCAACTTCGCGCGCGTAGTGGAAAATTAGTGGAAAATTTGTTTTTTTTTTTTTTTTTTTTTTTTTTTTTACGAAAATTGGAAAACGTTGCTACTAAAATGAAAAAAAATGAAAAACGTTACTACTGATTTTGTGGCCTAGATCCGCCACAGCGCAAGGCGCAAGCAGGCGCACCAAGTGCGCGCGTCTAGGCACTGAGGCGCACTGTCGGGGCTGTTTTCAGGCTGATTTCCGGCCAAATTCAGGCTAAAAGTTGCCTAAACCTCTAAAACATCCTAAATGAGTTATAAACAAGTCCTAAACAACCCTAAAACCTCCTAATGTAGCCCTAGACAAGCCTAAAACATCTCTAAAATCCCTAAAAAATGTATTTTATACTATGTGTTTAATTATAAAAAGCCATCGTTTTTTATGCGACGCTCGGCCTATGCGCCTTGAGTGCACCTAAGCGCTTTGACAACTATGCTTCAAACTATGCATAAACAAAAAAATAACCGAATTTTAGACGAACCTGTATATGAAAATGTCACAACCATCTTCAAGACCCTTCTTACAAGTATAACAGAAACTAAGAAAGCTCTGCCATGGCGATTTCGGGTCAGGATCAGACTGACTAACAACATCACAGCAACAATCCACAACACAATTATCATATATATGAGTTGTTTTCGGGTTAGACCCGTAAGTAACTACCCTTGTGTAGTCCTCAGAGAGCTCCATCTCACTCAAAGATAGAGCATCCATGGAAGCTCGAACCGACCCAGATCCTGTCAAAGTCAACTGACTACCAAACTGCAGTTTTGAAGTCTTAATCCCAAAATCACAACATAACTGATCAGAATCAGATGATGGGCATGATGGTATTTGAATATTAATCCTTGATCCAAACAGAACCTTTCTACTAACAGCATTAGATTTACAAATAATATTATCACTACTTTCTTGAACCAGAGCAAGAGCAATTCCATTTTTGGATTCAGACACAAATTTCTCAAATGGGTTGTTGAGAACTGAGGTTGGTGATGATTCTGCATCAGAAAAGCTTCTTGTCATGAAGAAACCATTAAAGAACCTTGGAGAAGCAAGAAAATAAGAGACTGGTTTTGTAGGGGTTTGGGTAGTGGTCATTGGAGATTTGGAGGTCACTAAAATAATAAAGATTGTGTTTTTAACAATACCCAATTGGGTTCAATTACAGGAAGAGTGTGATCATGAAAAGGTGAAGAAAGGTGTTGATGGGTTTCTGCAATGATTGATTAAAAACCACACCTTTTTATTTTTCAAGATTAAAAAAGTAGAAAGAAAACACATGCCTGATTTAAGCATAAATAAAAGAAGATGTTTTGGAGTTAGGAGCTGTCAACTTTGATGATAGAATGGAATTGAACTGCAAAATATGCAAGAAAAATGATGAAAGTTTTATCTTTGAAGAGGTCATGTCTATTATAGCTTTTTATTTTTTAATTATATATTAAAAAAATTATGTGTATGTATATTTTTTTGATGGTTAATGTACTTTTACACTTTTTTGTTTATTTATGTCTCTATGATACTTTATTAATATTTTGTGTAACTTGTATAGAAAGACCATGTAATGAGGCTTAATTTTTAAGCCCATTCAATCCTTCCCATCAATTAAATTGATTCATTTGGAAAGCATTCTTTCTCTCTTCTCTTCACGTCATCAGCCGGCTTTATAGACACAACACTCAGACTCATTTTTAAAACAAAACATCTCTGGGACGGTGTTGAGGTTTTATGGGGGAGTTTTGGGGTATTTCCATGCCCATTCCACCTACCATTATAGGTGGTCTAATTATCTTTTAAAGGCTATTTTGTTTCTCATTTAAGTAATACTTTTTTTAATCATACATACAGGTTGTATTTTATAGTTAATGTTTTCATGTGGCGTCTAGAGAAAGATCGGATCCCCACTAGGATGGCCCTGGTTAAAAGATCAATAAATATCACAGACAAGAGGTGTCCTTTGTGCGATGCTGTGGAAGAATCTGCGACCCATTTGTTTGTGGAGTGTTGGTTCGCTGTTGGTGTTTGGGCTCTTATTCTCAAATGGGTCAAAATGGGTATAGTGGACATGAATGATCTGAACGATTTGTTGATGATACACAAAGTTTATAAGAACTCCAAGTGGGCTAAGTCGATAATTCGGGGAGTTGTCATGATATCGTGTTGGGCGATTTGGAAGGAGCGTAATAAGAAGGTTTTCCAAGGGGGCTCTCCTAGAATTGTAGAGGTGGTTGCGATAATTAAACGAATGTCGTTTTTTTGGCTAAAGCATCGATCCAGATTTAAGTCTTTAGAGTGGGATTGTTGGTTAAAAAACCCAATGTATATAATGTAAGGTTTTTGAGCGTGCCTCCTTTTTGAGGTTTCGTTCTTTGTGTTTTAATGAAGTATACTGTTAAAAAAAAAAGGTTGTATTTTATAGTTAAAATATTTAATTTATGCTGCATTAATTTAGACAATATCTTTCTATTAGTTATTTGGTAGAGAACTTATCACGTGTTTAAAAGATGTTAATTTAATATAAATAATGATTAGAGTAACAATTACAAAGGGCCTATGCTAAAAATAATAAAGTAAACAAGACAGGATGCCATATTGCCATGACAAAGATACATTACTAATAAACCATGTTAATAATAATAACTAAATTCATGTTTTTTTGTTAGCCATATCAATATATTTACTATTACCAACGAAAAAATGATTTACTTTTTGCTAGTAACTAATGGGCCAAGGGGGGTGTTAAATTTTAGAATGCCCGGTTTCAACGTTACAGCGGGTCGTTAATTATGAATGTGTTTAGTATTGTTATATGATATAAGAAGATTTCTAAAATCTATCTGGTTGTTTTTCGAATCGTGAATTAATTGGTATTCGCGATTTGAGCAAGAATGGTAGGGGTTCGCATGGGGCTAGACAATTGGTGAAGTTTGTTTATGGTTATCATATATGTAAATTAGGTGGTTTTGGGTAAGTTAAAAATGTTAAAAGGGTCGGACTATTCAACTTTTTTAAGATAGGAAATAAATAGACGGGTAAATTGAGTGGAGAAGAAGAATGGTACCGACTCATGACTACATCATCGACTATGGCGTTTCAGTGTTATGTGAGAGGTCGTATCGGCTACTGAGAAGGCGGCGATTGACGTAACAAAACGATTACACCTCGCTTGATTACCTAAAAGTATATAGATTCTTGCCCGATGGATAAATAGAGGTGGTTGTCGGTGATGTATAGTGATTGGCAACTATGGCCAAAGTCGGTGTACAATTGCAACAACGAAACAAAGACCAAGGTAGATCGAATGACGTAACCGGTGAGCGTGTAATTGATATTTAGATGACAGACGATTAGAAAATAGTCCTAAATGGATGGCGGTTATCAATCGTCGGAGTTTTCACACCGATTCAAATTCCTTGACAAATAAAAGTAATATATTTTTTTATTATTCAAAATTTTTAAATTCCGTTTTTTCCTTACAAAAATTGTCAAAAATAATCTAAAAACGGTTTATTGGAACTTTTTATAGATGTTGATTTTGGATTCAATATGCTTCAGAATTTTGATGAGCAAAATAGGGGGAAAGTTAATTGATATGTTCTTCGTTTTTAAATAGCAAGTAAACTTGTTTTTTTTATGGATAGATAATATATAGTTTGTGAAACGGTGGCAATGGATGGATAAAGGGTCGTGACTATTGAAGGAGATTCATGTTAAATTGTGAAAATGTGGGTATTGGACAATAGAAAGGTGGTGATGATTAGAGGTAACCCAAGTTGTAAATTGTATAGTTTGTGAAACGGTGCCAATGGATGGGTAAAGGGTCGTGACTATTGAAAAAGATTCACGTTAAATTGCGAAAAGGTGGGTATTGGACAATAGAAAGGTGGTGATGATTAGAACTCCTTGCCTAAGCTCAAACCGTCACGGAATTTTTTTTTTGTGGTGTGCATAGATCGAACCTGTGACCTACCCTTAAAATAGAAATCTTTAAAGAAACACCCACCATACCACAAAACCAACTGGGCTGAAGATAATTGACGTTATTAATTCTTTATGTGAACTCATTCTCTATGCAAGTTATGAATGCGTTATATTAATATTGTGTTAATAATAAAAGATGTAATTATATAAACTAACAAAACTAGGTTTTTTATTAGGGGCGCGCGTTGCGGCGCCTTTGTTTACCTTTTGATTGTTGATGTTTTGTGTAGCTATATATGCAGCATGCAAATAAACTTTTTACAATTTTATTATAGCAATAAAGTCTCGTATCATTATAATAGGTTCAGGCGTTGAGCTTCATTGCAATTTTACCATTTTATCATGGCAAAAAGTTCACATATCATTATCATAGAAAAGGCCTTTTGTACTTATTATGGGATTTGGTATTTCGAAGGCCCCATGTAGAGTTTTAGAATGGAAAGATCCATTAAAAACAATTAACTGTATTATGTCAAAAAAGCCTTACCTCCTAGGTGGTTGTTTATACATATTGTTGCACCAACAATATTGAAAAAAATATCTACACCTTTATTTTTGCATTTTCCTTTTCATTTCGCTTTAACATGCACGTTACATAAATACTTTTCGCCGCCTTCCCGCGCATTGCGCCTCCACAACATCTTCATCGTCGTTCTACACCACCATTCCCGCCGCAAGCCCAACGACAACCTCAAATCGAAATCCTCTCTCGCTCCTACGCCCTACAACGGTTTATGCGTGCAAATCCGTTTCAGCTTTCCTGTTATCCTCCTTCACCCACTTAAAAATAAGGATTGAGGGGAAAAGTTGTTGAATCCTGATTACATCGTATCCAATAGCCATAAGGATAAATAACTTAAGACATAAGAATCTGAAGTCCACCACACACACTAATCACAATGACCCTTATAGATGATGTATGGATGCTAATTTTGTTTCCTCTTTTTCCATCTAGGCTGCTTCCTAGATAGACTTTCGACTCCAAAACAGATTGGTTTAAAAAAATTATATTCATATTGATAACATCCAAAGCTTTATATATCTTATGTGATAAAAACAACATAGTGAAAAAAAAAAAGGTTGAGAAGGTAAATTACCTTTAATTTGTATTCACAGTCCTTGTACAGCCCCATTTCTTTCTTTCTGCTCTTTCTCTTTCCGTCACTAACACCTTCTATACAAAACATTCAAAGCACCTAAGCCATCTTGAATATACCAACTGTGTATGTAAAACCATTTTTTTTATAAAAGCTTATACATATTTGTAAAGAAACATGCATAATTCCTATGCGATAAAGACACCAACCTTGGGCCGAACAGGCTTAACAAAAGAGGGTCGAACAGGGAGGCCATAAACTTTTATATGAGGAGATTGGAGACCAGCTTTGCCACCTCTTCTGTAGGGCAGTACATCTTGTTACAAGCCTATGAAACCTGTCACATACACCATAAAAATCAGCACAAGCCTGACAGTTTAAGTAGCGTGTTAACCAAAAAATTCAGGGGGCTAAACAAACCATGGAGGACGGCAAGTGTTTAAATCTGTAACGACTGTAGTAAACAAAATCTTGTCTAAAAGACCCTTCGACCTCAAGATACGAAGTGGCACATGTTGCATTAAAGGATGATTATATCGGACTGGTACTTCATTAAACCTTTTGCAACCTCTCTGTCACCATATACATATACATATATGATACACCGATTAGTTAGTATTCACCAAAATAAAATTACTAACCAGTTACGAATTACGTGTGATAATAATAAGCAAACCCTTGACATACAAAGCATCCAGGCTAAAAAATAACAAAAGATAACCAATTTATAATCTTTACCGCGCTATAAAAGTGGACGCTGCAGCAAAATTCGACTGGTGAATCACACGAGGAGTAGCCGCATAATATGTCATCCGCCACAAAGAACCATGCTTAACCAAAAAGTTATAAATTCTTGGCAGCTGATTAAACGGCCATGGAGTGTGATCCGTCCATAGATCAGTCACAAACACCTAAAAACACACACATTCAATCATATTTCAATCTAACAAACAAACTAACGTAACGATGAAACTGAATTTAATGTTTATAATGCGTTTTTTAGGTTCGTATCACTTCAGCTCTCGACCCGCGCATTGTAGCCGTCAATATGTTGTATTTCTTTCTAGCTGACTTGTGTCGCGAAATCTTGGGAGTTATTGATTCATTGCCTAAAGCCATTTGATGTTTCAGGTTGCAGCCAACGCCGTTGCTAGTAATCCTATTATCACAATGGAAGCACATTAGTAAGGATTTGGTCACATAACCAAAACGTAATACACATAACCCCCCTTTTTTAAATTAAATGTTCTCAAAGATGGTTTAATCCAAAGCAAGTATTTTCTACAAACACTTTCTGAATGAAGTGATTTAAAAACATAATAAAGTCATCTAAAACGTAAAACATGATTCCGTTGGACAACATTGACATCGACCAACAATAAACTCCAATGAATCCCAACCAAATCATGTAAAGTATCAAAAAAACCAAATTAACTCAAATCTTAATATTGTTTTAAGTGAACATTAAATCGAATACTGGGTGCGCATACTTTGAATTATTTTTTCTCTTGATTGAAGCTAAAAGCTGCCCGTGACAACCGTCGTTGAAAAAAGGAAATTTGTTACTGCGGTAGATGTTGTTGCCCTGCAAACGCTCTAACCGTTTCAGATAGAGAATGTATAATCCTCTCCACATTACGCTAAATAAAAGACGATGGATAATTAGGCATAAAAACAAACCTCTCCATGGTCTGCCTGAACATAAAACCAAAATCCAAAATCAACAATAATCACATTCAAAATTTATTCGAGTTGACTTACCTGGATTATGTATAGATTTGAGTTCAACCTCTCCATCCTTCAATCTTCTTTTCTAATAAGCAACAAAACCCACACAAAGCAAAAGTATTCAATGGATTTGATAAAGAAACAAAACCAATATGAAATTGTCGAAAGAATAATCGATTCACACAGAATCAAGATTTATAAACAAAAAATTGCAACTTTAAGAAGTGAAGAAAGACACAAATAAAATCATTTAATCAAGAAACCCATATCAATGTTCAACGCACACAGATTTTAGACTTCGTTTATTGAGGGACAATTAACACCACCAAAATTCGGAATAAATCAATTTCCAGTAAAAACAAATAATTAAATGATAAAAACCTAAATGAAATAATAATAATAATAATAATAATAATAATAATAATAATAACAGAATACTAATAATAATAATAATAAAAAACATACCGTCATCATCATCAACCATCCCAGATCCACCATCTCCCACCGTCATCTTCATCATCATCACCATCGAACCACCACCACCGAACTACCCCGTCTTCAACAACCCTCTGCAAAACCCCGACCACCGAACCGTCTCTCCGCCGTCCTCAGCCTGAAACCCATCAAACCAGCCCTGAAACCCATCGAACCACCCCAAAACAAACCCATCCCCTGAAACCATCATCCCCGACAGCCTAAAACCACCCAACGACCACCCCTCAACCACCGCCCTTTGCGCGATGACGATCAACATAAAAATCCTGACCAAAAACCCACAAATCTCATTTCTTCTTTTCTTTTTAGAGAGAGAGAGGGGGTGTGTCTGATATGTGTGTTTGAGAGAGATGTGAGTTTTATGTTGATTATAAGGGAGGCAGCGGCGACGGTAATAAGGTAATCGCCATCACCGCCAAGTAATCGACATCACCACGATTAGGGTTACAATTTAGCGGTGGTGGTAGGTGAATGTAAAGCAAGAAACAATAATCAATAATCTGATAGAGAAGAAAGATAAGAAATTTAGAAATAAAATCACCCATAAAAACATGTTTAATTACAAAAATGCCATGAATCACTGTTCATTTTATGGTTACTGTTCAATTAGTTTGTGTGTTAATAGTATAGAATCAAACGTCAACAGTTCTAAATCTTAATTGGTTCTTTTTGTGCAACCTGTAAATCTATGATTGGGCCACCATTTTTAGCTTTCACGTGTCAATACATGTGGAGGAAATATATGATAGTTTTCTATTTGAGGGACTTGGTTTTTGTAATGTTGCATTGTTTCGTTTTAATATTTCAATATAAATTAATATACTAAAAGTAAATAAACAAATAAATGATATGCATTTAGGTATAACAAATAGTTAATTTTATATATGTAACTAAAGGATTCAAAAGGAGTAGGGTGGTTCGTTTTTACATTAACCTAAACAACAATATTTTGTATTTTCACAAGTCAAACCGTACACGTGGTAATATTATCTGGGTTATACTACCACTTTATTTTTTTTCTTCTTTCTTTTGTTAACCGTACCGTATGTGGGTTCTCTCTTCGTATTGATACACCAAGTTGCAATACCAAACAATACCAACCATGTTCTCTAGCCCGCCCCACCGCAGAGAGTTGGCATAAACCTTAGTATATATAAAATTCAGAAAACGTGAACAGTTCAAAATCGATATTGGACGTTTTTTGCGGCCTTGCCACATGTCAAGTGGTGTTACGTCTCTCTTTTTTTGTCCTTCACCCATTTTTTGTTTGAATTAAAGAAATTAATTTGATATATAAATCTAACAAAAAAAGAGTTGTGTCAAAGGTGGTGACAACCGAAAATTTAATTGAAACAACCTAGATTTGAATCTCCAACGTCACACTTCTAATTGTATTCCTTCTTTTCTTATTTTTCTTCTTTTTAGAATTGTTATCCTTCTTCCCTCTTTTAAAAATTCCTATTGTTTTTAACACGCATGTTGTATTAACGATTTAACATTAATCCTGGTTTTTTTTTAACAACTTAAATTATACCAAATTTGCCTTTAGTGGGGCTCGAACTCCTGACCCCAAAAGGAGCAACACCTTAACTTTAATGGCTTTGCTAATAGAACCCAACCCACGACACCGCCGCGAAGCGCAGGGTTCAATACTAGATAAACAATAAAACCCAATAGCAAACATTAAAACTTAATATTAAATTTCAACAACTAAAACATAAAGTGGAACTTAAACCAACACTAGTTATGGTTTGCGGATTAAGATGATTTGCCTTCCTTTTTAACTTTTTTCGCCGGACAATGTTTAACCGTATACTTTTAGAGAGTTTAGTTTGCCATGACTTTTAAGAACTTCCCATAATACTTGCAAAAAAACCATCTTGTTCGTAATATACTTAACAAAATAGAGCATGTAGGACCCAGGTCATGAAAACATGTAAAACCAGTGGTTTGTCGGACCCGCAAGATTCAATGATTCATGAATACAGAAATGCTCGAATCGAATTAAAGCACGTGGGACCCGGTCATTTTAAAGTTGCATGGCGTGACTTTTGTACACCCCACTGATGTGACGTAATTTTTTTTATCGGCTTAGTTTAGCTGTGTAAGTCGTTTGTCAACAAACCTACCCACCCGGGTTTCATTCCCCGTGTATACAAGCTTTTCAACCCCTCGTCTGAAGGCTTCGCATATTTTGCATACCCTGTGAATCGAACTCGAAACCCCACGGGCATGAACCCCACTATTACGGGTAAACCTTCCCACCTCCGTTGCAACCACTGGGCTACAAGATCATTGGCTGACGTAATTTTCTATTATGATCTTTTAAGGGACTTAACTGAATTGAAAACCGACAACCGATTATTGATACTTAGAGAAACACAGGGATGGGGTGTCGCAACTCTCCATATTAAATTAGGGTGTCCCGTTAATATAAGTCATATAATATATAGAGTTGATATGTGTCATTTCATTTAAAATTTTAAGGGAAGTAGAGACATTTTGGTTTCTTTACTTATCTTTTCTAATTTCTTAAATTTAACATTACCTCCACCGTCAAAACATCCGAATCCTTTGCATAAATAGGGGGTTTATCATTTTACAAATTACATTTGGGGGGTATTGGGGGAAAAAACTGAATTTGGTGATGCCTTGAACTCGATTGGCGGTATCAAAAAAAAGAATTCTTGATGCCGCCATTTGATTTGGTGTGTTCAATGATGCCGCCAATTCACTTCATGTATTCCCACATGATGCCGCCAATTAAAAGTGAGGCATCATTTCTTATATAAGGAATCGACCAGCTTCCAATTCTCTCCATCCCATTTACAACACAAATACATTCTATCATTCCCACATATCTCAATCCCATTTACAACACCACATATCTCAATCCCATTTACAACACAATTGTAAAAAACTAATCAAAATACCAATATGAGTTATAATACTTTTCCTGCAATTGTTCTGGAGGGTACGGTTTTTTATTGATATTGGGTTGATGTTACATTCACATGGAGTTTTAACTGTTTTCGGCGGGGACGAGTCATGCTTAACAGCATCGTCTGCCGTTTCATCCCCCGCTTGGCATCGCTTTTCTGGGGTCCAAAAAAGCGGTGTCTTTGGATCGGTGTTATATCCACATTAAACTACACTTCTCAATACATCTACACGTGGTATAACACGTGTAGAATGCAACATTGATACTTTAGTTTAAAATATTAGAGAGTTATGGATCGTTGGGGGGTATTGGGCCTCTAGTCTACCAAAGCTGGACATTCCAACGAGCTCTTTAGGCGGGTCTACTTTCCAGGCAAACCCACGCCATCCGGTGTTGATGAATCACATCACGTCATTAGCGACCTGTCCGGCAACGGATGATGCGATTCTTCACCGTACTACTTTCGTATGGCAGGCTGGTTTGAACATTGGGTACCTGTAGATTTGGTACACATATTCAACAGGTAGAACCATGTTCTCCTGGATCAAATTCAGATGGGTTTGAATCTGAATGCGGTCCTGAGTTCCCGCTGACTGGAAAAGAGAAGTTTCTGGGTGCACAACACAAGCTATTGTTGATTTCAACAAAGCAATTGTGATTGAAGGTGCGAAACAAAAACTTAATGAACTATGCAACAAGAAACGGTGGTAGAATATTGGAATAGGTGATCTCGGAAAATATAGTGTCTTGTAAATCCGTAGATTGTATAGTTTGAGTGACTAGTTTTGAAAAACAGTTGTTAAATAAATTTGTAATATTTGTTTTAAATAAATCTATCAAATTTGTATTATTTGTTTGAGACATTCCAAAAATGGAAAGTCTGTGTGTTATTATTTGATTTAAATAAATCTATCCCTCCGAGCCGTTTTCGGGCCACCGGGATCAGGCCCCGGAGACCCGAAAACTGCCCGGACTTCGTGCGACGCCCGTGTGTTACCCAAGGGCAACGCGTCCGTCAGTCCGGTTACCTGTCCGGCAGGCCCAGCCAGGCTGCACAGAGGCCCAAAGAGGGCAGCCTGGCCCGTTTTCAACATAGTGTGGGTTTTGAGAAAAACACCTCCGAGCCATTTTCGGGCCACCGGGATCAGGCCCCGGAGACCCGAAAACTGCCCGGACTTCGTGCGACGCCCGTGTGTTACCCAAGGGCAACGCGTCCGTCAGTCCGGTTACCTGTCCGGCAGGCCCAGCCAGGCTGCACAGAGGCCCAAAGAGGGCAGCCTGGCCCGTTTTCAACATAGTGTGGGTTTTGAGAAAAACACCTCCGAGCCGTTTTCGGGCCACCGATAAATGATTACGTAATCTTGTTTTAGTGTTTAACGCTTTTATTTGGATTTTAATTTTAGTGGTTGTTTCTCCTATCAATGTTCGAATCACAGGTGGCTAAACGATTCATATATTCATATATTTATAAAGCAAATCAATAATTAATGTTATAAAGCAAATCAAAATGTTACAACAAGTAATTAAGAACACACTTGAATTCGACAATGTTACGAGTTAAACCAGTCCAGAGAGTTCGAGGGTCCCTGATTCATAAGACGTTCAGATTGCCTCCTGGGTGGTTGGTTGGTGGGTGGTGCTCCTTCATTACCGTACTCATCATCAGGAAAGAGGTTTAAATTCAGCGTGGTCGATGGTCCTGGCCGGCTTGAAGGTCCTTCATCACACGAATTATGCGGGGCATGGTAATGAAAATCACTAAAAAGGTCGTGATCAAACCGTGCCAACCCCTGTCCAACCGGCGTCACGTAACCTGGTGATGAAGGAAACACCCAACTATCTCCGATGCCAATTCCGCCTGCACGAAAGTTAGCTAGCGGACCCATCTCTGCCGGTTGACTGCCACCGGACCCACCAACATCACCAGTTCCCTGTACGAATGATCCACCCAATCCAAATGGAGTTCCCATCTGGTCCAATCCACTGTCCATGAATTGCGGGACATATCCCCCGGTCTGGTTCTGATTGTTGCTGGCCGCAACAGATGCACGAAACCCAGCGTCATTGTCAAAGTGACTTCCAGCAGCTTGGTCTTCATTTTCCGGCACGTTTTCCGTGTAACATCGCAAAATTTTCAGATTCTAATACGTATATTATTTTATCATTCATAAGGTGCCTAAGTTTTATTTTCCGACCAACTTATATACATATATATGTATATATAATAATAATAATAATAATAATAATAATAATAATAATAAATAACAAAGGAAAACAAAACCGTTTAGTTGATTCTTAACTCAACCAGCATCGGCCCAAACAAAACAAAGATTTCTGAGCCCAAACTGATACCCGGCCCACCAAGAACCTAGCCCAACTCCCTTCTACCCCTTGCTGTTAAAAAAAAAAAAGAAGCTCTAGCCGGGTTTCGAACCCGCGCCGAGCCAAACCACACCCACACACTAACCAGCTGGGCTGGCCTTCACACCTGATTCATTCCAGGCGCGTTAAAACTATATCACCTTTTCAATTCGTCACAGTTGACTTGGTAAGTCAACTGTGAACACGCGACATACCATAATCACCATCTTAACTCGTGTTTTGCATAATTTTGGTATCTATACTTGATTATCGGCCATCAGTGACTAAGTTTACACGCTAATTATCAATCATCGTTGACCAATTGAACCTATTACGCGTATGACATTGATTAGTGGTCAATGTGACACCCCGGGAAAATCCCACATCGGCCGTGGCCAGGAGAGATCCTTGGTTCATAAGTAATGTCTTGCCTCTTAAATCACCAACGCGTTTTGGGGCTTAATGTTAGTGGATGAGAGGAGAACTCCACAGTTAAGCGTGCTCAGGTGGGAGAAATTCTAGGATGGGTGACCTCCTGGGAAGTCTCCACTGGGCAACCAAAAACAAATCCGTGAGCTCTGGATGGGCAAAGCGGACAATATTGGTGAGGAGAGGGGCGGGGTGTTACAGATGGTATCAGAGCCACTCCTGTGCTGTTCGGGATTGTAACATCGCATTATTTTTACTTTTCTTATATTTAAATTCTATACTAAACAAATTCCAAATTCGCCTTTACTCGCTTCTTTTATATTACTCGTACCAATTCTTGACGAGTCGTCATTATAAGTTATTCTAATCAATTTAGACGTTATAACAAGAAACTCATTTAGTTATAATATCTTAATATATATTTATTTTTTTAAATAAAACATGTATATTTTAGTTAAAGATCTTAATACTTTTAATTAAAAAAAAAGAAAAAAAAACGAAAACTTTTAAGTGTCGTTGACTTTTTAATCCAAAATAACAACGTTCGTTTTTTTTAATATTATTACTTTATTTTTTTTAATTTTTTTTTCTATTACTTATAATAATTAAAATTAATTCCCACTTAATCTCTTCCCAACCACCTTAATAACTCTCTTAATGACCCAACCACCTTACCTCAACTATAAATACACCACTCCTACCCATTCTAACACTTGCTCATTCCTAAATCCTCTCTAAACCTCCCAACTCTTCAAAGAAATCTCAAGTGTGGAAGTCCACTTATAAGTGAGTTTTCTCATAAACTCCAACTTTATTATTCTTTCTTCACTTCTTTTCTTCTTCTAACCCCTTGGGGAAACCTCTAGGACCTTGCTCTTGTTTGCTATGGCAAATGAATACGAGTAGGACACCAAAATGAGGCCTCAAAGGTGGTTCATCTTCTATTGTTTTTATGCACTAGAAGGTTAGTTGAAGTGATACCAACCAAGTTCACCAATAACTTAATATGGACTTGTGCTATGGTTAATGGTTGACAAAGGAAAGCCAAGGCTCTTCCAAACTAAGTCACCATACACTACTTTAACCCTATAGTTATATTATGTAAATACTAAAATATATACTTTCAAAACTCTACTAATCTAATAACTTGGAAGGTTTGTGGATACATCCCTACCTTAACAATACTTGACTCTCTTGACCATCCGAATCACCTTTATGGTAGTTTGTGTTTTGGTTAGCCTTAAAGGCACTACTTGACTCTCATGACCATCCGAATCACCTTTATGGTGGTTTGTGCTTTGGTTCGCCTAAAAGGCTTGCTTGACTCTCTTGAATCTAATAATCCAACTCTTGAACCTAAAACGCTTTCCTTTCTAATTCTAGTTATTCGGAGCTAAAATCTTCAATTCTCAAGACCCGTTTTTGGGAACTAAATAACGCACCCTAAGGTGAGTTCATACTTGTCCCCCCTTTATCCTTTATTCTTTGGGGCTCAACATGTATCACTATCAAAACTCAAACGATTTTAAACTCTACAATCTATTATGCTTAGTCTAAAGTCTTATCATATTCTAAATTCTATCATGCGCAATCTAAAGTCTATTATATGCTTGTACGCTATGCTATGTAGAATTATTTACTCTAACATACAAATGTTCATATAGTTGACAACCCACCTTGCATGTATAGCGCTATAGGATTGGCTATCCGCCCCCTACATGGGTCATGTTAAGCAAAATTCTTCGTGGCTAGTCGCCGTTTGTATGGTTCTCTTGCATATGCCTATAAGCAAAACTTTATTATACTATGTATGTCAAAACTAGTATGCTCACCAATGCTTTATGTGTTGACGGATATTTTATACATGTTGCAGGAAATATTTATTGCAGGACATTCAAGAAAACTATTTAGGATTGGACATAGAAACTCACTCTAGTTCAAGTTATCATATTCTTGTTGTTGTATTTTTCGTTATATGAACTACTTGTATTTCTATTTTTAGACAATAAATGAAATTCTATCTTTAAACTATATTGTCACAAAATCTAGTGTCATGAAGTCTTTGAACAATCTACCACTAAGTCTCACCTCGATGATTCCGCCATCGGTTGGGGTGTGACAGATTGGTATCAGAGCCATGACTATAGGGAATTAGGAAAAATTGCCATGTTTGACCTAGACTATAGTTAAGAACCTTTTTGACCATTCTTTATTCATGCTTAATATACTTGTTCTCCCTATCTTGCTTCTACTCTATTCTCTTGGACTTTAAAAAATTACCTTCCTATTTGTGGATTACTCTACACTCGAAGACGCTCGTATACCACAAACGAAAGAAAATCACCGAAATAGGCGTGAAACCCTCACTTTGGTGATAACTTTCAATCCGAGTAAATTCTTTGTGTTTTTGAAACTACACCAAGATAGGAGTGATATCCTCACCTTTGTGGAAATTTCACAATTCTCGTTCTAGTGGACACTTACCAATTGAAGGTTATAATTAACTTTCTTACCATGTTGGACAAAGTGTACAAACCACACTCAAAGAAACGACATCGCTAAGATAGGAGTGAAATCCGCAACTTAGCGATTAGTTTCAATCCTTGATATTTTTCTTTAATCTCGCCAAAGTCTCAAACTTACTAATGACAAGGAACATGTAGTAACTGGAAGGGTGAATACCGTTAACCGAAAGTTTCGGCGAGAGTATTTCCACCTATTAGGCCAAAGCATGTTACCAAACTCAAAGGTAGATTCGAATCACTTTGGTTAGTCTTAGTTCAGTTCCGGAACACTCCAATTGTTTTGTTTAAAACAAGCCTCTCTTTTTATGTTAATATTACTTTCAATGTTGTTTTCATACTATGTTTTCACTATATATATTCGATTTATTTCACTCGCATACAATCTCAAGACTCGCATTCACAATCTACTCTCGCGATCTCCAAACAATACTAATAATCATGAACCAACATAAATTAAAACTCCTTTATGTTAACTAAGTGCATCATACTTGCTTATACATACGTGTTACGCTATTTGAACAATGTGAAACTTACGTCCTATACGTGTAACTTGAACGTGCATACTAAATCTATGAGAACAACTTGAGCTTATGTATTTTGTTTATCTAAATTTGTATCAATTTCACCGATCTAATCTGACCCACAAGCTTTTCATTGTTAACCAAAATTCTAGTAACTTACTTCCTAAATTCAAAAGTCACCTTGTTTAAAAACGCTTATGCAAATTTTCTTATGTATGATTCTCGTAGATGTCCTCCCGTCTCAACAACATCGATCTCCACCAACTGGCGAGTCTTATTGCCCATGAATTGATCAATATTCTCCCTAACTTAGAGACACCAACAAACCCAACTCCAAACCCCGACGATACCATCCAAGACAACACAAACCATTTAGCAGGGCCGTCTCCGAAACTATTAAAAAAAATTTAGGCCCTCATCAACATAAAAAAACCGGGCCCTACCCATATAAACTCATCAATCATACATATACAAAGTAAAAGTTCATAAAACGATGATATTGTTATAAGACAAAGAAAACACAAGTATTTTAGCGAAATGATAAAAACTCCTTACTTATGCGAACAGTGTGGCTCTCCTAGAATTTTTCAAAGCAAACGTCTCGATCAACTCTTTGTAGTCCATAGCTTCATCTACGTTGTCTTCACTCACATTAGCTTCATCCAGATTAACATCCACGTTAGAAGTAAAACTTTGAGGTTGTTTTGAGAAAAACTTGTATATACGATTTTGTCTTGTTTCATTGGCTTTTCTTTCGTCTTCCTCTAGCTTTTTTTTTTTTACGTTTTTTGACTACCGGATAAGTGTTTGTATTTGGGAATGGGAGCCATACTTTCTACCATTCAAAGTTTCATCATATATAAAACATCAAAGTTTATACTTTAAAATTTTAAGGCTAATTCTTAACATTCAAATCAACAATCAAAAGTATACATACATGATACAAATTAGGTAACGGTAAGCAAATCTCAAACATTCAAAAATCAAAACATGCAAAGTGTGGTGGTGGGTGTTATTTAAATACTAAATAGCATTGAGATCTTTGATATTTAATTATTTATAAATAGTTTCTGATAATATATTTAACAAATATGGATGTTATTTAAATACTAAATAGCATTGAGATCCATGACCATCGGCTTAATTTATGGCCAAAAAAATCACTTAAAGTAGGCCATCATTATTCATTAACAACTAAACATAAAACACAGATCAGAAGCCAAACAAATAAACAATATTACGGGCCTTAGAAGTTAAAACGCAGAACAGAAGCCAAACAAGAAAAGTAGATAGAAGTTGACTCGGAAACATGGTTTTACCGATTTGGCGCTGCTGTTTTGATTAGCCGTGAAGAATGTTGGAAGTGGAAGGGTGTTTGTTTGGTTTAGGCGCTGCTGTTATTGTTAGATTCACGAGTTCAGTTGTCGTTTGGTTTCTTTTGCAGCTCATAATGTCCAGAATACAAGAGACCCCAAAATAATAACCTAACCAATGGATTGGGCCTTGAAATATTACGGGCCCTAATATGATTCTGGCCCTCAGCTATAGCCCACCCTGCCCTTGCTTTGGGCCGGGCCTGCCATTTAGATACTAAACCTTTTACCCATACCCCTACCAAACAAACGAAAAAGGGTAACCGAAAATGCAAGAACCTCAAACAAAACCACACTTCGACAACTCCTAAGACTCCGAATTATAACAAAAAGCAGTACCGTGGAACCTTTCCGCTATGCGACAGTTGTAAATATCACCATCCCACTCACACACAATGCCGCATATGCGTCAACTGTGGTACATATGATCATTTTGCCAAAACATGTCGTCACACCACTAAACAACGACCCAACCCATGAACGCAACCAATGCCCAAGACTTGCCATGGTGATCTACGATGTTGGAAGACCCACTCACCATACTAAAGAAGATCGATTTTTTTTTTTTCAAAAAAAAAAAAAGAGAATTTCTTTGTGCAATGTTTTCAAGAAACTGTTCGGATGTGAAATTTTCTTTTATGAATTATGAAATATCATTGTTATCTTAGATTACAATCATAATTTATCGGCAAAATTAAAACATCGCAAAACCCTTTTCTTCTCGCGCAAATTTTTTTTTTTTCAAATTTTTGAGCAAAATTCTTCCTACTATTCCTAAGATGATGTCTATTCTTTTATAAAATCCTCACTTTCAAACCACTAACAAATGTGTGCGTTGAGTCTGTATGACAAACAAGATCCTAAATGGTAAAAGTGTTTAAAAAAAATTCTTTTGTAAACAGGACTTGTGAGCAAAGACACGCTAAATCAAATAATCTTCTTCTTTATAATCCCAAAACCTTTTCTCTTGAAATCGTATCACGAGTCAAAATATTCATCAACGCCCAACTAAATTTGTCAATAAACTATTTTTCTCGCTTAATAAAATAGATTTTTCTTAAATCAAACGACAAACTTCGAGAAAACTTTTACACCAAATCTTCCCCACTTCAATTAAATATGTTTTTCTTTAACATCTAACGCACTAAATTTTCCTACCATCAAACTTGACCCTTAGTCTTGAAAATCTAGATTGCTCGCGTAGCCATAAAGCTCAATTTGTGATAGACCCGGATTCTATGTTGACCCATAGTCAAAATATTTTACACGTTTTCATTAGGAATCCAATTGTCCATTCTTTTGTTTGATTTTATACATCTGAACGTAACCAAATATGCACAAGTGTACACCATTATGTCATGAAACCATGCATCCACGCCAAAAAAAAAAAAACGTACGGTTAACAACATCAAAAACCTGCTTAATGTCTTATTCACATTATGTGTTTATTTTTCACGTTGCTTGCTATGTTTACAACATCAAAATTGTTTAATGTCTTAGTTTAATGTCGTTTCCTTTGTATAAATAATTTGCGTCGACCCACACATAACTAAGACAAATTATGTGGACCATACGACAATTGGACTAATTACGGGTGCACACGTAATTACAAAAATTGGGCGCATGGAAAACATAACAAATCCAAGTGTGTGTAACCTTTCATGACTTGAATAACAACACAGATGAGGTATGATAACGGCATGGTGGATACGCCGCCGGTACATCCTATACATAAATGTCTTGTCATACTACCAAAAGTAGAGTTATTCATGCCATGAGAAGTTCTGGGTGTCGAGTTTAAATTTTGACCAACACTTACGTTATTTATCTTTTGCAATGCAGTTTATGTTATAGTTTACTAGTCTAATTACACTTGCATCATTTGTCTTTTATGCATATCATAACCTTGTTTTGAACCATACTTTCCACTATGCAACATCATCCTTGCTATGAATAAACTATACTTGCAATCTCCATCGAACTTCGTTCCTTCCTCGTGCTTTCCTTGCTTAATCAGCAATCCTCTCATTTTCAAGAATCTCGTTCTAAGTTCCGTAAACTTTGGCCTTAACCTCTAAAAGCATTTATACATTTAAAACAAGATTTGCCTCTCACTTTCTTATATTTTCTTGACTACTTATATACTGGATTTCAAAACTAAATAAATACTATTTATATCACAAAAAAAAAAAATTTGTTTTCAAATAGTCCATTGTCTCGTTTACTTTAGTCGCCTTCTAAAAAAAAATTTCTGGTAAAATTTTCGACCTTGTCCAAACCAAATATCTGTTACTAAATATTACTCATTCCCACATCTAGTCACTCCTTATGCTCACATTTTTACTATTCCCCAAATTACCCAAAGACACCTCATTTACAAGCCAACAAATTCTACTATTTCATATATGATATACCGTATAACTACTTATTTTCCCCAAATTTCTATATGTTATACAAATATACCTACCTACCTTCAATTTTCACTATTTCATACCGTATAAATTCTTACTTTCCTAAAATTCTTACTATTTCTTATAGACAGTATACTTACCTACCTTCACAAGATTTTTTTACTAATTAATGTATGTTATACCGTATATTTACTTACTTTTACAAAACTTGCTGCTTCAACTCCATATACAAACCTATTTATACGTACCCCTTATTTCACTATTTACAAAAAATGCTTTAGCCGGTTAAACTTTCAAATTTCTACGTATAGCCTTGGGTTAAAATTTTAAAAGTACTTCTCTTACGAGCATAATTATCGGACAAGTGACTAGATACCGTATTTAATTTAAACATAATAAACTAACAAGTTTTTTTTCTTATTAAACCCATATCAAACCACATACCTATTTTTCAAAAGGTTGACTCTTAATTAAATTTCGAGACGAAATTTCCTAAAGTAGGGGAGACTGTAACATCGCGTTATTTTTACTTTTCTTATATTTAAATTCTATACTAAACAAATTCCAAATTCGCCTTTACTCGCTTCTTTTATATTACTCGTACCAATTCTTGACGAGTCGTCATTATAAGTTATTCTAATCAATTTAGACGTTATAACAAGAAACTCATTTAGTTAATATCTTAATATATATTTATTTTTTTAAATAAAACATGTATATTTTAGTTAAAGATCTTAATACTTTTAATTAAAAAAAAAAAGAAAAAAAAACGAAAACTTTTAAGTGTCGTTGACTTTTTAATCCAAAATAACAACGTTCGTTTTTTTTAATATTATTACTTTATTTTTTTTAATTTTTTTTTCTATTACTTATAATAATTAAAATTAATTCCCACTTAATCTCTTCCCAACCACCTTAATAACTCTCTTAATGACCCAACCACCTTACCTCAACTATAAATACACCACTCCTACCCATTCTAACACTTGCTCATTCCTAAATCCTCTCTAAACCTCCCAACTCTTTAAAGAAATCTCAAGTGTGGAAGTCCACTTATAAGTGAGTTTTCTCATAAACTCCAACTTTATTATTCTTTCTTCACTTCTTTTCTTCTTCTAACCCCTTGGGGAAACCTCTAGGACCTTGCTCTTGTTTGCTATGGCAAATGAATACGAGTAGGACACCAAAATGAGGCCTCAAAGGTGGTTCATCTTCTATTGTTTTTATGCACTAGAAGGTTAGTTGAAGTGATACCAACCAAGTTCACCAATAACTTAATATGGACTTGTGCTATGGTTAATGGTTGACAAAGGAAAGCCAAGGCTCTTCCAAACTAAGTCACCATACACTACTTTAACCCTATAGTTATATTATGTAAATACTAAAATATATACTTTCAAAACTCTACTAATCTAATAACTTGGAAGGTTTGTGGATACATCCCTACCTTAACAATACTTGACTCTCTTGACCATCCGAATCACCTTTATGGTAGTTTGTGTTTTGGTTAGCCTTAAAGGCACTACTTGACTCTCATGACCATCCGAATCACCTTTATGGTGGTTTGTGCTTTGGTTCGCCTAAAAGGCTTGCTTGACTCTCTTGAATCTAATAATCCAACTCTTGAACCTAAAACGCTTTCCTTTCTAATTCTAGTTATTCGGAGCTAAAATCTTCAATTCTCAAGACCCGTTTTTGGGAACTAAATAACGCACCCTAAGGTGAGTTCATACTTGTCCCCCCTTTATCCTTTATTCTTTGGGGCTCAACATGTATCACTATCAAAACTCAAACGATTTTAAACTCTACAATCTATTATGCTTAGTCTAAAGTCTTATCATATTCTAAATTCTATCATGCGCAATCTAAAGTCTATTATATGCTTGTACGCTATGCTATGTAGAATTATTTACTCTAACATACAAATGTTCATATAGTTGACAACCCACCTTGCATGTATAGCGCTATAGGATTGGCTATCCGCCCCTACATGGGTCATGTTAAGCAAAATTCTTCGTGGCTAGTCGCCGTTTGTATGGTTCTCTTGCATATGCCTATAAGCAAAACTTTATTATACTATGTATGTCAAAACTAGTATGCTCACCAATGCTTTATGTGTTGACGGATATTTTATACATGTTGCAGGAAATATTTATTGCAGGACATTCAAGAAAACTATTTAGGATTGGACATAGAAACTCACTCTAGTTCAAGTTATCATATTCTTGTTGTTGTATTTTTCGTTATATGAACTACTTGTATTTCTATTTTTAGACAATAAATGAAATTCTATCTTTAAACTATATTGTCACAAAATCTAGTGTCATGAAGTCTTTGAACAATCTACCACTAAGTCTCACCTCGATGATTCCGCCATCGGTTGGGGTGTGACAGGGATGGTGGGTGCATACCTCATCAGGGACGATGAGACTCTAACAGGGGGTGAATGTGACACCCCGGGAAAATCCCACATCGGCCGTGGCCAGGAGAGATCCTTGGTTCATAAGTAATGTCTTGCCTCTTAAATCACCAACGCGTTTTGGGGCTTAATGTTAGTGGATGAGAGGAGAACTCCACAGTTAAGCGTGCTCAGGTGGGAGAAATTCTAGGATGGGTGACCTCCTGGGAAGTCTCCACTGGGCAACCAAAAACAAATCCGTGAGCTCTGGATGGGCAAAGCGGACAATATTGGTGAGGAGAGGGGCGGGGTGTTACAGAATCTATAACAACCCAACCGATGGCGGAAACATCGGGATGTCACGTATTGATGATTGTTCAGTAGCTCATGGTAATTAATAAGTTTCAATAAATGATTTAAATAAGTTACATACAATTGTTCTAAGAATTTGTACATCAAATTGATTAAAACTATGCAAACATCTTCAAGCATCAATTCAATTCTTCAAGCAAGTAGAACCTGAAACATGTTAAGTTGAAAATGTTTTGGGTCAACAAAAGTTGGTGAGAATTACATAGGTTTTGATAATCGAATAAAATTGTTGTGCAATTCATGTGTCATGGCAATCTAGTTCATATGCGAAAACATACTAGAAGTAAATCGAGTGCATAATCAACCTTGTGACTGTTGTATTGTGGTACATCCCATACGCTCATGGTTCACTCGTTTATATTGCAGTAACAAACACCCACGTAACCTTTGTAGGAGGCACGTATCCGGGTGGGATTGTCAGTCCAATAGATCTATCAATGTATACCGTTTGGCTGATGAATGTTTATGCTAGAATTGTGCTTACCCTAGTCATGTTCAAGACATAATGCAACATAGAAATACACATAGACACATTGATGATTGAATTGCATAAATATTGTTGTAACATGTTTCACCCCAAAAATGGTGATAAATAGAAAAGGGGCTATGTAAAACTCACCTTAGCAAAATGTTGTATCCGTTGAAAAATACAATAGTGTGTTGCCCAAATATGTCAAGTATCACCCTATAATGAGGTAATAAATATGTCTAAGTCTATCAAGTCTACAAATGTATATGTTTCTAGGGCTTCGAATTGGGGATAAATGCACGTTTGATTAATATTAAAATTGTTTGATAAATGAGAGAATTTTTGTAAATAAATAAACAAAAATTCTTTTTATGAAGTTTAAATTTGAGATGGTCACAATAATATGTTTAAAGTATAAAAATAATTTTTACAAAATTATTTTCTTTAAAATAGAATATTAATTCTATTTATAACAAATTGTCAAACTTTAACTTTAATATTTAAAAATACTAAAATTAAAGAATTATTAGTTTAAAAATTTTATTTCTGTTCCAAATATTCAGAAATAATTTGAATAAAATTTTGGTGCAAAAATATCAAAAATTGAATTTATTATGATTTAATTATGATTAAAACTAACAAAAATTGATTAAAAATATAAAATAAATGATTTTTCAGAATTAAAAATCATTTCAGTAAAGTTTATCATTGTACAAACTCAGGATATTTTTTGTGGAAATTTATAAAATTGTTTTGATATTTTAATGGATTTTTATAAATATAATAGCATAAAATCGATTTAATTATTATAAATATTAAATAAATGAATTTCAGAAAACTAAAAATTGTAGGTAGAACATTTATATCAGATTTGTTAAAAATAAATTTTTTAGAATTTATGAAAGGGTTTTAATAATTAAAAACGAATTTACAAGATTAAATGTAATATATATATATATATATAATTGGTTTGTTTAAAAAAATGAAAATAATGCAAAAAGGGGTGCCATAGCCGGGACTCGAACCCGGATGGCTGGGTAATAAGCATCTGTCACAACCACTTGGTCCAGACCAGTGGTTGTGATTTATTCTGTTTTGATTAAAATAAATACTCGATACAGAAACGAGTTTATCCCCAAAACAAACGTTCGAAACCCTAGTTTCTGCAATTGATTGATTCACTCATCAATAGCCCAATTAATCATGGGGCTATTGATGTGTGAACGCCGATGAACAAAACCCACAGAAAACATTAAACTTACGAAGTTGTTTCGAGCTCGATTGAACGGTCAACTCAATAAGTCAAAAGTACGATCGCAGATCAAGATTAGAGTGTAATTATGAAGAAATAGAGGTGGAGAAAGATGTAATGGCGAGTTGTGAAGACGTGTGAATGATCAATTTATAGGGTTATACACTGGATCGAAGAAATGGTAAGGTTTGACCACTAATCAATGTCATACGCGTAATTGGTTTAATTGGTTAACGATTGATTGATAATTAGCGTGTTGATGAGTCACTGATGGCCGATAATCATGTATAGTTGCCAAAAGTGAATCAATTACGAGTTAAGATGTTGGATTATAGCAAGTCGTATGTCACAGTTGACTTTCCAAGTCAACTGTGACGATTTAAACAAGTGTTATAATTTAAACGCGCCGGGTTTGAACAGATATGTTGGCCAGCCCAGATGGTTAGTGTGTGTGGGTGTGGTAGTTTGACTCGGGTTCGATCCCGGTTAGCTGCAACATTTTTTTATTAAAAAGGAAAGGGGAGGAGGGTGGTTAGTGGGCCGGACCAAAGCTGTTGGGCCGGGTTTTGTGGGCTGGGCTTTAGTTTGTTCATGGGCCGAAATGTTTTATAAGAGAAGGAAAGGTGGGCTAGACTTAATATAGTTTTGTTTGTTTTAACCACTCTTTTTTTTTACCAAATGTATTGTTATTATTATTATTATTATTATTATTATTATTATTATTATTATTATAAACCTTTATATGTATATATATATATATATGTATATGTATGAATAATTATCATAGTATTGGGGTTCAAAATATAACCAAAAATAATAATAATAATAATAAGACTTGTCGTTTTAAATCCGTAACGTACATTTATTTAAATGCGAAATGTTACAGTCAATCCTTGCCAATTCATCGATCCAGTGATCCACACTATAAATTGATCATCTGCGAGCCTTCACAACTCGCCAATAATCCTTTCTCAACCTCCAATCTTCTTTATTAAACTCTGATTGTTCTTCACGATTGCATTCTTGACCTTGTGGGTTGACCAATCAATCGAACCCGATACAACATTGTAAGTCCAATTATTTCAGTGGGTTTTGGTCATCGGCGTTCACACATCAATAGCCCCATGATTAATTAGGCTATTGATGTGTGAATCAAGCTATTGCAGAAACTAGGGTTCGTGATTTGAAATTGGGGATAAATTGAATTCGCTTAGTGTACTTATTTTTATTTAAACAGAATTAATCACAACCACTGGCCTAGGCCAAGTGGTTGTGACTGATGCTTATAACCCCAGCCATCCGGGTTCGAGTCCCGGCCATGGCGCCCCTTTTTCTTTTATTTTCATTTTTAAAAACAAACCAATTATATATATATATATATATATATTATACCTTTAATCTTGTAAATTTATTTTTAATTATTAAAACCTTTTTATAAATTCTAAAAAAATTATTTTTAACAAATCTGATGTAAAAGTTTTACCCACAATTTTTAGTTTTCTGAAATTAATTTATTTAATATATATAATAATTAAATCAATTTTATGCTATTATATTTATAAAAATCCATTAAAATATCAAAAAAAATTTATAAATTTCCACAAAAATTATCCTGAGTTTGTACAATGATAAACTTTACTGAAATGATTTTTAATTCTGAAAAATCATTTATTTTATATTTTTAATCAATTTTTGTTAGTTTTAATCATAATTAAATCATAATAAATTCAATTTTTGATATTCTTGCACCAAAATTTTATACAATTTATTTCTGAATATTTAGAACAGAAATATGATTTTTAAAATAATAATTCTTTAATTTTAGTATTTTTTAAATATTAAAGTTAAATTTTGGCAATTTGTAATAAATAGATTTAATAATCTATTTTAAAGAAAATAATTTTATAAAAATTATTTTTATACTTCAAACACATTATTGTGATCATCCTAAATTCAAATTTTATAAAAAGACTTTCATTTATTTAATTATCAAATTTCCCTTTATTTATTTAAACATTTTATTATAAATTCAACAATTGGTTATCCCTAAATCGAAACCCTAGAATATACTTATAGACTAGATAGACTTAGACTTATTTGTTGCCTTATACATAGGGTAATACTTGGCAATCTATTGGGCTACACTTATACTATTCCTCAATACCTAATACTATACCAAGGTGAGTTTACGTAACCATGTTTATGCGATGCTTTATACTTGCAACATTTTATTTAAGCAATTCAACATGTATGTCTAGTTGTAAACTTTATTGCCTCATGAATTAGTCTACAACAGTTTCAACGAGTTTCAACAAGTTTCAACATTACATAATCATTAGCTATGGCCAAGCCGGCGATATTCAATAATAGATCTATTGGATTGACAACCCCACCCGGATACGCGTACCTCCTACATAGGTAGCGTGGGTGATTGTTATCGTTCCAACATATTACTAAGGTGAACCGTAGATGACGGGATGGACCTAAACTAGTCGGAGGTTTGATTATGTCGATTCAACATATTATGCTATTCATGTAGACTTAAATTTACGATTGACATATGAATTGCTAGACTTTTATACTTAAAATATTTGCTTAACATGGATTATGTATTCTCACCAACTTCTAGTTGACCCCCCCCCCCATTTTTACAACTCAACAGGAAATATTGATGCATGAAGACTAGAGTATTTCCATGAAGAATAATTTGAAGTCTATGCTTGCTTGGTCTTTTGTGATGTATTAGACTTCCACATTTAAAACTCTTATGTATTTCTATTTTTGGATATTTGCAATTTAAATTTATTTCAATTAAAATTTGGTTTACCATGTGTTACTGTATACTCATTCTTACGTGACACCTCGATGTTTCCGCCATCGGTTGGGGTGTTACATATTGGTATCAGAGCCATGGTTATAGGGAATTAGGTTATTAGAAAAATAATCTAGTCTATAACCATAGGATTTAACCAGTACTTGCTTCTTTTACTTGCTATTCTCTATCTCCCTCCCACTTCTTATCCCTACTTTCATCCTTACAAGAAGGTTGCTCTCCATTAGTGGATCTACTCTTAGACTAATAAGGCAAAATCATCAGGTTTAACCTGAACCACCTTGAGATCTCGTCGAAGTTCTAGATTTTAATAACGAACACGTGCAATATGGAAGGGTGAACGCCTGTATTCTGAGTCTTCTGTCTAGGCTGGCATTGCGCATATATCCCAATTAGACGAGGGACCCGGATGCCTACCTGGGAATTCTCGGGATGAGTGTTCACTTATAGGCTAAAGCATGTCTTCATATGTTATTAGAATTTAGAATCTTTGATAAGTCAACGTTTTCGTTTATTCGTTTTAATTAATGAATAAATGATTACATTCCTTATATTACCTCATTCATTTCATGCCTCTTTCATTGTGTCCCCTACAGATCATGTCTCCACGTCACAACACTCGCATTAACAGTGGTGACAATCATAAGGAAGGGAGCAGCAACCACAACCACGACCACAACACTAACCACAACAATGGAGGTGATGCCCAACTAGCTGCGATTATTTCCCAACAATTGGCGCAACAAATCACAACTCTGGTTTCTAACTTGTTGACTCAAGACATCCAAATGAATGGGAACGGCAATGGAAATGGCGTTGGAAATCACGAAAAGAACAGGACCTTAGTTCGGAAAGGCAGGAAAACTAGTATCGTGGCCGCGGTAACTACCAAGAACCGGAAGCGTAAGACCAGGGATCCTGATGTAAACCTCACTACACCAGCTTCTAACAAGAAACAATACAACGGGAAGCTACCTAAGTGTAACACCTGCCAGTATCACCATCCAACCCAAGTACCCTGCTGACAGTGCACCAATTGTCAAAGGTATGGACATCTTGTAGATGCTTGTCGAATCCCTGCTACAAACGCTCTTGATGCTCCAAATAACCCCGCTTGAGACCCTCCAGCTACCTAACAGCAAACTCTACCATCTGAATGATGTCTATCTTTCTCTTTAATTCCATGTATTGACTTTTTTATTTTCAAGTAATAAAATTCAAGTATTATCATAACATCTGAGTGCATGCTTGTTTGAATGTGAATTAATTGCTATATCTATCACCATACTTGCTTACTTGTACGACAATTAGTTGACTACCAAACAATCTACTCAACGATTGGTAGAGGTCATCATGTCTTTCCAACAGTCGGGAGAGGCCCTACAACCTGCTCAACGACTGGTGGAGACTATCAGACCTGCTTAACAATCGGTAGAGTCATAAAAGGACGCAAAATCCTAATGTAAGGTAAATTGGTAATTACGGTCCGGAACGTAACCATGAATTTACAGGCACGTTAAGGTAGTGTGAAACTTTATCAAGTCTTTCGGTAGTTGACCAATTGTAACCTAGTGTTTCTCTTAACTTCGGGACGAAGTTCCTAAAAGTAGGGGAGACTGTAACATCGCAAAATTTTCAGATTCTAATACGTATATTATTTTATCATTCATAAGGTGCCTAAGTTTTATTTTCCGACCAACTTATATACATATATATGTATAGGGGAAGTATCCATAGAAAACCCTCTAAAATGAGTAAACTTTAGCAAACCCAATACTTGGCTCATGTTTGTCCACATCACCCATTAATATTATATTATCAAGGTTATTCAAGTAATTTTACCATTCCCCCCCTTTTCAAGTTTGAATAATTTCCCCCCTCCCTATATAATTGTAACAACCGGCAAAAATAAGGTAATTCCGTACAAATTAATTAATATATGATTAACGTAATTAAATGCAATTATGTGTGATTTAATTATCAAGGCCTTAGGAGATAGCAATTTCCAAATAATGCATAGGAATGCATACGTTTAATGGTAAAAACATGATTGGATCATGTGCGAATAAACTATCCGGTATGGACGTTGGCAATTACCCGGTTATAATTAAATAAACGAAAAGGATCCCGGACACCCAGGATATAAAATAAAGGGTATTTTCACAAAATATAATGAGTATTGGAACTCCAAAACCATAAGTGGAAACGTCTTGTACAAATCTCCCGGTAACGAATAAAATGCGCGTACCGCACCCGATACGCGTATAACTCATAATTTCACCCGGCAAAAGCCTAAATAACCAATCAACGCTTAAATTAGACTATATTTAAGGGTTATTAGAGGTATTTTTAATGTCCGGATAACGCGTGATTAAAACCCGAAAAATACCCGAACGACACCCGAACGACGAGGGATTAAACATAACAAATATTGGGTAAATATTTGGAGTTGTGGACCCCACCCAAACCCATCCAAGGGCCGGCCTAGATGGCCTCATGGTGTCCATGCATGTGGTTAATAATAATAACCTACACTTTAGATATTAAGCATGCTTTATATAAGACAAAAGGTGTAAGGCCTAAGGTACAAAAGCAAGCTCTCTTGTCCCTTCCTTGTATAATTTTCGGCCCTATGGCCCCAATAATCCAAGACACAATCAAACCCACTACACACTAGTATACACATGCATGAGAAGGATCTTATATAAAGATTATGATGGATCACAAGGATTTAGCAAGATTTGCAAGAAACCTCCTACTCATACATACATATACACGGCTACACACACACTCACATATCCATCCAAGATCACTTGTGTACTTCCTAAATCTATTATATCTTAGTAATGATCACAAAATCCATGGAAGATTACATGTGATAAGGTTACATAAACATGTGTTAACCATTAGAAGAAACAAAGCAAAACTCTTCTTTTCTTTTCTTCTTGGAGCCGTAGGTTTCACCCCTCCCATACACACTCTTCTTTCAAGTTTTTACATCTCCAAATCACTCAAAACAATCCATCATCCAAACCCCTATTGTGTGTTTCAAGCTTGGAGCTTAACCATTAAGGAAGAACACACTAAACCCCTCTCAAAATCCAAGGTTTTGTCTTCCCTAGCCTTGTGCTAGTAGTAAGCTTCTTAACCTTGTTTTTGATTATTATTATTCATGTATGTGTTCTTAGAAGCAAGTTGTACATGAAGGGTTTAAAAGGTGGTTTGAACATAATCTTTAATAGGTTTTACATGTGTAAAATAGATGATTAAAGATATGTAAATAAATCATGGATTTGATGATGATAAAGTAATGATCTTGAAAATGTATAAAATTTACACTTAAACTAAGTAGGATGATGATTTGGTTAAGATTTGTGGAATAAACTTGAATGTATTAAAAAGTAGTGTTAATCATCTTAATATGATCATCTAAGGTATAATATATGGTGGAACATGTTAGAAGTTCATGGATAAAGAAGATGAAAAAAATTAAAGTTACTTACTTAGAAGAATGATATTTTGTTAAAATGGGCAAATACATAAAACACACATACAAGTAGTCTTATATATGGAATATAAGACTAACAAAAGTGTTTTGATCCAAAAATAACTTGCCAATAAAAAGATGGATCTTCAAAGTCTACTATTTTGAGTGAAAAATGTTAACTTTGGAAGTTAGAATGGAAAAATGCAACATTTGAAAGTTAAGGGACTAATATTGTAACTTTTAAAGTTAGGGGGCTAAAATGGATATTTTAGAAACTATTAGTCCAAAAATGCAAGGATGGAAAGTTTGGTGTCAAAAGTATAAGTAATAACTTTCCAAGGTTGATTTGGTAAATACTAGTAGATATACTTGGGTATTTTTGTATAAAAGTATATTTTTGAAAGTTATAAAAATATGGATTGTATTAACATAAGGATTTTTATAAAATAGAGATTTTATAAAAATATTAAACAAACTTGAGAAACTTGTACAAAAATGAATACTTTTATATAAATGGGAATATAAAAGTATTGGAAACATTTTTGTAGTTAAGTTATCAAGTTGGGTTAAAAATACATAAGTATTTTAAACCTTCCAAGTAACTTGTGTTAGGAAGAAGAAATATGAATAATATTTCTATAAAACACATGTTGGGAAAAACCTGGAGAAATTAACTATTCGAGCTAAGATATCGAACTAAGACGCGTTAACAAACCGTACACGGACAAAAACATAAGAAAAATGTCATTGCGGCAAGATAAGAAAATATATATATTTTTAGGAAGTAAAATATATATATACATTGGGTGAAAACTAACAAACACTTTCCTAAGTGTTGAAGGAATTATTCGTGGGAGAAAAACATGACATAAACAAATAAGACGTTAAACAAACGTATATACTTAACAAGAAAAATTACACATTTATATATATGTACGCTCGTCTCGGCAAAATTCTAGTATATCTACTTAATGGGAAAGTAGATATGTGGGAAGGAAAGCCGCGACGAGTAGACAAGGATATATATATGTGTATGCCGTACCGACAAGAACCTAGTATATTTATTTGAATGGGAAAATAAATATACGGTATGGTGAGTTGAATCGGGTGTTAAGAATATACAATCGAACGACAAGATCTTAGCATATTTGTTTAAATGGGAAAACAAATGTGCGGCAAAGTGAGTCGGGTCGAGTGTTGAAATATATATTATGTCGAGCGATGCGATCTTAAGTATAATTATTTAAATGGGAAAATAATTATATGTTAAGTGAAGTCGAGTCGATGATAATAAGGTACAAGTTAAGGAAATATTAACAAGAGTAATATATAACTTGTAACACAAAGGGTAATCTAACGCCAACGAAACCTGGGATACGCGCTTAATTAAACGGGATTTGGAATAACTTGTGGTCGGGAGTTGGGTGTACAACTTGCCAAGGCACATGCACTATAGGGATAGTGACTTATACGTCTAGGACGTTTGTAGGTGCGAGGCCCTCTTTGCTATCTGCCTAGTAAGCCAGACAGAGTTTCAGGTGAGTTTCACGGCCCCATTTTAAACTATTTTTACGTTTTTCGGGGGAAAGATATGTTAGGGAAAATGTTTGACGGGTTTATTACTTGAGGTGTGACCGCCACTCGGGGTTGAGTCCTCGCCTCTATAATCATTTGTTCAGGGAAATGAAACCGGTGGAATATTGGATAGTACTATTGGTGCCTGACAAGGCCCACCCCTAATCGATAGCGTCGATTATGCATTAGGTTATGCCTGGGGTGCATATATTCTGAACTTAAGTCGTGGGAAACCGAGTAACGACTTGGAGCGGGGCACAATTATTATATGTCTTGGTTTGATTATAGTCTCAAGTAGAATTATAGGAATTTGCAACTCCTATATATTGTCATAACATGGTATTTCCCAAGTATTCAAGTTTTGGAAACTAAAAACCTGTGAACTCACCAATATATTTATATTGACGAAACTTTTAAACATATCTTTCAGGTAATTAGATGAAGACGAACCGGGGCAAGCTGGGTCGTGGAATCCTCCGATATGGCGTTAAACATTTTGCGGGGTTTCACCTTTATTTCCCAAGGCTTTGGGATATATTTGAGAAACCTCTATGTTGTCTTAAAAACAATTTACTTTTATGTAATATTTGGAACAAGATTTGACGCCTTAATAAATGACCCATTTTCTTAAATTACTTGTGTTTAGCAATAACCTTGACTTTATGCTTTGAACCGTCGCGCCACGTGTTTCCGCCATTGTCGTGGTGTGACAGAAGGTGGTATCAGAGCCAAGGTTATGGCGAACTAGAGTATTTTCTTTAAAAACTAGACTATAACCAGATTTGGTTCAAAAAGATAAAGTTTTCAAAAAAAAAAATATATATACATGTACGGTTCTTTTGCCAGGATGTCGGACGCTGGTAGCATAGCGCCCAGTTACGATAGCAGTATTCAGATTATCCCAGCGCCGCCACCAGAGCCGATTGAGCTTGTGGTACTCGATCCGGAGGATGACGAGATGGAGATTGACGCCGCCGTGGAGGGCGCAGGAGGAGATAACTCGGACGAGACTGACCCGAGCGAGGACCCAGCGTGGGCCCCCGCTGAGGGCGACGTGGTCGACCTACCTATGGCCGAGGCACCACAGGCAGACTTGCCTATAGTGCCATTCCAGGCAGCGCCACAGCCAGTACTGCCCCTCCAGGCCATCAGAGACTTCCCGGAGGGCTGTGCAGGTCCATCGAGGCCTGTCCCCGCGCAGTCAGAGACCGTTGAGTCTCCCTATGATCGACACGCACCGATCGATCGTGAGCCCTTACCTACCCCACTTTATCCCCAGACCACAGGGTTTTACCCCGTTGCTTCCACACATACCGATACCAGCCCCCTTTGGGCCATTCCCATCAGCTCACCCAGATATACCCGGACCATCCCAGCCACCTAGGATGACACCCCTATTAGGACCAGCATGGTCCACTGCCATCTCCCTAGGGCGAGACTTCCAGACTCTCGCAGACACGGTGCAGCGCACCGTAAATCAGGTAGAGCAGCAGACCCGTCTGATGTGGACACGGATGATTGATGCACGAGATGCTTTGGCGCACTATGCGGAAGAGTTACTGAGCATGGACGCACAGTGTGGTATTACAGGTGATGCGCATTTTGCGCATCGACAGTTCTTATATAAGCGTATCATGGCGATTAGCATGACGATCAGTATGCATGCACCACAGTACCAGTATCCGCCACCACCGCCACAGTAGGGATGCATCAGGGACGCACGGAAGAATCACCAGCTTATGTACATAGTAGCAGCAGTATGGTAGTATAGCACGGGTTATGACACTCGTCTGCATTTTGCCTAGCCGTACGGGTACGACGGCACATGATATGATGTTTTATTTATTTCAAAAACAATGTATTGTATGAGAGATGTATTCTCCATTTTGTTATTATGAACAAGCATTGTACTAGTACTATTGAAATTAATGAAAAATCTTATTATTATTATGGTGAAATATGTTGTTGTCTATGATTATTATTGCTTACTCCATATGTTGTGATTTGTGTGTTTGTGTGGTGATGTTGTGTTGATTACTATTTATTCTGTATGATGTGTTGGTATGTTGTGTGATGACATGGTGTTGATTATTGTGTTCATATTCTGGTTTGTTATTTATGCTTTATATTGTATAAATGTTTGCCAATTAACCTTTGATAATTATTATTGAAGAAAATGGCACCAGCCACCAGAAGCAACAGCGGTGCAGACGGACTGCCCGCAACACCAGCTGAGCTTGAGACCATGATCTCGGAGCGCATAGCCCGAGCGATCGCGGAGCACGAAGCTGCTCGCTCCGAACGATCACGTGACTTGACTGGGAGTGACCGACGAGAAACCTCCCCCAATGGTAAGAAGGTTTAAAAATAATTGATAAAGCGATGGGAGAAAATCCTAAAACTCCTATCCCATAATAACATACAACTTTATTAATGCAGAAACGGCCTCGCGAGAGCGTGGCTGCACCTTCAAAGCCTTCCTAGACTGCAAGCCGATCAACTTCAACGGCACCTAAGGATCTGTTGGACTGGTCAAGTGGTTTGAAAAGACCGAGGCAGTCATCCGTATCAGTGGGTGTACCCCTCGCCAGTCGGTCATGTACTCCACCAACTTGTTCTTGGACCAAGCCCTAACGTGGTGGAATGGACAAGTACAGTCATTGGGTGACGACACTGCTTACTCCCTGTCATGGACAGAACTGAAGGAACTCATGATTGCTGAGTACCGCCCGGCGAGCGAGGTACAGAAACTGGAAACTGAATTCTGGAACCTCACTATGATGGGAGCGGACGTGACTGGTTACACGTCTCGATTCCATGATCTCGCCAGACTAGTGCCACGGTTGGTCACCCCTGAAAGCAACAAGATAGAGCGTTATTTGTTCGGCTTAGCACCGCAAATACGCAGCATGGTCACTGCTTCTAAACCTACGACCATGCGCGCAACTATCGACCTCGCACTAAGCCTCACCGAAGATGCGATACGCATGGGTACACTGATCCGACAAGTATCGGGTCTGAAAATTTCTGAGGCTAGCAGTGTAGAAGCCAAGAATCAGGGAACAAACTCAGCAGTTGTGCCGAACGACCAGGGGAACAAGCCAAGATTTGGGAAAAGGAAACGGGATGAAGGAAAAAGGGACAGAGCGTCGGGTAGCTCAAACAAGAAAGGGAAAGGATATGTTGCCACGGGACGTGGTAATGGTAACAAACAGGGTAATCAGGGAAGGAATAATGGGTTAACTTGTGGAAAGTGCCACCGCACAGGGCACAAGACTGAAGACTGTCGTTCCGGAGCACCGAAGAATGGAGGGGCTAGACCATGCTTCGCATGCGGGTCACTGGACCATTGGAAAAAGGATTGCCCCAAGATCAACAACCAGGCCCGCGGGCGGGCATTTGTGATTGGAGCCGGTGATGCACGACAAGACCCCAACGTGGTCACTGGTACGTTTCCTCTTAATGGTCATTATGCCTCTGTATTATTTGATACCGGTGCTGACTTTAGCTTCGTATCCATTGAGTTTAAAAGACTACTTGGATTAAAAACTAGTAAACTAGATACACCTTACTCCATAGAACTGGCTAATGGTAAAACTATTGAAACGAGAGAAGTAGCGAAAGATTGTAAATTAGAACTCTGTGGGCACGAGTTTGGGATTGATCTTTTGCCAGTTGTGTTGGGAAGTTTTGACATAGTTGTCGGCATGGACTGGTTGTCCGCACACCATGCCGTCGTGATTTGCAACGATAAAGTCATTCAAGTCCCCCTCGCAAGCGGTGAAACTCTCTCAATTCAAGGGGAAAGACACGGAACGCCGCTAAGGATTATTTCAAGCATGAAGGCTCGTAAGTGTCTAAGAAAAGGGCTTGTCGCATTCTTGGCGCACGTAGTAGACAAGAAAGCCGACGAGCGAAAGTTGGAAGACATTCCAGTAGCTAGAGATTTTCCGGATGTATTCCCAGAAGATTTGCCGGGGTTGCCACCACCTCGACAAGTTGAGTTCCGCATCGACCTTGTTCCTGGAGCAGCTCCTGTGGCGCGATCGCCATGCCGCCTAGCTCCATCAGAGATGCAGGAACTGTCCAGCCAGCTACAAGAATTGTTGGACAAAGGTTTTATAAGACCGAGTTTCTCACCTTGGGGAGCTCCCGTCTTATTCGTAAAGAAGAAGGATGGCACATTTCGCATGTGCATCGACTATCGAGAGCTGAACAAGCTAACCATCAAGAATCGCTATCCTCTCCCCAGGATCGACGATTTATTTGATCAGCTCCAAGGATCTAGCTATTACTCCAAAATCGATTTGAGGTCTGGCTATCACCAGTTGCGTATACAAGAAGAGGATGTACCGAAAATGGCCTTCAGAACCCGGTATGGACACTATGAATTTTTGGTAATGCCGTTCGGCTTAACCAACGCACCAGCGGTTTTCATGGACCTAATGAACCGCGTGTGTAAACCATACCTGGACAAATTCGTCATCGTTTTCATTGACGATATTTTGATCTATTCGCGCACCAAAGAAGACCACGAGAATCACCTTCGGTTAATTCTTGAAGTATTACGCAAAGAGAAGCTCTACGCAAAATTCTCAAAGTGTGACTTTTCGATTCGGGAAGTTCACTTTTTAGGCCACGTGGTAAACGAAAAGGGCATACACGTCGATCCCGCCAAGATCGAGGCAATTAAAAATTGGGAAGCTCCTCGAACTCCGACCGAAGTACGACAATTTCTTGGCCTTGCGGGTTATTACAGAAGGTTCATCGAGAACTTTTCAAAGATAGCACAAGCTTTAACCATGTTAACCCAAAAGGATAAGAAATTCGAGTGGACGGAAAAGCAAGAGACAGCATTCCAATTACTAAAAGACAAGTTATGTGGCGCTCCGATACTGTCACTCCCAGACGGTACGGAAGATTTTGTGGTTTACTGTGATGCCTCACATCAAGGTTTGGGTTGCGTATTGATGCAGCGAGAAAAAGTAATAGCATACGCTTCCAGGCAACTGAAAATCCATGAGAAGAACTACACTACACACGATTTGGAATTAGGTGCAGTGGTGTTCGCTCTCAAGATATGGAGGCACTATTTGTACGGAACCAAGTGCACAATTTTCACTGATCATAAGAGTTTGCAACACATCTTTGATCAGAAGGATTTAAACATGCGACAACGGCGATGGGTTGAATTATTAAACGATTACGATTGTGAAATTAAGTACCATCCCGGTAAGGCGAACGTCGTAGCCGACGCCTTGAGTCGCAAGGAACGGGTTAAACCATTGCGTGTCCGAGCTTTGGGTCTGACTATCCACACGAATCTGACTGAACGAATTCGTGAAGCTCAAGTTAACGCCCTTAAACCCGAGAATGTCAAAGGCGAAAGGTTACGAAAGATGGTTGATTCACTGGAACCAAAGACGGACCAGTCACTGTATTTCATGAATAGAATTTGGGTTCCAGTGTACGGAGGATTGCGTGAGCTAGTATTGGCCGAAGCTCACAGTTCTAGATATTCGGTTCACCCTGGTGCAGACAAGATGTTCCACGATCTGAAGGAACTCTATTGGTGGCCGAATTTCAAAAGAGATATAGCAGCATATGTTGCGCGATGTTTGACTTGCGCAAAGGTCAAGGCTGAGCACCAGAGACCTTCCGGTTTGCTCCAGCAACCGGAAATACCGGAATGGAAATGGGAACGAATCACCATGGATTTCATTACCAAGTTACCCAAGACAACAAGCGGCCATGACATGATCTGGGTAATCGTAGACCGATTGACAAAATCTGCACACTTCCTTCCAATTCGCGAAACGGACAGGTTGGAGAAACTGACCCGTTTGTACATTAAGGAAGTGGTGTCTAAACACGGTGTACCTGTTTCTATCATCTCCGATCGAGATAGTCGTTTCACTTCCAGATTTTGGGAAAGTTTAAATGAAGCCCTCGGTACTCGCCTCGACATGAGTACCGCATATCACCCCCAAACGGATGGTCAAAGTGAACGAACCATCCAGACCTTGGAGGATATGTTACGGGCATGCGCGATTGATTTCGGAGGTAATTGGGATACGCACTTGCCATTGGTAGAATTTTCTTACAACAACAGTTATCATACGAGCATTCAAGCTGCACCGTTTGAAGCTCTATATGGACGCAAGTGTCGATCGCCGTTATGTTGGGCGGAAGTTGGAGAAAAACAACTCACCGGGCCCGAAATTGTTCAAGAGACCACGGATAAAGTCTTTTTGATAAAGGAACGCCTCAAAGCGGCCCGTGACCGCCAGAAAAGCTATGCTGATATGAGGCGAAAGCCTTTAGAGTTTCAAGTCGGAGACAGGGTCCTACTAAAAGTGTCACCTTGGAAAGGTGTCGCGCGCTTTGGAAAGCGCGGAAAGCTGAACCCACGATATATTGGACCATTCGAAGTCTTGTCCAGGGTAGGCACAGTGGCATACAAGCTCAAGTTGCCTCAAGAGCTTAGTGGAATACACGACACGTTTCACGTGTCAAATTTGAAAAAGTGCCTATCCGACGAAACTCTCATCATCCCTGCAGACGAAATCCAGATTGACGACAAGTTACATTTTGTTGAAGAACCAATCGAGGTAACTGATTGGAAGGTCCAAAAACTTAGGCGCAGCAAGATCAGATTGGTCAAAGTGCGCTGGAATGCCAAGCGTGGACCGGAGTTCACGTGGGAAAGGCTGGACCGGATGAAGCAAAAATACCCCGCCCTATTCGAGAAGACACCTGTACCGGAGAACTCGAAGTGAATTCCGGGACGGAATTCTCTTAACGGGGGGAGAATGTAACAACCGGCAAAAATAAGGTAATTCCGTACAAATTAATTAATATATGATTAACGTAATTAAATGCAATTATGTGTGATTTAATTATCAAGGCCTTAGGAGATAGCAATTTCCAAATAATGCATAGGAATGCATACGTTTAATGGTAAAAACATGATTGGATCATGTGCGAATAAACTATCCGGTATGGACGTTGGCAATTACCCGGTTATAATTAAATAAACGAAAAGGATCCCGGACACCCAGGATATAAAATAAAGGGTATTTTCACAAAATATAATGAGTATTGGAACTCCAAAACCATAAGTGGAAACGTCTTGTACAAATCTCCCGGTAACGAATAAAATGCGCGTACCGCACCCGATACGCGTATAACTCATAATTTCACCCGGCAAAAGCCTAAATAACCAATCAACGCTTAAATTAGACTATATTTAAGGGTTATTAGAGGTATTTTTAATGTCCGGATAACGCGTGATTAAAACCCGAAAAATACCCGAACGACACCCGAACGACGAGGGATTAAACATAACAAATATTGGGTAAATATTTGGAGTTGTGGACCCCACCCAAACCCATCCAAGGGCCGGCCTAGATGGCCTCATGGTGTCCATGCATGTGGTTAATAATAATAACCTACACTTTAGATATTAAGCATGCTTTATATAAGACAAAAGGTGTAAGGCCTAAGGTACAAAAGCAAGCTCTCTTGTCCCTTCCTTGTATAATTTTCGGCCCTATGGCCCCAATAATCCAAGACACAATCAAACCCACTACACACTAGTATACACATGCATGAGAAGGATCTTATATAAAGATTATGATGGATCACAAGGATTTAGCAAGATTTGCAAGAAACCTCCTACTCATACATACATATACACGGCTACACACACACTCACATATCCATCCAAGATCACTTGTGTACTTCCTAAATCTCTTATATCTTAGTAATGATCACAAAATCCATGGAAGATTACATGTGATAAGGTTACATAAACATGTGTTAACCATTAGAAGAAACAAAGCAAAACTCTTCTTTTCTTTTCTTCTTGGAGCCGTAGGTTTCACCCCTCCCATACACACTCTTCTTTCAAGTTTTTACATCCCCAAATCACTCAAAACAATCCATCATCCAAACCCCTATTGTGTGTTTCAAGCTTGGAGCTTAACCATTAAGGAAGAACACACTAAACCCCTCTCAAAATCCAAGGTTTTGTCTTCCCTAGCCTTGTGCTAGTAGTAAGCTTCTTAACCTTGTTTTTGATTATTATTATTCATGTATGTGTTCTTAGAAGCAAGTTGTACATGAAGGGTTTAAAAGGTGGTTTGAACATAATCTTTAATAGGTTTTACATGTGTAAAATAGATGATTAAAGATATGTAAATAAATCATGGATTTGATGATGATAAAGTAATGATCTTGAAAATGTATAAAATTTACACTTAAACTAAGTAGGATGATGATTTGGTTAAGATTTGTGGAATAAACTTGAATGTATTAAAAAGTAGTGTTAATCATCTTAATATGATCATCTAAGGTATAATATATGGTGGAACATGTTAGAAGTTCATGGATAAAGAAGATGAAAAAAATTAAAGTTACTTACTTAGAAGAATGATATTTTGTTAAAATGGGCAAATACATAAAACACACATACAAGTAGTCTTATATATGGAATATAAGACTAACAAAAGTGTTTTGATCCAAAAATAACTTGCCAATAAAAAGATGGATCTTCAAAGTCTACTATTTTGAGTGAAAAATGTTAACTTTGGAAGTTAGAATGGAAAAATGCAACATTTGAAAGTTAAGGGACTAATATTGTAACTTTGAAAGTTAGGGGGCTAAAATGGATATTTTAGAAACTATTAGTCCAAAAATGCAAGGATGGAAAGTTTGGTGTCAAAAGTATAAGTAATAACTTTCCAAGGTTGATTTGGTAAATACTAGTAGATATACTTGGGTATTTTTGTATAAAAGTATATTTTTGAAAGTTATAAAAATATGGATTGTATTAACATAAGGATTTTTATAAAATAGAGATTTTATAAAAATATTAAACAAACTTGAGAAACTTGTACAAAAATGAATACTTTTATATAAATGGGAATATAAAAGTATTGGAAACATTTTTGTAGTTAAGTTATCAAGTTGGGTTAAAAATACATAAGTATTTTAAACCTTCCAAGTAACTTGTGTTAGGAAGAAGAAATATGAATAATATTTCTATAAAACACATGTTGGGAAAAACCTGGAGAAATTAACTATTCGAGCTAAGATATCGAACTAAGACGCGTTAACAAACCGTACACGGACAAAAACATAAGAAAAATGCCATTGCGGCAAGATAAGAAAATATATATATTTTTAGGAAGTAAAATATATATATACATTGGGTGAAAACTAACAAACACTTTCCTAAGTGTTGAAGGAATTATTCGTGGGAGAAAAACATGACATAAACAAATAAGACGTTAAACAAACGTATATACTTAACAAGAAAAATTACACATTTATATATATGTACGCTCGTCTCGGCAAAATTCTAGTATATCTACTTAATGGGAAAGTAGATATGTGGGAAGGAAAGCCGCGACGAGTAGACAAGGATATATATATGTGTATGCCGTACCGACAAGAACCTAGTATATTTATTTGAATGGGAAAATAAATATACGGTATGGTGAGTTGAATCGGGTGTTAAGAATATACAATCGAACGACAAGATCTTAGCATATTTGTTTAAATGGGAAAACAAATGTGCGGCAAAGTGAGTCGGGTCGAGTGTTGAAATATATATTATGTCGAGCGATGCGATCTTAAGTATAATTATTTAAATGGGAAAATAATTATATGTTAAGTGAAGTCGAGTCGATGATAATAAGGTACAAGTTAAGGAAATATTAACAAGAGTAATATATAACTTGTAACACAAAGGGTAATCTAACGCCAACGAAACCTGGGATACGCGCTTAATTAAACGGGATTTGGAATAACTTGTGGTCGGGAGTTGGGTGTACAACTTGCCAAGGCACATGCACTATAGGGATAGTGACTTATACGTCTAGGACGTTTGTAGGTGCGAGGCCCTCTTTGCTATCTGCCTAGTAAGCCAGACAGAGTTTCAGGTGAGTTTCACGGCCCCATTTTAAACTATTTTTACGTTTTTCGGGGGAAAGATATGTTAGGGAAAATATTTGACGGGTTTATTACTTGAGGTGTGACCGCCACTCGGGGTTGAGTCCTCGCCTCTATAATCATTTGTTCAGGGAAATGAAACCGGTGGAATATTGGATAGTACTATTGGTGCCTGACAAGGCCCACCCCTAATCGATAGCGTCGATTATGCATTAGGTTATGCCTGGGGTGCATATATTCTGAACTTAAGTCGTGGGAAACCGAGTAACGACTTGGAGCGGGGCACAATTATTATATGTCTTGGTTTGATTATAGTCTCAAGTAGAATTATAGGAATTTGCAACTCCTATATATTGTCATAACATGGTATTTCCCAAGTATTCAAGTTTTGGAAACTAAAAACCTGTGAACTCACCAATATATTTATATTGACGAAACTTTTAAACATATCTTTCAGGTAATTAGATGAAGACGAACCGGGGCAAGCTGGGTCGTGGAATCCTCCGATATGGCGTTAAACATTTTGCGGGGTTTCACCTTTATTTCCCAAGGCTTTGGGATATATTTGAGAAACCTCTATGTTGTCTTAAAAACAATTTACTTTTATGTAATATTTGGAACAAGATTTGACGCCTTAATAAATGACCCATTTTCTTAAATTACTTGTGTTTAGCAATAACCTTGACTTTATGCTTTGAACCGTCGCGCCACGTGTTTCCGCCATTGTCGTGGTGTGACAGAAGGTGGTATCAGAGCCAAGGTTATGGCGAACTAGAGTATTTTCTTTAAAAACTAGACTATAACCAGATTTGGTTCAAAAAGATAAAGTTTTCAAAAAAAAAAAATATATACATGTACGGTTCTTTTGCCAGGATGTCGGACGCTGGTAGCATAGCGCCCAGTTACGATAGCAGTATTCAGATTATCCCAGCGCCGCCACCAGAGCCGATTGAGCTTGTGGTACTCGATCCGGAGGATGACGAGATGGAGATTGACGCCGCCGTGGAGGGCGCAGGAGGAGATAACTCGGACGAGACTGACCCGAGCGAGGACCCAGCGTGGGCCCCCGCTGAGGGCGACGTGGTCGACCTACCTATGGCCGAGGCACCACAGGCAGACTTGCCTATAGTGCCATTCCAGGCAGCGCCACAGCCAGTACTGCCCCTCCAGGCCATCAGAGACTTCCCGGAGGGCTGTGCAGGTCCATCGAGGCCTGTCCCCGCGCAGTCAGAGACCGTTGAGTCTCCCTATGATCGACACGCACCGATCGATCGTGAGCCCTTACCTACCCCACTTTATCCCCAGACCACAGGGTTTTACCCCGTTGCTTCCACACATACCGATACCAGCCCCCTTTGGGCCATTCCCATCAGCTCACCCAGATATACCCGGACCATCCCAGCCACCTAGGATGACACCCCTATTAGGACCAGCATGGTCCACTGCCATCTCCCTAGGGCGAGACTTCCAGACTCTCGCAGACACGGTGCAGCGCACCGTAAATCAGGTAGAGCAGCAGACCCGTCTGATGTGGACACGGATGATTGATGCACGAGATGCTTTGGCGCACTATGCGGAAGAGTTACTGAGCATGGACGCACAGTGTGGTATTACAGGTGATGCGCATTTTGCGCATCGACAGTTCTTATATAAGCGTATCATGGCGATTAGCATGACGATCAGTATGCATGCACCACAGTACCAGTATCCGCCACCACCGCCACAGTAGGGATGCATCAGGGACGCACGGAAGAATCACCAGCTTATGTACATAGTAGCAGCAGTATGGTAGTATAGCACGGGTTATGACACTCGTCTGCATTTTGCCTAGCCGTACGGGTACGACGGCACATGATATGATGTTTTATTTATTTCAAAAACAATGTATTGTATGAGAGATGTATTCTCCATTTTGTTATTATGAACAAGCATTGTACTAGTACTATTGAAATTAATGAAAAATCTTATTATTATTATGGTGAAATATGTTGTTGTCTATGATTATTATTGCTTACTCCATATGTTGTGATTTGTGTGTTTGTGTGGTGATGTTGTGTTGATTACTATTTATTCTGTATGATGTGTTGGTATGTTGTGTGATGACATGGTGTTGATTATTGTGTTCATATTCTGGTTTGTTATTTATGCTTTATATTGTATAAATGTTTGCCAATTAACCTTTGATAATTATTATTGAAGAAAATGGCACCAGCCACCAGAAGCAACAGCGGTGCAGACGGACTGCCCGCAACACCAGCTGAGCTTGAGACCATGATCTCGGAGCGCATAGCCCGAGCGATCGCGGAGCACGAAGCTGCTCGCTCCGAACGATCACGTGACTTGACTGGGAGTGACCGACGAGAAACCTCCCCCAATGGTAAGAAGGTTTAAAAATAATTGATAAAGCGATGGGAGAAAATCCTAAAACTCCTATCCCATAATAACATACAACTTTATTAATGCAGAAACGGCCTCGCGAGAGCGTGGCTGCACCTTCAAAGCCTTCCTAGACTGCAAGCCGATCAACTTCAACGGCACCTAAGGATCTGTTGGACTGGTCAAGTGGTTTGAAAAGACCGAGGCAGTCATCCGTATCAGTGGGTGTACCCCTCGCCAGTCGGTCATGTACTCCACCAACTTGTTCTTGGACCAAGCCCTAACGTGGTGGAATGGACAAGTACAGTCATTGGGTGACGACACTGCTTACTCCCTGTCATGGACAGAACTGAAGGAACTCATGATTGCTGAGTACCGCCCGGCGAGCGAGGTACAGAAACTGGAAACTGAATTCTGGAACCTCACTATGATGGGAGCGGACGTGACTGGTTACACGTCTCGATTCCATGATCTCGCCAGACTAGTGCCACGGTTGGTCACCCCTGAAAGCAACAAGATAGAGCGTTATTTGTTCGGCTTAGCACCGCAAATACGCAGCATGGTCACTGCTTCTAAACCTACGACCATGCGCGCAGCTATCGACCTCGCACTAAGCCTCACCGAAGATGCGATACGCATGGGTACACTGATCCGACAAGTATCGGGTCTGAAAATTTCTGAGGCTAGCAGTGTAGAAGCCAAGAATCAGGGAACAAACTCAGCAGTTGTGCCGAACGACCAGGGGAACAAGCCAAGATTTGGGAAAAGGAAACGGGATGAAGGAAAAAGGGACAGAGCGTCGGGTAGCTCAAACAAGAAAAGGAAAGGATATGTTGCCACGGGACGTGGTAATGGTAACAAACAGGGTAATCAGGGAAGGAATAATGGGTTAACTTGTGGAAAGTGCCACCGCACAGGGCACAAGACTGAAGACTGTCGTTCCGGAGCACCGAAGAATGGAGGGGCTAGACCATGCTTCGCATGCGGGTCACTGGACCATTGGAAAAAGGATTGCCCCAAGATCAACAACCAGGCCCGCGGGCGGGCATTTGTGATTGGAGCCGGTGATGCACGACAAGACCCCAACGTGGTCACTGGTACGTTTCCTCTTAATGGTCATTATGCCTCTGTATTATTTGATACCGGTGCTGACTTTAGCTTCGTATCCATTGAGTTTAAAAGACTACTTGGATTAAAAACTAGTAAACTAGATACACCTTACTCCATAGAACTGGCTAATGGTAAAACTATTGAAACGAGAGAAGTAGCGAAAGATTGTAAATTAGAACTCCGTGGGCACGAGTTTGGGATTGATCTTTTGCCAGTTGTGTTGGGAAGTTTTGACATAGTTGTCGGCATGGACTGGTTGTCCGCACACCATGCCGTCGTGATTTGCAACGATAAAGTCATTCAAGTCCCCCTCGCAAGCGGTGAAACTCTCTCAATTCAAGGGGAAAGACACGGAACGCCGCTAAGGATTATTTCAAGCATGAAGGCTCGTAAGTGTCTAAGAAAAGGGCTTGTCGCATTCTTGGCGCACGTAGTAGACAAGAAAGCCGACGAGCGAAAGTTGGAAGACATTCCAGTAGCTAGAGATTTTCCGGATGTATTCCCAGAAGATTTGCCGGGGTTGCCACCACCTCGACAAGTTGAGTTCCGCATCGACCTTGTTCCTGGAGCAGCTCCTGTGGCGCGATCGCCATACCGCCTAGCTCCATCAGAGATGCAGGAACTGTCCAGCCAGCTACAAGAATTGTTGGACAAAGGTTTTATAAGACCGAGTTTCTCACCTTGGGGAGCTCCCGTCTTATTCGTAAAGAAGAAGGATGGCACATTTCGCATGTGCATCGACTATCGAGAGCTGAACAAGCTAACCATCAAGAATCGCTATCCTCTCCCCAGGATCGACGATTTATTTGATCAGCTCCAAGGATCTAGCTATTACTCCAAAATCGATTTGAGGTCTGGCTATCACCAGTTGCGTATACAAGAAGAGGATGTACCGAAAATGGCCTTCAGAACCCGGTATGGACACTATGAATTTTTGGTAATGCCGTTCGGCTTAACCAACGCACCAGCGGTTTTCATGGACCTAATGAACCGCGTGTGTAAACCATACCTGGACAAATTCGTCATCGTTTTCATTGACGATATTTTGATCTATTCGCGCACCAAAGAAGACCACGAGAATCACCTTCGGTTAATTCTTGAAGTATTACGCAAAGAGAAGCTCTACGCAAAATTCTCAAAGTGTGACTTTTGGATTCGGGAAGTTCACTTTTTAGGCCACGTGGTAAACGAAAAGGGCATACACGTCGATCCCGCCAAGATCGAGGCAATTAAAAATTGGGAAGCTCCTCGAACTCCGACCGAAGTACGACAATTTCTTGGCCTTGCGGGTTATTACAGAAGGTTCATCGAGAACTTTTCAAAGATAGCACAAGCTTTAACCATGTTAACCCAAAAGGATAAGAAATTCGAGTGGACGGAAAAGCAAGAGACAGCATTCCAATTACTAAAAGACAAGTTATGTGGCGCTCCGATACTGTCACTCCCAGACGGTACGGAAGATTTTGTGGTTTACTGTGATGCCTCACATCAAGGTTTGGGTTGCGTATTGATGCAGCGAGAAAAAGTAATAGCATACGCTTCCAGGCAACTGAAAATCCATGAGAAGAACTACACTACACACGATTTGGAATTAGGTGCAGTGGTGTTCGCTCTCAAGATATGGAGGCACTATTTGTACGGAACCAAGTGCACAATTTTCACTGATCATAAGAGTTTGCAACACATCTTTGATCAGAAGGATTTAAACATGCGACAACGGCGATGGGTTGAATTATTAAACGATTACGATTGTGAAATTAAGTACCATCCCGGTAAGGCGAACGTCGTAGCCGACGCCTTGAGTCGCAAGGAACGGGTTAAACCATTGCGTGTCCGAGCTTTGGGTCTGACTATCCACACGAATCTGACTGAACGAATTCGTGAAGCTCAAGTTAACGCCCTTAAACCCGAGAATGTCAAAGGCGAAAGGTTACGAAAGATGGTTGATTCACTGGAACCAAAGACGGACCAGGCACTGTATTTCATGAATAGAATTTGGGTTCCAGTGTACGGAGGATTGCGTGAGCTAGTATTGGCCGAAGCTCACAGTTCTAGATATTCGGTTCACCCTGGTGCAGACAAGATGTTCCACGATCTGAAGGAACTCTATTGGTGGCCGAATTTCAAAAGAGATATAGCAGCATATGTTGCGCGATGTTTGACTTGCGCAAAGGTCAAGGCTGAGCACCAGAGACCTTCCGGTTTGCTCCAGCAACCGGAAATACCGGAATGGAAATGGGAACGAATCACCATGGATTTCATTACCAAGTTACCCAAGACAACAAGCGGCCATGACATGATCTGGGTAATCGTAGACCGATTGACAAAATCTGCACACTTCCTTCCAATTCGCGAAACGGACAGGTTGGAGAAACTGACCCGTTTGTACATTAAGGAAGTGGTGTCTAAACACGGTGTACCTGTTTCTATCATCTCCGATCGAGATAGTCGTTTCACTTCCAGATTTTGGGAAAGTTTAAATGAAGCCCTCGGTACTCGCCTCGACATGAGTACCGCATATCACCCCCAAACGGATGGTCAAAGTGAACGAACCATCCAGACCTTGGAGGATATGTTACGGGCATGCGCGATTGATTTCGGAGGTAATTGGGATACGCACTTGCCATTGGTAGAATTTTCTTACAACAACAGTTATCATACGAGCATTCAAGCTGCACCGTTTGAAGCTCTATATGGACGCAAGTGTCGATCGCCGTTATGTTGGGCGGAAGTTGGAGAAAAACAACTCACCGGGCCCGAAATTGTTCAAGAGACCACGGATAAAGTCTTTTTGATAAAGGAACGCCTCAAAGCGGCCCGTGACCGCCAGAAAAGCTATGCTGATATGAGGCGAAAGCCTTTAGAGTTTCAAGTCGGAGACAGGGTCCTACTAAAAGTGTCACCTTGGAAAGGTGTCGCGCGCTTTGGAAAGCGCGGAAAGCTGAACCCACGATATATTGGACCATTCGAAGTCTTGTCCAGGGTAGGCACAGTGGCATACAAGCTCAAGTTGCCTCAAGAGCTTAGTGGAATACACGACACGTTTCACGTGTCAAATTTGAAAAAGTGCCTATCCGACGAAACTCTCATCATCCCTGCAGACGAAATCCAGATTGACGACAAGTTACATTTTGTTGAAGAACCAATCGAGGTAACTGATTGGAAGGTCCAAAAACTTAGGCGCAGCAAGATCAGATTGGTCAAAGTGCGCTGGAATGCCAAGCGTGGACCGGAGTTCACGTGGGAAAGGCTGGACCGGATGAAGCAAAAATACCCCGCCCTATTCGAGAAGACACCTGTACCGGAGAACTCGAAGTGAATTCCGGGACGGAATTCTCTTAACGGGGGGAGAATGTAACAACCGGCAAAAATAAGGTAATTCCGTACAAATTAATTAATATATGATTAACGTAATTAAATGCAATTATGTGTGATTTAATTATCAAGGCCTTAGGAGATAGCAATTTCCAAATAATGCATAGGAATGCATACGTTTAATGGTAAAAACATGATTGGATCATGTGCGAATAAACTATCCGGTATGGACGTTGGCAATTACCCGGTTATAATTAAATAAACGAAAAGGATCCCGGACACCCAGGATATAAAATAAAGGGTATTTTCACAAAATATAATGAGTATTGGAACTCCAAAACCATAAGTGGAAACGTCTTGTACAAATCTCCCGGTAACGAATAAAATGCGCGTACCGCACCCGATACGCGTATAACTCATAATTTCACCCGGCAAAAGCCTAAATAACCAATCAACGCTTAAATTAGACTATATTTAAGGGTTATTAGAGGTATTTTTAATGTCCGGATAACGCGTGATTAAAACCCGAAAAATACCCGAACGACACCCGAACGACGAGGGATTAAACATAACAAATATTGGGTAAATATTTGGAGTTGTGGACCCCACCCAAACCCATCCAAGGGCCGGCCTAGATGGCCTCATGGTGTCCATGCATGTGGTTAATAATAATAACCTACACTTTAGATATTAAGCATGCTTTATATAAGACAAAAGGTGTAAGGCCTAAGGTACAAAAGCAAGCTCTCTTGTCCCTTCCTTGTATAATTTTCGGCCCTATGGCCCCAATAATCCAAGACACAATCAAACCCACTACACACTAGTATACACATGCATGAGAAGGATCTTATATAAAGATTATGATGGATCACAAGGATTTAGCAAGATTTGCAAGAAACCTCCTACTCATACATACATATACACGGCTACACATACACTCACATATCCATCCAAGATCACTTGTGTACTTCCTAAATCTCTTATATCTTAGTAATGATCACAAAATCCATGGAAGATTACATGTGATAAGGTTACATAAACATGTGTTAACCATTAGAAGAAACAAAGCAAAACTCTTCTTTTCTTTTCTTCTTGGAGCCGTAGGTTTCACCCCTCCCATACACACTCTTCTTTCAAGTTTTTACATCTCCAAATCACTCAAAACAATCCATCATCCAAACCCCTATTGTGTGTTTCAAGCTTGGAGCTTAACCATTAAGGAAGAACACACTAAACCCCTCTCAAAATCCAAGGTTTTGTCTTCCCTAGCCTTGTGCTAGTAGTAAGCTTCTTAACCTTGTTTTTGATTATTATTATTCATGTATGTGTTCTTAGAAGCAAGTTGTACATGAAGGGTTTAAAAGGTGGTTTGAACATAATCTTTAATAGGTTTTACATGTGTAAAATAGATGATTAAAGATATGTAAATAAATCATGGATTTGATGATGATAAAGTAATGATCTTGAAAATGTATAAAATTTACACTTAAACTAAGTAGGATGATGATTTGGTTAAGATTTGTGGAATAAACTTGAATGTATTAAAAAGTAGTGTTAATCATCTTAATATGATCATCTAAGGTATAATATATGGTGGAACATGTTAGAAGTTCATGGATAAAGAAGATGAAAAAAATTAAAGTTACTTACTTAGAAGAATGATATTTTGTTAAAATGGGCAAATACATAAAACACACATACAAGTAGTCTTATATATGGAATATAAGACTAACAAAAGTGTTTTGATCCAAAAATAACTTGCCAATAAAAAGATGGATCTTCAAAGTCTACTATTTTGAGTGAAAAATGTTAACTTTGGAAGTTAGAATGGAAAAATGCAACATTTGAAAGTTAAGGGACTAATATTGTAACTTTGAAAGTTAGGGGGCTAAAATGGATATTTTAGAAACTATTAGTCCAAAAATGCAAGGATGGAAAGTTTGGTGTCAAAAGTATAAGTAATAACTTTCCAAGGTTGATTTGGTAAATACTAGTAGATATACTTGGGTATTTTTGTATAAAAGTATATTTTTGAAAGTTATAAAAATATGGATTGTATTAACATAAGGATTTTTATAAAATAGAGATTTTATAAAAATATTAAACAAACTTGAGAAACTTGTACAAAAATGAATACTTTTATATAAATGGGAATATAAAAGTATTGGAAACATTTTTGTAGTTAAGTTATCAAGTTGGGTTAAAAATACATAAGTATTTTAAACCTTCCAAGTAACTTGTGTTAGGAAGAAGAAATATGAATAATATTTCTATAAAACACATGTTGGGAAAAACCTGGAGAAATTAACTATTCGAGCTAAGATATCGAACTAAGACGCGTTAACAAACCGTACACGGACAAAAACATAAGAAAAATGCCATTGCGGCAAGATAAGAAAATATATATATTTTTAGGAAGTAAAATATATATATACATTGGGTGAAAACTAACAAACACTTTCCTAAGTGTTGAAGGAATTATTCGTGGGAGAAAAACATGACATAAACAAATAAGACGTTAAACAAACGTATATACTTAACAAGAAAAATTACACATTTATATATATGTACGCTCGTCTCGGCAAAATTCTAGTATATCTACTTAATGGGAAAGTAGATATGTGGGAAGGAAAGCCGCGACGAGTAGACAAGGATATATATATGTGTATGCCGTACCGACAAGAACCTAGTATATTTATTTGAATGGGAAAATAAATATACGGTATGGTGAGTTGAATCGGGTGTTAAGAATATACAATCGAACGACAAGATCTTAGCATATTTGTTTAAATGGGAAAACAAATGTGCGGCAAAGTGAGTCGGGTCGAGTGTTGAAATATATATTATGTCGAGCGATGCGATCTTAAGTATAATTATTTAAATGGGAAAATAATTATATGTTAAGTGAAGTCGAGTCGATGATAATAAGGTACAAGTTAAGGAAATATTAACAAGAGTAATATATAACTTGTAACACAAAGGGTAATCTAACGCCAACGAAACCTGGGATACGCGCTTAATTAAACGGGATTTGGAATAACTTGTGGTCGGGAGTTGGGTGTACAACTTGCCAAGGCACATGCCCTATAGGGATAGTGACTTATACGTCTAGGACGTTTGTAGGTGCGAGGCCCTCTTTGCTATCTGCCTAGTAAGCCAGACAGAGTTTCAGGTGAGTTTCACGGCCCCATTTTAAACTATTTTTACGTTTTTCGGGGGAAAGATATGTTAGGGAAAATGTTTGACGGGTTTATTACTTGAGGTGTGACCGCCACTCGGGGTTGAGTCCTCGCCTCTATAATCATTTGTTCAGGGAAATGAAACCGGTGGAATATTGGATAGTACTATTGGTGCCTGACAAGGCCCACCCCTAATCGATAGCGTCGATTATGCATTAGGTTATGCCTGGGGTGCATATATTCTGAACTTAAGTCGTGGGAAACCGAGTAACGACTTGGAGCGGGGCACAATTATTATATGTCTTGGTTTGATTATAGTCTCAAGTAGAATTATAGGAATTTGCAACTCCTATATATTGTCATAACATGGTATTTCCCAAGTATTCAAGTTTTGGAAACTAAAAACCTGTGAACTCACCAATATATTTATATTGACGAAACTTTTAAACATATCTTTCAGGTAATTAGATGAAGACGAACCGGGGCAAGCTGGGTCGTGGAATCCTCCGATATGGCGTTAAACATTTTGCGGGGTTTCACCTTTATTTCCCAAGGCTTTGGGATATATTTGAGAAACCTCTATGTTGTCTTAAAAACAATTTACTTTTATGTAATATTTGGAACAAGATTTGACGCCTTAATAAATGACCCATTTTCTTAAATTACTTGTGTTTAGCAATAACCTTGACTTTATGCTTTGAACCGTCGCGCCACGTGTTTCCGCCATTGTCGTGGTGTGACAGAAGGTGGTATCAGAGCCAAGGTTATGGCGAACTAGAGTATTTTCTTTAAAAACTAGACTATAACCAGATTTGGTTCAAAAAGATAAAGTTTTCAAAAAAAAATATATATACATGTACGGTTCTTTTGCCAGGATGTCGGACGCTGGTAGCATCGCGCCACGTGTTTCCGCCATTGTCGTGGTGTGACAATAATACACCTTCTCTCTCATCATTTCTCATTCACCATCATATCTCTCTCAACCTATCCTCTCACCACCATGAGCACCATGAGCAGCCACCACCGCCACACTACCATCGACCACACTAACCACCACCATCATCATGAGGAAGTCAACAAGCTGGGCTAAAGTAGTGAACGAAATAGTGAAGCTAGAGAAGAAGATCTTCCCCAAACACGAATCACTCGCACGATCTTTCGATGACGAGTTAAAGAAAAAGAACAGTGGTTTGCTCTACTTGTAAATCAATGAAGAAGTTGCTGGTTATGTCATGTATTCATCTCCTTCTTCACTCTGTTCCATCATCACTAAACTTGCAGGTATTGTTTCATTTTTACATTTTTATTAGCTTTGTGTGTTGAATTTGATTATCAGAATTGCAATCTGAATCTTGTAGCTTATTATTATTATTAAAATATGGTTTCATTTTTACATTTTTATTAGCTTTGTGTGATAATGATTTTATAATATAAAAACAGTTTTGGGGATAGTTTGTTTGCACACCAAGTATTTGATCAAATGCTTAAATGAAAAAAAAAAAACTTATGTCAACCTTTTTGATTTTTTTATTATTAGTTTTTTGTTTATGTTAGATTGGATGTTAAAAAGATCATATTTTTTTTTAATTGGGTAAATTTGTTTTTATTTGCATATTTTTTTGTTTAAGGTCTGTTAGTTTTGAATTAGGAGCTGAATCTATCTCAATTAACATGTGTTAGGGTTTAATTAACATGTGTTAAATAGCAAATGGGTTTTATTTTTTCTTGGTATACTTTTAATTTGTTTCTAATAGTTTAATTAACTTTTTTTTTTCGTTTCTTGGGGTAATGTGTTTTTATTGCATAATATAACTTGGTATATCACTAATTTTTTTTCAAATATAACTTGACTGTTTATATCTTTTCATAAAAATGTATGTATTTGTATATATTAAAGTAAGGTTTGATTTTGGTGAAGGTTTTGAATATTTGTATTGGTTCTTACTGATGTGTCAGTGTTCAATTAACACATGTTACTGATTCTAGCACATGTTTGTATTGGTGCCTACTGATGCATCTATCCCAATTGACATGTGTTAGGGTTCAATTAACATGTGTTAGTGATACTAAAAAGGGTGTATATAGTGCCTACTGATGAATCTATTACAGTTGACATTTGTTAGGGTTCAATTAACATGTGTTAGTGATGCTAACACCTGTTAGTATATGCCCAACTAACACGTGTTATGGTTCAATTAACATGTGTTAGTGATGCTAACACATGTTTGTATATGTCCAATTAACACCCAAATTGACCCAATTAACATTTTCTAGTGATGCTAACACATGTTAAAAATAATTAATGTAGGAGTATCTATGAACAACCACCGGAGTTCAAGCCGGCTACTCCGCACAAGGATCGACTAGAGATGTAGTGCTAAAGATTGAAACATGAAGCTGAAGATGCCTAATAAGGAATGAAGCATAACGCCGAAGACGACCATTAAAGAATAAAGCATAATTTTAAGTTTCATATGTTTTTGTTAGTTTATAATAGTTTTGTATCATCTTTTTAATTGTTTAGATTTATATGAAATTAATTTGTTACACTCAATGTCGATTGCAATAAATTTTTATATACATGTGTTCTTTTATGTTGTTATACTAGTCCAAAATTAACGTGATAATTATTTGAACCAGTTACACGCGTTAGTGATGTCTGTGAAATGAGTTTGTTTGAAGAGACCAAGTAACATGTGTTAAAGGACTCGTGTGGCATACGTTATTAATAAATCTGAATCTTTAAATTAATATATGAAATAAGTGGTAGAGAAAAAAGTAGGAGAGAGAAGGTGGAGAGAGAAAAGGTGGAGAGAGAAGATGAAAAGGTGGAGAGAGAATGTGACAAGATGGAGAGAGAAGGTGAATCTATTTTACCTTTATACCCTTTTCCTAATATAATATAATTTAAACTCTAGTATTAAAGTCAAGATGGAGAGAGAAGGTGGGACCATGCTTCACAACCATTGATCATGCTTGATCAATGGTTGTGGTAAGGTTTATAGAGTTTCCTCAAATATTTGAGGTTTACTATAGAACCATCCCCTATATGTATATATGTATATATAATAATAATAATAATAATAATAATAATAATAAATAACAAAGGAAAACAAAACCGTTTAGTTGATTCTTAACTCAACCAGCATCGGCCCAAACAAAACAAAGATTTCTGAGCCCAAACTGATACCCGGCCCACCAAGAACCCAGCCCAACTCTCTTCTACCCCTTGCTGTTAAAAAAAAAAAAAAGCTCTAGCCGGGTTTCGAACCCGCGCCGAGCCAAACCACACCCACACACTAACCAGCTGGGCTGGTCTTCACACCTGATTCATTCCAGGCGCGTTAAAACTATATCACCTTTTCAATTCGTCACAGTTGACTTGGTAAGTCAACTGTGAACACGCGACATACCATAATCACCATCTTAACTCGTGTTTTGCATAATTTTGGTATCTATACTTGATTATCGGCCATCAGTGACTAAGTTTACACGCTAATTATCAATCATCGTTGACCAATTGAACCTATTACGCGTATGACATTGATTAGTGGTCAATCCTTGCCAATTCATCGATCCAGTGATCCACACTATAAATTGATCATCTGCGAGCCTTCACAACTCGCCAATAATCCTTTCTCAACCTCCAATCTTCTTTATTAAACTCTGATTGTTCTTCACGATTGCATTCTTGACCTTGTGGGTTGACCAATCAATCGAACCCGATACTACATTGTAAGTCCAATTATTTCAGTGGGTTTTGGTCATCGACGTTCACACATCAATAGCCCCATGATTAATTAGGCTATTGATGTGTGAATCAAGCTATTGCAGAAACTAGGGTTCGTGATTTGAAATTGGGGATAAATTGAATTCGCTTAGTGTACTTATTTTTATTTAAACAGAATTAATCACAACCACTGGCCTAGGCCAAGTGGTTGTGACTGATGCTTATAACCTCAGCCATCTGGGTTCGAGTCCCGGACATGGCGCCCCTTTTTCTTTTATTTTCATTTTTAAAAACAAACCAATTATATATATATATTATACCTTTAATCTTGTAAATTCATTTTTAATTATTAAAACCTTTTTATAAATTCTAAAGAAATTATTTTTAACAAATCTGATGTAAAAGTTTTACCCACAATTTTTAGTTTTCTGAAATTAATTTATTTAATATATATAATAATTAAATCAATTTTATGCTATTATATTTATAAAAATCCATTAAAATATCAAAACAATTTTATAAATTTCCACAAAAATTATCCTGAGTTTGTACAATGATAAACTTTACTGAAATGATTTTTAATTCTGAAAAATCATTTATTTTATATTTTTAATCAATTTTTGTTAGTTTTAATCATAATTAAATCATAATAAATTCAATTTTTGATATTCTTGCACCAAAATTTTATACAATTTATTTCTGAATATTTAGAACAGAAATATGATTTTTAAAATAATAATTCTTTAATTTTAGTATTTTTTAAATATTAAAGTTAAATTTTGGCAATTTGTAATAAATAGATTTAATAATCTATTTTAAAGAAAATAATTTTATAAAAATTATTTTTATACTTCAAACACATTATTGTGATCATCCTAAATTCAAATTTTATAAAAAGACTTTCATTTATTTAATTATCAAATTTCCCTTTATTTATTTAAACATTTTATTATAAATTCAACAATTGGTTATCCCCAAATCGAAACCCTAGAATATACTTATAGACTAGATAGACTTAGACTTATTTGTTGCCTTATACATAGGGTAATACTTGGCAATCTATTGGGCTACACTTATACTATTCCTCAATACCTAATACTATACCAAGGTGAGTTTACGTAACCATGTTTATGCGATGCTTTATACTTGCAACATTTTATTTAAGCAATTCAACATGTATGTCTAGTTGTAAACTTTATTGCCTCATGAATTAGTCTACAACAGTTTCAACGAGTTTCAACGAGTTTCAACATTACATAATCATTAGCTATGGCCAAGCCGGCGATATTCAATAATAGATCTATTGGATTGACAACCCCACCCGGATACGCGTACCTCCTACATAGGTAGCGTGGGTGATTGTTATCGTTCCAACATATTACTAAGGTGAACCGTAGATGACGGGATGGACCTAAACTAGTCGGAGGTTTGATTATGTCGATTCAACATATTATGCTATTCATGTAGACTTAAATTTACGATTGACATATGAATTGCTAGACTTTTATACTTAAACTATTTGCTTAACATGGATTATGTATTCTCACCAACTTCTAGTTGACCCCCCCCCCCATTTTTACAACTCAACAGGAAATATTGATGCATGAAGACTAGAGTATTTCCATGAAGAATAATTTGAAGTCTATGCTTGCTTGGTCTTTTGTGATGTATTAGACTTCCACATTTAAAACTCTTATGTATTTCTATTTTTGGATATTTGCAATTTAAATTTATTTCAATTAAAATTTGGTTTACCATGTGTTACTGTATACTCATTCTTACGTGACACCTCGATGTTTCCGCCATCGGTTGGGGTGTTACATTCCGGCACCTGACGGGGAGCGCATCGCCGGCGCACCCTTTGAGGCCGTGCAGGTTCCGACAAGTCAACGACGTCCCTGGTAAGATGCGTCGGATTTTGTAAGTGTCCGACATTGTGTGACATCATCATACTGTGAAACGTCGTGTTTTGTATGCGCTCAAGCTGCGTGGAGAATGCCTGAGGATTATTAAATGCCTCCTGAGATGACCGGTAAATATCACCCATGGCATCCCTCTGCAAACAAAATTTTTAGTTAGAAACAACAAATTGCGAAAATAATTAATGTATGAATTGGGCACGTAAAAATGCTTTACCATCAACTGGATTCTAGCACCGTCGTCTTGGAAACCGCCAGCTGGGGCCGGTGCTACACCCGGATTTCCAATAAATGCAACGGTACGCCCCATATACCATTGCATATAACCGGGCTCTGTTGAAGCTGTCCTTATGAGTTCAGAGCGGATAACCGTGTTACGACGGTTATTCCATGCATTGACGTAGGCTTCATGCCTACTCATCCAGTCCGCCCCGTTGTGTCCTTGCCGCCCCAAAGCATGCAGTTTTTCAAGCTGAGCCGTGGGTACGGCTAAGGTTATCTGGGGAGGTATGTACTGGACCATGCCGAATTGCTTCAAAACCCGTTGAGGGTAATGATGCTCAACGATCTCGAAGCATATAAGCGGACATCAACTCCTCCAGCTTTCCATCCCGTTTGAGCACATGGCCGGTAGTCGATCCAAAACCGAGTTGTAGGGGGTCCAGTTGAACTAAAAACAAACACTTAAGTCAGTAACAAAACACAATAAATGCATGATTAATACATACAAAAAACTAAAATAATTACTAACATACCATGTCCTCGTCCAACGATTGTAGCTGCGAACGATATGCCTTGAGGCAGTTTGTGGCCACCTCCTGGAAGTTTAACCGCCGGTCTCGCCACCTACAAAATTAACATGTTAAAAAACGTGTTCAGAAAAAAAAATACAAAGGGATGCCATGCAGGCAAGTATAATCAAACTGGGATTTGCGATATATACCGAGCCGCTATCGGGCAAGTATAATCAAACCGGTTTGAGGGTGGTCGTGGCGCGAGACACCGAATCCTCTCCCATGCCCATACTTGAAGGAGCATCATGGGTCCGGTCACGGCTTTCCTATCCGGCTGAGTGGCATCACAAAGCCGCCTGTATAAACAAGCCAGAACCGCACTGCCCCGGCTATAAGATGCTGTACGGTTGAGGTCTCGTAAAAATCTTAAGTAAAAAACATTTATTCTATTATTATTATTATCAGGGAGTAAGGTGGAACCGATCAAAAAGAAAAGGATTAAACGAGCACGAAAAATGCACTCTTCATCCGTAGCCTCTGCTTCAACAAAGTCCTGCTTTAGTTTATTAATAATAACAGTACCCAAAACGGACTTGCCGGACATTTGGGCCTCTGTAGGCGTAACACCTAAGAATCGTCGGCACAACGCTATTGCGTCGGCAGTAGACAAATTATCATCTACCCCAGACACAACAGCTCCCTCAATAGGTAACCCCCACAAGACGTTAACATCTTGTAAGGTGACAGTAGCTTCACCAAATGGAAGGTGGAACGTGTGAGTTTCGGGCCTCCATCGTTCCACCAAAGCTGTTGTCAAGGAGTGGTCAACGTATCGATAACCACAATCTATAAGGCCACCAAACCCTGCAGCATCGATAAGGTGACGAACCCGTCCTACAACAGGGTGGTCACGAAGTAACTTCCATATGGCTCTATCGCTACGCTTTACCATCATAGCTCTATTGAAGTTTTCCTCGTCTGTGAAAACGTGAAAGGCACGATGTCGATCACGCAGATACAACACATCGTCGTTTAGGGGACCAGGGTGTAAGTTCATGTTTTGATTCATGGTGGGAGGAATTTGGTTGGTATGATTTTTTATAAATTTCAAAGGTTTCAGATGGAGATTGTAGTGTTGATGGTGTGTTCTTGGATGTGGGTGGTGCTCCTTCTTCACCTCAACCTCCATTTTATAACCTTCAAAGCCTGAATTCTTACACTCCCAAGAACACTATTTGCCTATCAAATCATCTGCAACTTACAAGACCATTGCATGCAATGCTAGAGACCTTGTGAGTGTGTCTTATAGGCTGCATGGTTTGCAGGTGAAGACTGATTTTCATTTGCTGGTTTGAATGCATGAAAATGGATTGGCGGGATCATGACGACAATATTGAAGAACACACCAACTCAATTGGCGGCATCAATGACACCTCTAACTGGATTGGCGGCATCAAGAGGTGACCCCTCCATTTCATTTGGCGGCATCTAGGCAATTTTATTTGATCCCTCTACTTCAATTGGCGGCATTAACCACACTGACAAAAGCCCCTTGATACCGCCGTTTGGTTTGGCGGCATCAAGAATTCTTTTTTTTTGATACCGCCAATCGAGTTCAAGGCATCACCAAATTCAGTTTTTTCCCCCAATACCCCCCAAATGTAATTTGTAAAATGATAAACCCCCTATTTATGTAAAGGATTCCAAAACATCCTCTCTTCTCCACAACCGTCCCCGCTCAATCCACCAATGCACACCCACTTTGATGAAGCATAGATGCAATTTAGGAAGAACACGAACCCGGATTACATAGGAAAATCGGTGACCATGATGAAGAAAGCTCGATTAACAATCAAAGATTATTGCCAAAATTTGTTAAGAACCTCAAGAATAGATTGAAACCACAATGTTTGATGATCACATCCCAATCAAAGATTATGCTCGAAAATCCTTAAGAATTTCAAGAAGGGGAATGGCGTTTGTAACCCTAGCCGCACCCTACCACCAAAGTAATGGAATTTTGCAAAAAAAAAAAAAAAAAACCCTAAGGGGAAGGATCAAGTTACCATTATAAAAGCGAATCAAGACCCAAATCAATCCTAAAACGGTTGGAAATGCTCAAAAACCCTTTTATCCAAGCCTCTACTTGGAAACACAATGAAAACACAATGCTAAAAACATAATGAATATGGCATAGCTTGGGATTGTGTTTTTTGTTTTTTATATATCGATACTATACTCTTTATAAAGATATAAAAACAGTCGGGTAGCGTTCGTTTCACCGGAATGGAATAGAATTCGGAAGGAATTGGAATGTGTATACGACTTCTTATGTTGTTCGTTACAACAAAAGAAGGAAGTGTAATTGAACAACAACATATGGAAGGGAATCCACGTTTCAATTTCATTGAGACCTCATTCTATTTTATGAAACGAACACATTAATATTCCAAAACAAATTATGGTTCTCACGCGAATTTCAATTCCAATTTCTTTGCAATCCATGAAAATGAAAGCTATAGTGTATTTTTTAAATGATGTTGTATGAAAGATTTTTACGTTTTTAAGTGGAAGTTGAAGGAAGAAAAGATGGTCTTGCATGGACCACACTGTACCAACATGGTTTAGAACTTAGGGGGAGACGGGACGTCACTCGAATTGGTCACGGGTACCCACTACCAGCACGGTAACGCCGCCGCCACTCACGCTGGTAGTGGTCCCGTGGACCATTTTGTTGGTTCTATCTAATGGGCTGGTATCGGGTTTTATTTTTTTTAATTAAATTAAATACCTTTTTTTGCTATAGCCGTGTGTGGACCTTTTGTTTAACCGTGTGTGTTAAAAATTCGCAAAAATAAACTAAAACACCATTAAATAACAAAAAAAACATATACATCATTCATTAAATATTTAAACATTAATTAAAAACATAAAAACTAACACTTAGAGCTCGCGCAGGAGGTGCCACGCCTGGATATGATCAAACGTGCCGCGGTAAGGACCCGCATTGGTTGCATGGGTCATCTGCACAGCAATCTCCTCCCCCTCATTGTGCGCTCGTACAATGTCGTCCACCGATCACACTTGACGTTTAGGTCGGCCCATTTTCTTTGTAGACTCTCGATTGTTCGGGTGCTTGGGCCGATCTCCTGATTGAAGTCACCCAATACACTATCCGAGAACTGTGTGTCCCTGGAACCCAACCATGGGCGGCGTTGGCGATGCAAGGATGAGTCGTTTTGTGCGTCTATGACACACACAACCAAGGCGATTTCTTCGTTCTCTATCCAACGAGTCATGCTTATGTTGTGTGGTATGGATGTTATTGATATTGTGTTGCTTTTAATTGTGTTTTCACCATCGTCATATGGTGGTTTTTATAGTAAAAAAATCCAACCGTATTAATGTAAAATAAAATGTACGGTTAGATTACAAGGATATTAATGGAAATAAATATATTGACCGTGTGTTGGATGGAGACGGTTGATATTAACTCGTTCTGACGATTTGGTGTTAAAACCGTGTGAAATTTTTTTAAAAAAAACTTATATTTGTCTTTAAATTAAAAAAAAAGAATAAGTGGAGTGCTGCCTGCAAAAAAAGTGTTTCAGTGAAGGAAATCAGTGAAGTGATGTGGCAGTGCATAATTGGTTAAAATCAGTGAAGGAAAAAAAAACTCTAGTAGCGCCCCTTGCACCCTTATACCAATCTTATAAAACTAAAGCAAGCTGAAGTATGAAATTGACACGTGGATCATCAACCGAGGTTAGATTTATATGACTTATCGATTTTGGTTCGGGTCGGTTCCAAACCTACGTATTAAGAACTACAAGAACCGTTTATATTTTAATTCGAACATGACTTATTAATAGATTGATAATGTATTAAAAAACTACAATTTATAAAAATGATCTAATAGATATGTTGTTAATGCAAAAAATAAAACAATACTCTTCTTTAGTTTTAACTATTCTTTTTTACATGTTATTGTAATCGATTTCACGTAATGTTAATAAAATATTAAGAAAGATTATTTATAAGAATAACAATGTATTTTTTATGAAATATTTTTCGGTTTTATTTATATGTATAGATATGATATAATCCAAATCTGAAGTAAATATTTATGTATGTTGTTCTGATGTGTGTGTGTCAGTGTGTATTTGTGATGTATACATAACAAATTCGCATAATGTTCCAAGTGACGAGAATGACAAAATTGTTACGAAAACATAAGTCGAGAAACGAAAAGTAACTTAAAAAGGAAATTCACGGGCTATTGTTAGAACCATACAGAGGAATTATTTTACGAGCATACTAAAAGAATAGGAATATATAACCATCTATTACATTAAAAGATTTTGGAGGGTTAGACCCTTTACCCGACCCATTAGAACCTTTAGGACCCGAAACCACATAGCCTTTTAAGGTTTGGTTCGTGGTTTCTAATTTCAACAATAAAACGGTATACGGTTCTGGTGAGTCTGGGTCGGGTCAGGTCGGGTCGGTTTTGACACTTTGCACAACCCTAGGGGTAGGTATTCATTATTCGGCTAGAAATTGATTAGACCAAAAACAAAACGTTAAAAAACCAAACCAAACCAAATAAGCAATTCGGTTATTCAGCTAGGTTATAACAAGTTTGGCTATTTGGTTCGCCCATGGTTTTTACAAAATGTTGAATTCGTTTTTAACCGATTAGACCATGTGTAATGGGAAGGTGAAATTTTCATGGACCATGGGGCATTAATCGACACGTGGCATGTGAGACCATTAAGGGATTTAAATTAGGATGAGGGTGTAGTGGTAATGTGAAAATTTTCACGGAGCATCCAATCATTTAGTATTAATTATTTTTTTATTTAATAAAACTTTGAAACTAAAAACAAATAATATTTCATAAAAGTTTTTTCATTAAACAAAAATAAAAAAGATTACACTACCATACAAAAAAAAAAAAAAACACGAAACATGAATAAAAATACGAGACAATCTAAAGCTTGTATTTTTCGCAGATTTGTTGTATTTTCATTTGAGCCAAGCGTAACGCGTCTCCCGTGAGGTGGTCGATCGACTTAAACAAAAAATCAATGTCTTTTTCCATTTGCCTCGTATCTTGGATGTTGGCGAACTTTTCGTTTGCTACGATCTTTCTTTGCATTGTTTCCAAACGCCTAGCCCCAAGGTCATGAATGTCTTTAAGTCGTTGATTCATGTCATCGAAACTTTGCTTCAATAAGTCACCACTCATCGACGAAGACTCATGATATACGTTAATTTATACATATAAACGCCCCAGTTTAACTCCCCTTTATATATGTTTTTGGCCTTATACACGATGCATTGGTACTTATTTGGGTATCTTTATGATTACAGGTCTTAAACGGTGTCCAGGAAGCAAACCGGATAAAAAACGAAGGTTTCTGCATGAAAACGGAAGGTTTGTCAATCCGAAAGGCCGCGCGGAATGAGTGAGCGGCCGCACGCTTTTATCAGATTGAAGAAAACGAAGTTGTCGTGCACGCTTAAAAGTGAGCGGCCGCGTGGAATGAGTGAGTGGCCGCGCGCTTTTGACAGCTCTTTAAAAACAAGGCAGAACGTCATTTTTAGGGTATTGGGTGATTTTTGGGCTATTTCTAGGGCTCGTGAACTGTTGTGAAGCCGATTAACAAGCTTGGGAAGCAATACAAGTCCATTAACATCATCCAATCCATCATAACCTTGCTTGTTTATGGTTTGATTCTTGACCTAATATTATATCAAATCTAATTTTGAAGCTTTGTTATGTTGTTATGATTAGTATTTGTAAACCTACGGGTAAACACAATAATATTTAGTAGTTTAAACAACCTTTGTATGTTAAATCTTGATGAACATGTTATGAGCAGGTTTTGTTATTGTTAGATTCGTGGTTATGTTCGTATGGCTGTAATGATTATTGTGTTGTGTTAGTCGGATACATGTTGAAAAACCGTTCGATTAATCAATCAGTAGTGAACTAGTTAACTTGTTGATGTGTTCACACTATGAAACTGTAACCGGGTATTGGTTTGGTTATAGTTTGGCGAATAATAATCATGAATGTTTATCGGCACGTAAAAAGGTCTTAATCGGCTTAATGGTGTTGTTACTATTCTTTGACACGATTGATAATCTTTGTTAGTTGTTTTGGTAGAAATGGCGACCTTAGTAGATTTGTGTTCAAAGTTAGTGAAATAGAATAGCTTGTGTTATGTTCTACTTTATTCTAGTCTCGGTGATTGTATTGTGTATTCTGTACTGCTTTCCTTGATTAGTGAGGTTAGAAAACTCCTAACGGATGACTAACTTGTCTTTAAAGATTTGCACGAGATTATATCAATAGCTCGCTAATGAACACTTTTAGGTGGTTAACGTGTGTTATCGTGTTAGCTTTCCAAATAGTTGTCATGTTAGGATTCCTGAAAGGGTACTAATTGTCTAGAAATGGGAATGTTGATCTTGCGCCTTTATTTCATATGTTATGTAGTTGACATGTTCAGGTTGTTAATATAGTATATTTATATATATATATATTGTATTTGGAGTCTTATATATATATATATATATATATATATATATATATTTGCTATGCTTAGTTTAAATTAGAATAAATTAATTAAAACAAACATTCACCTATCTTTTCTTACTAGTAAATCAGTGACAACGGTTCAGTACAATCGCTCCGCGCACGTCCATGGATCGATACTTGGTTCTTATGCTTTACTACATATGTGACAGGGTGCGCTTGCCCTTTAATGTGTGTTCTAATGTTAATATTAAAATCATTTCTATAAATTTAAAACGCAAAAGCCGCGAGCATGCATGTACATATTTATATGTACGCTCGCGGCGCATCAAGTTTTTGGCGCCGTTGTCGGGGACACGACGAGCTTTTAGAACGACCCGAGTTACTCCTTTACCGGTGTACATGCTTGTGAATATCTGTCTATACTTGTTTATTTGATTCATTCATTTGTTTATAGCAATCTTTATTTGTTCGTTTATTTGTTAATAAAATTGTTTCTATTCTTTATTTGATTAAGTTGTTTGTTGATATTTTGGATTGATTATTTATTGGTTCATAGGTTGCATATATATTTGTTAATTTACTTGTTAAATAGGATTGTTTTATTGAATATTTGTAAATTTGAATGTTAATATATTTATTTGATCGATTATTGTATTTATTGATTTGTGTATAAATTTGATTGATTCGATTTATTTGTTCGAATTCGGACTAATTGCTAATGTGTAGATTTTTAGTGTTAAATTCTTTGTTGATCTTTGTTCATATTGTTTGTCCTGTTTATATAGTTATAATTTTTATGTGTATACAGTCTTTTGTGTATATATATATATATATATATATATATATATATATATATATAGGAAGTCTGGATATAATATGTTGAGATTCGATGGTTAGGATGCTTTTACAAAAGGTTTGGGTTAAGCAAATTTGGGAAATTTCGTTGATATAAAAGTGGTTTTAATAAAAATAATTTTCTGTGAAAAATGCTTCATTGCGATTCGCAAAGAAGCTGGGCTTATGGTTTCGTTTTAAGCGAATTCCTAATTACCCCGGATTTTATCTTTATTTATTCACGATACGCGAACAGGATCACCAGAGTCCTTCGCGTGAGGTGAATAGCCGCTATCTTCCGTTTTTAACTCATTTAATCGGCATCCATCATTGTATCTATCCGTCATCTTCCGTTATATTATTTTTTTCAGTTAAGAGGTTGTTTTCGCGCAAACAAAAAAGACAGTCTTTATCTTGTTGCGACGCGCGAGCACCTTGAGTCACTGTATTCACTTGTGCCACGCGAGAAGCGGTCTATACTTCTTCGCGATGCGCGAGTGATTATGATTCCATTGAAAATTTTATATATTTTTATATTTGTATATTGTCATATTTTTAAGTTTGTTTTTGTAGTTTTGAGTATTTTAATTTTTGTATATTTTCATAATGTATATCTTCATATTTTTAAGTTTAGTATATAATTTTTAGTATTTTGATTTTACATATTTCTTTTATTTTTCATAGATTGAGTCTGCATTTATCTTTGTACATTGTGTCAGTCTAATCGTGGGATGGTCGATGTTCTTTTCAATGCTCGATCGATCTTCTCGCCCATACTCAATCTCCATTCGGGCGAAAGCGATCTTAAAGAAAATATTTTATAAAAACGACCATTCCAAAAAAGTCAAAGTCCAAGTTGGACTTAGTTGAAAGTCAACGGGCAGCGATTAAATCTTAACATCCAGGCCCGTATGACTAGGATGTGGAAATACTTGAATTCCACGACCGCACGCCTAAACGCGCGTGGAAAAGCGAGTCAAGCTATCGACTCGTGCAAAAACGTAGCTTCACAGGGGCATTCATGTCCTTAGCAACTTCATAATATCCTAAGCGACTTCATAATGTTTTTGATGTGCAGGGGCAGGAATGTCCTAATGAACTTCATAAAGTTTTTAACTTGTTGTTTAGTTTGTTTTTAGTTTTTACCTAAGCAGTTAATGCGGTAAAATATCGGTTATCGGTCAAGGACCGATATTTGATATATCGGTTTTCACGGTGAGATATCGGTGGGATATCGGTAGTTATAAGTATAAGGACCAGATGTGAACTAGTAAAGATAGGGGGTAAAATGTTTTAATACCTGAACTAATTTTATATTTTTTATATAAAATACTAGAAGTTTAGACATTATGTAAAGTATTGAAAGGTAGAAGGGTTATACTTGTACATTCTAAACTTATTTTAAACCCTAAAATGCTTATACTTTCTTCCTTCCAGCCGTATACTTTCAGACACAAACCCTAATTCACACACACACACCCCTTTCGCCTCCTTCAACATAACAATAATAATCATCAAAAACAATGGGAGCGATGGTGAAGCAAAAACAATCAGCACACCACACGGAGTCAAGGATATCCCTACGTACCCTCAAACTTCTTCACAAAGGTTCGTTTTTCTGTCTTTAGTAAGATCATTTGCTGTTTAAGAAGTGGTTTCTGTCCTTTTACTTTCATCTCGGTTTATCGACCGATATTTCTGAGGTGTATCTCGGCCGATAAATCGCCTAGATCGGCCGATATTATCGGGACCGATATTCCAACCGATATTTGGGACCGATATATGACCTTAGGACCGATAACCGAGATACCACCGAGATATCACCGATATATCACCGAGATTGACTGCTTAGGTTTTTACATGATTGATTCGCGTCAAATGATTGTGTGGATAGTCGCTTCAAAATCAGAGGTATTATTGTACTAAGAAGTGTCGCGAAACAGGTATGTTGGTTGTTTATGTCAAAACTGAGCAAGTGTAGGCGTTTTGAGGTGAAACTGCAGCAGAAAACACATCTACATGCAGTGAACGGCCACTCACTTAGAGTGAGTGGCCGCTCGCTGTGGTCTGTTCGAAAATCTGCAGGGGTATTCTAGGAAATTCGAAAATTTTGATAAAAACTCAACCCTAGAAACCTTTTGAACGACCGCTCAGTAGTGTTTCACAACAAAAACCTGCACTTAGCTCTCAAGAACACTAAGAAACCTCCCAATCCACCTCCAATTTTCAAATCCAATGTATGAATCTCCTTAGTATAAATTATTGTTTTCCTTCTTTCAATTTTAGGGGTTTCTTCATAATATTTAACTAAACCCTAAATTTGCAAGATGGTTGGCATATCTAGTATATTGTTAGAGTAGTATAATAGTTATAATGTAGTTTTAATCTTAGTTTTAACGTAGGTTTGTTTAAGAAATTTTGGGGCTTTCTTCATAATTGTTCAAACAAGCCCCAAATTTCGAACGTTCTTTTATGTCTTTGTTTTAAATTCAGTGATGATGAATGCTTGGGATTTTATTTTAATGAGTTGTGTGTTTTGGAGCGCCTTTTAGCACTTTTGCAGGTACTAAGGAGATACACACGAGCACTAAGAGCTGAGCAAACATGACAGCGTCCTTGGATAACCTTCAGTTTACTTCGACACCAGGGGAGTTTTAGTTTCTCTTATTTGCACTATAGTTTAGCTATTCATAATGCTTTACTATTTTTTAAGTCACATTGGGGACAATGTGATGTTAAAGTGTGGGGAGGGTAACTATGTTAACTTTACTTAGCTTACACTATAGTTTAGCTGTTCATAATGCTTTACTATTTTTAGAGTCACATTATTCGCACGCTTCTTCTGTCGAGTGGTCGAGCTAACTCGTATTCCTCGTCGGGAACATCTTCATTTAAATCTACGTTTCGAGCATCGGACGTGGGCGTGTTAGGATCAACGGAAGAAGAAGTCTTGGACCGTTTGGCTTTGTGTCTAGGCGTCGTCATAGGCGGTACATCGGCCCATTTAGGCGATCCTTTAATTATCTCCCAACAATTCAAATAAGTGAAGTTGCCACAAACATATATAAAAACACAAACATATACTATCTTAATTTTTTTATATAAAAACACAAACATATACTATCTTAATTTTTTTTATGAACAAACAAACATATATAACAACACAAACATATATAAAAAACAGTTACCAATTTCGGGATCCTCCGAAATGTCAAGCCACGCATGTGCGAGCGCGAACTCTTCGTCTTTGGTCCACTTTAGGTAGGTTGCTTTTGTCTTACTCGGCTCTCCTTTTTTTTTGTGGGACCGTTTTTTCGGGTCGGCTCCGGCTCGGGTTCGGGTTATTGTTGTGTGTCCGACACGATTTCAACGTCCAGTTCTTGAGATCCCGACATACTACCACCATTAAATGTCATGTTATTTGTGTAACCCATTGGACCTCCATAAAAATTATAGGGCATGTTGAGAAGTTGATAGAAACCCATCGTGTTCGGGTGGAGGTTGTTTGGGTTGAAGGTTGGTACCGGTTGTGTTGTATTTGGGCGAACGGTGTTTGGGTTAGTTGGGTGAGACGGAACACCGAACGGGGTGCGAAATGGATTCGTTGTGGGTGTGTAAGGTTGAATGAAATTTTATAAAAAGAGAGAGTTTTTATAAAAATAAAGGAAGGAGATGAAAAAAATGGGAAAGTGATGTGTGTTTAAATAGGAAATTGTTAATTTTTTTTAAATAGCTGTTGCACTAGCCGTTGGCTAGTTTGAATTTAATTGGCCCAAACACAAAAACCACGCCATGCAATTTTTCTCGGTGGCCCCCAAAACACCCCAATTCAGGTGGGGTGGGGGAGGGGGGTGTACAAATCAGGTGGGGGCGTTTTTTCCCCTAAAAACGCTCGGATTTAGGCACCATTACCATTACACATGGTGTTAGCATTGTGTAATTCCAATTTTATATTTAAAAATACTAGACCAACAGCATGCCCAATCCAATACAGTATAAAGCCCAGCCCATAACCAAACGAACCCCCACCCTTTCCCAAAAAAAATAAATAAATTACTAAATAAATAAAAATAAATAAAAATAAAAAAAATAATAAATAAACATAGGAAACCCTAGAACAATCGACCGGTAAGACTTGAGTGTGTTCCCGCTCAAACTCGATCTTTAGTGAAAAGCAGGAAAGCAATCAGTGGATCTACAGAATTCAGGTTCCCTTTGTTACATTTAAATGCAGTAATAGTATTCTTTTGCATTCATATTACTCTTATAAATAAATCAATAAATACATCTATATATAGTTAGTTTAATGCAATTAGGTAAAATCAAATTATATCTGATAATATATTAACGGATCTTACTTAACCATTGAAATTGGAGCCTACCAAAATCTTCAATCATCTGTTACATCAAAAGGGGATAGCGGCGCAGCTTGTTGCTCGCTTACCCATTATCCAGATGTAACTTGGTTTATTTCGTGGTTAATAAAATGATTATACTCCAGATTTTATCTGCATATTTATGTAAAATGCAAAAGAAGAATAATCCAAATGTTGAAACCCTAACTTAATTCTTATTTAGTTAATTAGTTACGAACAGGGGCGGATTGAGGCTTCCTGGGGACCCAGTCGGTTTGAATTATATAGTAATAATCTCTTATGTGGCAATAATCGGTTTCGCACTATATAGTAAATTGATTATGAATATCCAATTGACCCGACTAAAAAAGTTACCCATTTTGACACGAACCGCTTTAAGCAGGGCCGGCTCGGGGCAAGGGCAGGGTGGGCGATGGCTGAGGGCCTAGAGCCTCCGAAGGGCCCGACAGTAAGAATCCAATCGTACCTTTCTTTAATTGAAAGCCCTTACGAGCGATTTTTAAGGCATTCCGATCACTTATTCAAATGCGTCTGATGTTTAACATCGGCGGAAAGCAGGTGCGGCGGAAATTCAACGTTGTCTGTTAATTAGGTTTAGAGTGACGAGGAAGACGACTTAAAGAGTCTAATCCTTGTTTTTTTTATTTTTCTTTGGGCCTTCTAAAGTTTTAGTGGCCTAAGCAGTCAATTGCGGCGATATATCGGTGATATATCGGTATAATCTCGGTTCTCGGTGTGTTGGGCTTATCTCGGTGCAAAATATCGGTTATAATATCGGCCGATATGGCCGAGATATCGGCCGAGATGAGATGTTTGAATATCGGCCGAGATACCGAGATACTTATTTGCAGCTTTTATTTGGGCCCATTTGATAAAACTATTATAAAACCCACCAAAAATTAGCCCACCAAAAACTTCTAAATTGGCCCAAGCCCTCTGCTCTGCTCTACTCTGCGTATTTCACAACAAAAAAAAAAAAAAAACCCTAATCTCAATTCTCAATCGCGGCTGCTGTCCTCTGCCCTCTGCAAATCTGCAATGCTCTACTAGCTGCTGCCGTCCTCCTCTGCTCTACTCGCTGCTGCTGTGCTGCACTGCTGCTCGCTGTCGCTGCTCCTCTGTTCCTCTCTCACAGTTTGGTAAGTTAAGTTAATTGATTATTGATAGTTTAGTAACTTTGTATATTAGTCATTAGAATCAGTTAATGTTAGTCATTAGAATCAGTCAATGTTAATTATTGTATGTTTGTATGATAAGTTTGTATTAGTAAGTAATAAGTTTGAATCAGTTAATGTTAGTAAGTTTGTATCAGTAAGTTTGAATCAGATAAGCAGTGTTAATTCTATTGATCTTAGTATTATTATTACTATATAGGTTTTAGTGTCTTACATTATATATATATATACACACACACTTTATTAAAACTACCGATATCTCACCGCGAAAACCGATATATCAAATATCGGTCCTCGACCGATAACCGATATTTGCCCGCATTAACTGCTTAGTTAGTGGCCCAGTATCAAACCCTTTTAAAAACACTATTAGTCATTGAAAATGTTGGTTGGGCTTAAAAGAAACACTCAGCTCCTAGAGTTTAGGCTTATTGATACATCAAAATGCATTAAAATCTCAAAAAGTTTCCATTTTTTATTTTGTATTTTTTTTAATAGTCATTTTTTTTTATTTTGTATGATTTAATATTAAAAAATATCTTTTGTTTCTTTATAGTCTTATTATATTTTTCTAAATTATATTTTTGCCAAATCAGATCATCAAATTTAGTCATTTGGATTAAGGGATTTGGTAATGACTAATTTCATACGTTGTTATAAAGCAGACTGAAACATTTAGCATAGATAAAGCGATAAAATAATTAATCATAATTGTATATATGAAACTTTGATGTATACGAGTAATTTAAAGAATTCTATATCGAGTAGGCTAATCATTCAAATTACTTTACTTTTGATGCTTGGTCCGTGTCACATGATAGAGAAAAATGAGCTTGATGCAGTTTTCATATAATAAGGGGAAAATCATGGCTGACGCTTTTAGTCTTTGCGTAAAGCAAGTAATCATACACTCTCGTTCAATAGAAAATGTTCTAGCCTACATTATTCGCTTAAATAAGTAGTTTCGATCATTTTGGTACATTACTTGTGCTTTATTTATTTTATAACAACTGTTTTCGTGTTATGGATTTTTCTATATATGGTTAATGAGTTTAAGTATATCGCGGGTAGGGCCTAAATTTTATCTCGCCGAGGGCCCAATTCTTTTTTAACATTCTCGGAGACGGGCCTGGCTTTAAGTCATCAAGTCATATTCCCTAAAATCGTCATCATTGCCTTCAAATTGGATCTTATCGCTCTCAATATACTGTGGTCACTACAAAAATTAGTTATCGATTAGCGGGGTTCATTTACTAGTTTTTAATATTATGCGATGATCCGTACCCGACCCGAACCGTCAAACCAAACCGAACCCCTGAACCGATCCGATTTTTTTTGTTCGGTCATATGAAACCGGAACACCAAAAAAAGGGAACCCAACGAAAAAAATTCCGGGATCCGCCACTGATTGTCGTAGCCATATTGTGTATTTGTATTTGCCGATTCCGTATTGTATTTGTGAAGCTTGATGATTGCGGCCTGCTAGAATGTGGTCAATCTGATATTTAGCTATTGATATTTAGCTATATTTGGGCTATTGGATAGGAGGGATCCAACTACTGACGAAGCTTGAGCGATGAAGCTAAAGGAAATGAGATGAAACATAAATTATATAGGGGGCCAAGCAGTGACGAAGCTTGAGCGAAAATAGGGGGGGGGGGGGGGGGTTGAAACCTTATATACAAAAAAATTCTATACGGATACGATTATAACTTTTGAGTGAAAATTTCGGGGGGGGGGGGGGGGGGTCCCGCTTCTATGAAGCTGCGTCAATGGGGCCAAGGCCCCCTCCCGCCCTCACTATGTTCCGCCCCTGACTACGAGGGTTATGAAATCTCATGATTCTGTTTTTAGTGTAACAATTTTAAAGTGTATATGGTTGATGGGGTAGTATAGATTTTACGGTATTAATCGTCTTTCTATGGAGTACAATTGGAACCTAGACGTATTTCCATTATTTGTCATGACTTGTTAGCATAGGAGGAAAAATATCACAATTCCATTCAGATTTAAATATGTCTTTTGTTAGATGCTTGATTACGGTAGTTTTAATCTATATTGAATCATTTTCAACGTTACTAGGTGTTTCTTCAGGAAGGACTAAGGAGGCTGTTGGCAGATGTGGTGTTGTATATTAAGACATGCCAACGATTTCACAAGTTATAACCGCCAACGAGAGAGTTTATTGGGGAGGATTTTTCATTATATTTGGCTTTACTTTCTTTGGTGGTTTCCTCTATACTGCAGTTATATCAAAGCTACTTCCTCCTTCTGATAATGCTATTATCTTTGCAATACAAAATGACAGGTACGACTGTTAAATTTAGACGTTTTTTAATAGGTGTGTTGTGTATAGCTTTTATACTATAGAATTATCAAAAGCAAAACCTGAAAGCAATATTTCTATTTCTGAATTTGTTAATAAGCATGAAATTAGTATCTCTTATCATCATAGTTGTCAAAGGCGTAAAGCGCACTCAAGGCGCTTTGGTACTGCCTGTGGCCTAGGCGAGAAACGCAAAAAAAGCGTGGGCCTGAGAAAAAAAAAAGCGCAAATAAAAAAAAGGGAAAAATCACCAAAATCACTAAAAAACAACTACCAGCAATACAAATCAATATAATAAAGTAGCACCATGATTAAAAACCACCAAAATATCCAAATAGCTCAAAATGTAAAAATAATAAAACATCAAATCCAAAAGGGCATAGGGTTAGAGGTTGTTTATATAGATTAGAATGCATAACCTGTTTAAAAAATAAAAGATATGATTAGATATTACTAGTTTTAAAAAAATCGGCTATAAAATGATAAAGGATTAAATATTTTTTTTTTTAAAAAATCATTGCTTTATTTATCTAGGAGAGAAAAGCGGGCTAGGGTCGCTTCAAGGAAATTCATTGCCTAGGCGCCCTAGCCGCTCGCTTTTAACAACTGTGTTTATCATTGAATTTGTTTATATAACTACATTTAGATTATATTGGTAAAATAGTTGTCTTTTTATTGTTAATCCTGCTAAATGTGGTAACAAATTCTAAATCGCTGATGCTTTTGATTCGCAACAGGTATTATTGCTTTCTGGTGCCTTTGACACTCCCAGTGCTCGTGGTTGCTGTGTACTTTTATTGGCTTAGCATGAAAATGTTCAAGCATGCATGATCTCTTTCACAGGTTTGGATCTCCGATATCTCATGATAAGGTCATCATTAATTTGTTGTCTAGGACATTTGAGGAAAACTTTCGATCTTGGTAACCCATTTATTTGTTAGGTTGAAGTTGTATTTTCCCATCACATACTCGGTTAATACAGTACAATGATTGAATATACATCTCATGGTATATAATTTTAGGGCCTTTCTATTGTGCATACATGTGTTGGTAAATGTTGCACATCTCTTTTTGTCGGTCTTTGTTGTTATGCTATAAATCATCTGATTATTGCTATGTCAAGCTGTATAATCTGTTTATAGTGTTTGAAATCAGAATAAACATGTCTGCTTCGGACTGTCAAGCTATTTAGGGGTCAAATAATTAGTTTCATACAAATTGCAACAAAAGTTATTGTGTCAGGTTAAAATAGACTTTTAACATAACAGTGGTGCATTTGGTGGTATATCTTTTATAATTCTGAGCTTCAGATGCACAAAAAAGCACATATCTGGGACCAGCCTATGACTATGACCCTATTGTGGGATTTATTTGAGATGGTTAAGTCATGGTACCGTAGCACTTAATGTTGACTCGATTTGGTCATGGAAAATTCGGCTCGAGTCTGGTTAGGACCAACTGAGCATGACTATCCCCACCCCAGCCTGATTTCACTGGCGTCTTCTTCTTTTTTCAGGGCGGCTAATTGACACTCAATACTAGAAAAAAACTAGGCCGGGGATTTTGTTTTGCATAAGCAATTAGGTAGCTGTTTATCTTTAAAATGTACAAGCTGTTTATCGATTATTTGCAAGTACATGTTGCTTTGGAGTCTTGAGTGTTCTTTATCACACATCACAGTACAAGACTTTCTTATGATTGCATAAATATTGATTGTGGTTTTAGTTAACAATTACTGAACAAAATGCCGGTTTTGACTATGTACATAGTTCACCCAAAATGTGATTGCTAGTTGAATATCTAAAATGCCCCTCAAATATGAAACTTTTCTTATTGATCAAAATCAGTACTTTGTGACCATAATAAAATGAACTTGGATCGCATTAAAAGAAGCAGCTGCAAGCGAACACTATTAAATTTTGATATTATGGAAGATGAAGTTGTAACACTCCTAATATGACCTTGTTCCTTACACATGACTTAGCAGGTTCCTTAAAATCCTTCAAAGAATTATAAACTATAGAATTACAAAGTGTGGACCATTAGTTCAGTAGTTTTAATGTTTTACTTTTATTTATGTGGAAAACTAAGTTAAGAAGAAGAAGTCATTGGGTCAGCCTGCTGCATAGGGCTTAGGGTTTAAATTGTCATGATTATATTTCTAGGGTTTTAGTTTTTATTTATGTGGAAAATTACTTGGACACATTTCCCTCATTTTGCATGATTTTTAATTTTTAACTTCTTTTATTAAATGCTTGATTTTAGTATTTTGTGACATATTGCATGGTGTTTCATCAGGAAGTAGGCGACTGGGTTGAAGACATGCCAATGATCTCACAGTTCATAACTGTCAATCACTGTTTTTTTGGGAGAAAATTTTATAATATCTGGTTCTATTTTGTTAGGCGTTTTTTTTTTTTTTTTAAATTTTGTACAGTTATAATCAAAGCTATTCGTATGTAACAAATTGTTACTAACAATGGTCTTTATTTTATTTTTTTTGCATTATATGCAAGGAGCCATTGCTCAAGCTTAATGGAAAATTTAACACCATGATCTTGGTTGGTTTTAAAAGCGTGGGATGCGATTAGGGTCTCGAGGATTGAGGCGAATGCAGCAGCCTTACATATAAGAGGCAGGTGATATTAAATAAAGTTAAAATGTCAAAAGGATAGGAGTTCAAGTCAATTTGAGAATTGGTGTTTAAAAAGAAGTAACAATCCTTAAAATATGATGACATTTTGGAAGAAACTTTTGGTTCATACCCTCGCCATGTTGGGCGTCTTTCCTCCATTAGTCTTCCATGTTGGCGTTTGTAGGTTCGATGAATGGGTCAACCACATATGCTTGCAGTTACAAATGCACTTAAGCTATAAAAATGAGTTATGCTCAGCGCACACTAATACAACTAATCAACCGTCGCCCAACAAAGAGCAGGGTCAATGGAAGTGTGCTCTTTTATGAATAAATATTAACATGGTAGAAAAAAAAAGTTAATAGAGATCACTACGCGTTCTCCTCTTCTGTTTTTTTTTTCCTAATAAATTTAGAGCTATTACGGTGAACCGATTGATTGACCATTACATTCAAAGGAATGCACAGGCAAACACATTCAGCTGTAGTTGCATCAAAACTGACCATATAACGTTTTATAGACTTTTAGCTGTATCTAAACCATCTTCATCATTTTATCTATTGCTTCTTTAATCATAATTCATCACACCTAAACATCTTATCATTATTATAACTTCAAACAAACAACATAACAACACATGGTTTGATGAGTTAAGAATATAAATTTAAAAAATCTATCATACTCAGTAATACAAAAAAGACCATAGAAAAGCTTGCATACCATGGAATTTCTAGTCTTGAAAGAGTTAATCACTATCTTTTGCCCTTTTTATCATTTCGTCCTCGTTTTCTGAACTCCCGTCTCTCTGAAGAATACTGTTTCTTAATCAGTAAATTACGCATCGATGTTTTCACAGCTTCAGCAGCTGCAGAAAAAACCTCCTTGTCAATTGATAAGCTTCCCTGCAGATGCTGTAATAGTTGTTCTCCGCAAGGGACTTGTTTGTCTTCCAATATGTTATGCTGATCCTCACCGGATTCTGAAATTTGTTTTGTTAAACCAGATATTACACGCACTCGAGCAAGTGATGAAGAATTAAATCCAGGTAAGTTGGAAACACCCATCACCATCCATAACAAATCAGATGTTAATGATGTCCCTAAACTTGTGGGTATGAAGTCTTCTTCAGTAATAGACACTACCTGTAAATGCAAGGCAAAAAAGTTCAAAAAACAAACTCATAACTTAACTTAGTTCGGTGAGTAGTTGGCAGATCACAAGTGGCGTATATTTGTTGTAGATGTGGCAAGATTGAAATGGCCCATTATTAGAACGGGTTGTAACAAGTCAGGTTGGCTAGATACGCAAGCATTTCTTACTTGATTATCCAATTATTTTATTATAAACAAACGTGTTACTATACCACAAGTCTGCAAGTGCAAAACAATCCAAGTCACCGAGTAAAAAGATTTAGTAGATTGCGTGCAATGTGCATTGACAATCAACTTCGACCAGCTTTCAAACCACATGACTGGTTTTATTTGTTCCCCTATAAGCAAACTTTATTAGTTTGACCCGTTTGAGGTATAATCATTTATCATATACCTGAATTGGCCACTATTGGCAATTACTTTCGAACTTTTATGATTAACTATGTACCATAAATGACTATAAAAACATGCAACTAAATTAATTCTAATTTGTGTGATATAAGAGATTATAACATTTGATCCAAGAGTTTCAACCCGTTTCAATCTTTTACAAGTTTGTTACTTTGACCCAAGAGTTGGAGAGATATAATCATTTCAGCCCATTTTATAGTTAATGGTTGCAACTACCACCTCTATTATTGGTTTTAGGTTACATGTCATATATATAATTCCGAATAATATTTGTCAATTCTTAAATATTCAAGCATTGTTTTGAAACCCGGACCAGACCCGAACCGGTTCGGGTCGGGGCATTGAACGGGGTATGCAATGAACCGGGAGTCGTACCGGTGAACCGGATTTTTTTATATTTTTTTTTTAAAAATAGGGCACCATCCGGTTGTTACATCTGGTCCGACACCGGTCGGACCAGTGAGTGGACCGGTAAGGAGACCGGTTTGACGTCCGGTCCGGTTCTGAAAACATTAATTCAAGGCTGCAGGTATTTACCCTTGTGACAGAAAGAGTTTTAGTGGAAAGATTGCAACTCAATAGCAGTATTCCTGGCAAGCTGCAATATAGAAGTATAACATTAGAGTATTCTTGCTCGTCATAGAACGAAGAAATAGTTTAAAGATCAAGAGAATTTACCTTTGAACAGCTACACAAATTGATGAACCATCAGACGTAGTACAAAGATCTGTAATTACAAAATGATTGCTTTCTGCCCCATTGGCTTCTTGATTTCCTACCTATGACCACCAAACATAAAATTTTACAAACTGTGTACGAAACACAAGTCTGGAATGTAAATGACACCAGTTAATGAAGAAGCAAGAAACCTGTGATCCAACGTCACATGTATGAAGAAGCAACCCAGATGCAAAATCCCATAAACGAACCTAAAACACAAGAATGTCAAATTTATCAGGAAGAGATGAAAATTCTAATTCAAGCCATCCAAATATAGGTTCTTGTTATTCTCACTGTTGCATCACCGCTTCCAGATACTAAATACCCTTGTGGACAATCCTTGTTGTAAACGAAAGCTAAGCAGGACACAAATCTGCCATAGATGCAATACAATTGGTGTAAAGATGATAGTGTTATAACAATAAACTCAATTTAGTCCTTATAAAATAAGATATGCACTTCCAAAACATATTTGATGTAGAATCGAATTTATAAAGCTTTAAGGCTATGCTTGATGTTTAGAGCTCTAGACATGGTAGACTAGTTAGACTGTGAATGTGAAAAAGCGACTTCCTTTCTAACTACTAAAAGATAAAACTATGTAAATTCACAAAATTCACTCACTCTGTATGACTGTGAATGTGAAAAAGCGACTTCCTTTCTAACTACTACAAGATAAAACTATGTAAATTCACAAAATTCACTCACTCTGTATGGCCAAGGCAATAACTTTGTATCTCATGAGCTCCATTTAGAGGTCTCTTTGGGAACACAGTGACCTGTGATATCAAAAAGAAGAAGTGTTTGTTTAGTAAATGTGGAATTACAGGCTATAAAAATCTAATTAGGGTATGAGAAGTGTGTTACTCGAATTTTGAAATCACGGTCAGCAGTAATAATGAACCGCCCATCTGGTGAGAACTCCTGCAGGATGATATTTCTGTTAGCATTTCTGTATAGTTCATGGGCTATAAACAATCATGATTAACCACTTACCAGACTAGTAATGATGCTACAATAGTGGGAAAGAAGTGGCGAACCCTTCTTCTGAACTAATGCTTGATTTTCAACGGACTCGTCCAGCTCAACAACCCAAACAGTTCCAAATTTATCAGCATAACAAACAAATTGGCCATTGTCACTTATGGCAACTGCACTCACTTTCTTCTCTGTTGCCCTATTAAGATTACAGTCAATAAATACCAATGATAACAAGTTAAAAGAAAATTAAGCAGAAACTCAAACGAAGTCTCGAACTTTAGTGTTATGATTATTTGTAGGTACTCATCATTATCAACTATGTCTAAATTACTTTTTAACTATCTACCAGATTCATCACAAACGAAGAAGTGACGCACTAATTTCATTTCTAGTTTCTTCAATCTTTTCCATGGATAATTGGACAACGAGGACCAAAGAAGCTTTTATGAGATACCTACATTATAACATCCTTCGTTTATGACTTGTGAAAATAAAGAATGCTCAAGGATGAGCATACAAGGTCAATGCAGAGGTAACCGGATAATACTAAATCATATATATATATATATATATATATATATATATATATATATATATATATATATATATATATATATATATATATGATAGTCTCATATATAAACCATAGTTATGAAAGGCGCTAGGCGCAAAAAAGGGAGGCCTAAGAAAAAAAAAGCGCACTTAATGGAAAAAAGCGACTATATAACATTTAATAATACCAAAAGTTCTAAAATAGGGACAATTCAAACGCAATTTCAAGACATGAAAGTTTTAAAAATTCTTAATTGGATGAGTTGTCCGGATGGAAGTTGCTTAAATTGGTATCATGGAAGCTTATATTGTAGAGAAGATCAATAATTTTGCATTAAAAACTAATAATAAATCGGTATCTAATGTGCTTGGAGAACTAAAGCGAGGGCCTAAGAACTAGAAGCGCAATTAGAGGGCCTGGCTTGGAAAACGAGCCTAGAGTATCACGCGATGGCTTTTAACAACTATGATATGAACAATTATATATCAACTACTTTGTCTAGCTCTCAAAAGACATCACTTACACAGAGCACAAGCACCGCCACGAATCGGTAGCCCAAACCTTAACCACCTTATCATCTCCAGCCGACACAAAGACGTTACCCTTAGCGCCATATCGAATTGCTCTAATAGACTCCTTATGATTAAAAACCTCATTGGACTCTGCCGATAATGTTACCGGACCACCTTCTCTGTAAGTTAATCAGCAAAATACAAAATACAAATCAAATCCACTATTATATAAAAAAAAATACAACATATGCATTTTAACTGGAGTAATAATATTAATTGATTGAAGATGTATAAAAATTACTGGAGATTGAAGAGACGTAGGTCACATCCAACGGCGACAGCGACGGAATGGTGAGCAGGATGAAGGGAGATGAGAGCTGGAGCAACTTCTGTTTCCAAGGCTTCTTCTTTATTATTATTATTGTTGTTGTTGTTGTCTTCTGTGGTGTTCAAAGGTTCGTCGTCTTCCATTTTGTTTTAGTACGATGATGAAGATGATGATGAGTTTGGTCCGAGTTCTAGGGTTTAGTGGCGGTTTTTCAGTAGTTGAAGTTCGTTGTTCAAATATCATCAGGTTACTGGTTTGCTGTTAGTGGGCTTCAAATAATTGGGTTAAGCTAAAAGCCCAATTAGGCAACATGGTGTGGAATGGACTCCCTTCTGCTACCCAGGTAGAGGTGTTTAAAAAAACCGGTTCGGGAACCGAAACCGGTAAAACCGACCGAACCAAAACCGGTTTCACGTGAAACCGGTACTAAAACAATCCCAAACCGAACCGAACCGAACCGAAAACCGGCCTAAAACCGACAAAAAAACCGGTCAAAAGAAACCAAAACCGAACTGAAACCGGTACACAAACCGGAACTGAACCGAAACCGGTATCGCTACAAATGACCAAAACCGGTAAAAAACCGAAACTGAACCGAAACCGGTTTAAAAAAAATACATTTTTGGTCTTAAACAGAAATAAAACTTTGTTTTTTTTTTTTGTATCAATATTCAATTTTCTTCTTTAAAAAACCCTAAAAGCTATTAAAAGCTAAATTTTATGTAATTTATACGATTTTAAAAAGTGCGCGAAAAAACCGATTAAGAACCGAAACCGGTCTCCGAAACTGGTCTCCGAAACTGGTCTTACGAACCGACAAAACCGGCCAAAAACCGAACCGGTTTGGAACTGAAACCGGTTCGGCCAGGAACCGGTACTGTAGCGAACCGGTTTGGCAAAAAAAAAAAAAAACGATTTGATCACCTCTACCCAGGGGATGGTCACATTAACGCCACGTTAAGATGGGCTTCATTCCTTTCTTCCAATAACAAACAAGAAATAGAATAAACGCTCATTTGATTAGAAAAAAAAGAAAAGGAAAAAGAAAAAAGCTTGATAGGTTAAAACATGTGAGCCCCACCATATATCCTTGTTAAGGCTCGTTACTGTGCTCAGTGCCATTGACTGGCGACCCCCAATGGCGCCCAGAAAATAAAGGGTGGATGCTATTGTTGACTTTATTGCTGAGGTGGAGGGTATTAGCGCCCTATATACCACTCAGGCACTCAGCCTTTATAAACTAACGAGTAGTAGCCCCAAGCTCTTTTTAAGTTTATAACATTTTCAATACAAGTAAAACAAAAACCAATCATATATATGCTGTATTCATATATCAAACAAGATATAACGTATTACAGAAAAAAAAAACAAATCGAAACACTAAACACACATGGAAACAAATGAAACAATGTGCACAATGCAATCCAAAAGAAACCAACAAGAAGCTCTTTTAACAATCGCAACATGGTTCTCATACTTTCATTCCAAAGAAGAAAACTACAAGTAGAAGGTAAGTTGGTGCTCCGAATTTGCTTCCATCTGATGCGTTGTTGTTTGTCGTTGGCGTCGCTTTTGATCCTGATCCTGCAAATTCAATGTCTTAAGTCAACTCAAAATTTTGGAACTTATCTAGATTTTAGTACAAATGGACACTTCAGGGGTTCTCGGTTTGGTCAAAATGAGTTCGGGTTAAAGCTAATTTAGGAGTTGTTTGGTAGCGTCTCTTTATTTTCAATGAGTTCTTGATTTTAGTTAATTTTGTAAATAATTCAAAACTTGTCGTTACATATCGGTTTTTCAACTAAAAAAACCTAGTCGTGTTCAGTCTATAGTTTTGGACTGAACCGGTTATGTTCTTTCATTTTAGAAAACCCATCGTGTAGCACTTTACCTGAAGGCGCATTTGGTGTTAATGATGCGGTTGGAGCTTGAACTTCAGGGGTTTCTTCCGAAGGCTCTGTAGGCGACTCAGTAGAGCTCGTCGGGGCAATTGTAGGTGCGCTAGCAGGTTCACCAGCAGGTCCATTGGCAACGCCTACAAAATAACAATAGGGTCAGTCTAAACAAACCATATACACACTCTCTAGACGTGTCATACATGTTGTATGATGACATCACCTAGTGTATCTATAACAAGACCGTAATAATATATATAAAATTATTAAGGCTGTGTTCCCGAGTTCACTTAACAAGAGAAAAGAAAGTATTTGGAATGAAATGAAAAGAAAACGTACCGTTGCACAAACTAATAGGAGGAGTTTGTACTCTACAAGCACCAGGTAATGTGACAGCAAGAGTTTGATTAATCGTAACACCGATGTTCGGGAGATTGCCATTGAGCAACGTGCAAAGGCAACGCGGCTGTGTCTGGACCACAGTCGCGAGCTGCGAGCAACATGCTGGTGAAGGAGTAGACGCGTTCCCGCTAACAAAGTTAAGGCACGGAGACAAACCCATGAGTGAGTTCATGCAAGTACTTGATTGAGCCTGGGCTCTACCCAAAACCATGACCATTAGGACCAAGACTGCACCCATGACTTCTTGCCCTTTTAGAGCCATTAGCTAGCTAAGATTATTTTTTTTAAGAGCACTAATTAAGAGATTAATGTGTGTGTTTGTGGTTAATTAAGTGTGTTTGATGGCTTATGGTTTTGTGTGATTAATGGGATATATTTATAGGGAGAGACTTTAGGAGTTTAGGATTTGATTTGAATATAATATATAGTTTGGCCGTTTGGGTAGCCAACTTTTTATTGAAAGTAATAAAAAAGTATTGATTTTTGGCTTTGAATAATTATAAAAAAATCAATTCCACAATTTGATATTGACGGTTTTAAAACATGTAAGAATGATGTTTAACCGAATGTGCATGTCCAAAGAGTATTTTTGGGAGTTGCTAACTAATTTTTTTTATATAAAAATTACCGAATAGTTCTTAACTGAATTTTGGGTTTTTTGAACCTCATTTAATCTATAAAAAACGAGTTTTAAGTAGAGAACTACATAAACATAGGTACGTAGTGTTGCCCAGATTGACAAAGAAACACGTCCTAATTATAAGTGTTTATGTGTTTTTCGTAAACACATTTAAAATTAGTTTTTATTCAACTACTCTAAATGTATATATGCATTTGAGGTTTAAAAATGAAATATTAATACCCGAATAACCAAAGATGGTGATTTGTCGAATAATGGAATTAAATAGATGAATTAGATAAGGGTAAGGTGAACCAACTTAGGTGTGGCAGTTGTGAACTTGTGATTGATACCATTGGTGATCAACTGATTATGCATATGGCTGGATGTGTAGTTGGATTTCCAAATCATTTAGCTGATTTAGATCATAATATAATATTCTTTTAATTATTTTTCAGTCAATACCTTAAAAAGCTTTAACTTTATAAGCATTCATTGATTTACATTTTTATAAGTCAAGGACGAAGAATTGTTAGGGCTAGAGAGTGTTTCGGCCCCGCCGTTTTTTGATCCGTAGTGTACTTTTACACGTTTTCTTTAAAAAAAATTATACGTATTAAGTCCGGCCCCACCGGTTTTAAGGATACCATGGCTTTCGGCCCCCACAAATTTTTTTCATGCTTCGCCACAATTGTGACCATCATTTTAGAATAAAAAAAATGGCCCTCAAGGGGCAAAAGTAAAGTTGCACTAGTTTTAACGTTATTTTACTAATTTTGTGAAAATAAAGTTAAAAACGACGGACGGTTAATCATGCATCATGTGGTGGCGTTGATAGCCAAAAGACAAAGGGTACATGCACTGATCGGGTTTGTCCTGATTGCTAAGTGTTTTGTGCCTTATGTCCAAGGCTTGATACCAAACCACATAGAGCCGAGGGTCTTACTGGAAGTTGCCTCTCTATTCTTAGGGGTAGAGGTAAGGCTGTCTATATCTTACCCTTCTCAGACCCTACCTTAGCTTTGCTATAGGTGGGATTAACTGAGTATGATGATGATGATGATGATTTTAGACTAAAAAAAATGTGAATGTTTGGTCTGAGTTTAGTGTTTCACAAGCACGTTGGTTCTTAAGACTAACGTTATGTTCTTGAGTTAACTTAAAAGGAGAAATGAAATGGAAGGAAAGAAAAATTTGTTTATGTTTGAAAGAGGGTTTTTTTTTTTTTTTTTTATTTTTTTTTATTTTTGAGGAGGGAAATGAAAGAAAAAAACGTAATATGTGTTCCAGAGTTTTTTTTGGAAAGAAAAGGAATAGAAGGAAAATAAGTCCAAAATCTATCATTCCAATTTGGAAAGAAATGAGAGAAAAAGAAAGAGAAAAAGAAAGGAAGAAAAAGAAATTTTTTTTTTCTTTTCTTTTCCTTCCTTAAGTAAGCTCGGGAACATACTGTAAATATTCACACGCTCTTTATTTATGGCTAGCAATTTTACCCGTTGCGTGTTTATAGTGATTGACTTAAATCATTTACAAAAAAAAAAACGTATTATATTTGACTTAAATCATTTAAAAAAAAGTACATAGAAATAAGCAAGACAACGTATTATGTTACCCGACTCATTCCGAAAAAGATTTACATCGAAAGGTAAACCAACTTGAATTTATAGCGACACGTATATAAAAATTAGTATGTATGAAAATAGTTTTTTTTTTTTAAGTTAAAGAGCGGCAGACTTAGAACTTTAGATACTAGACATGGTCTAAATGAAATTTTGCAAAAAAATTAGAAAATTGAGGGGGTGTAAGCGTAATACTAAAAGTTGTGGTGTAAAGTAAACAAAATTGAAAAGTAGAAGGGTGTTACGATACCTAACACTCTAGATAAGGCACCCTTAAATGTTACAAAAAAAAAAAAATATCTAGTAGAATTCTCTTGCGTATTTTGACAGGAATTCGGTCAGTATCGGTTTGTTTCATTATAATATCGATACGATACCAGTGCTTGGTATAACAACCGAAAGAGTAACCTAAAAAATAAAGTCGTGATATGCTCGAAAGAACATCGACACACGCTTAACATCGACCGAAGCCTATAATCGTTAACAATTCTGATAGTACCGATGCCAGCCGCGATGTTGTTCGGTCGGAACAGTTCATTTTGTCACGGCATGGTATGGGACGGTACCGACACTCGCTATAGCTTACAACAATACTCTAATGCTAATACAACTCCATTTTCAATGAAATTTATATCGGAATTCGGATGGTATCAGTTCGTAACGGTAAAGAAGAAAATAAAATCAATTATGATTGCCTCTCACTCAATTTTGAACAAAACTTTTATCAAGACGTAAATAAAAATAAACATGTCGCAACGTTAGAGTATTAATTTTATAAAATTTTACATTATTTTATGGGAATAGCAAAAATAGTAAACATCAATTTATTAAAAAAAAAAAACTAGATATGAGGCAGATTTGATAACATGTACATTTTGCTTTGATTTATTGTACATTACTATTCACAATTCGGTTTCAAAAAAATATTATATCAAGACGTATATTAAAACAGGCACATCACAACAACATATTAGCAATGTAATAAAATATCGTTTTTTAAAAGCTACAATAGAAAAGAGTATGTTCAAAATTAGTATAATCACTATTCTTCAATCACATTTTTTAGTTCTAACTAGTAATTAGATGCGTGTGTGTTGCGACGCGGGTACATTGCAAACATCAAACGAAATTATAGTACAAGTGTTATGTTGTGTGCTGACCATATGAAAACACATGTCTCGACGCACTCAGTTCAACTTAATATAATATGTATAAGCCTTGAAGCTAAAATTAAATTCATAAAGCGTGTAGAGAGAAACTACCGAGATGTATAATCAAAAGGGGTTTATTATAGTAAAACCCAAATTTTTAATATGTTAAAACGTGTATTATATATCGTACATGTGTAAAGTTGGAACATAAGAAACATGAGGGATTAAACCTTGACATTTGCAAAGCCAATGGACAAAATGTGGTGAACGTTGGGTTTAAAACACAAAAAGGAAAAGCAAATGGAGTAAAAATGCAAACTCTGAAAGTATGGGGGGTGCGTGTAAAACGAAGCAGGGGCTAAAAATGTTATTTCATAAAGTGGAGGGGTGAGTTTGTCATTTAAAAAAAGGGGTCGGTGGCATAAAAGACACCGACATTTATATATGTTTAAGATATAGGTAATAATAGAACTTTTTCATAACATTGGAAAATGTTCTAGTTAACGGGCCCGACCCGACCCACCCCATATTAACTTAATGGAGCTAAGCTCAACCATTTTTGGGGTTAACTAATTTTTGAATCGAAACCCTTTTGTTCAAAAGAATTTTTTTTTTTCATAAGATTTTAACACTTGAATATATGATAACACATGTCTTTTGTTTACGATTTCTAATCTTAGACGCCTCACACGTTTATTTTCACAAATTGATTTGGTGAATGACTATTTTCGTGATTTTCCCATATAAAAAAGGTGGTTGTTTGACCAAAAAATTGTCAAAAGTAAGATCTCCACAGGAAGATGCTTAGAAAACAGTAGACCAGCTAATGCTTGATCTTGAAAGAATGAAAGTTATCATACAAATCAAAATATAACTGGTAGACTTAAACATGTTTGGACTGCAGCTTGTCAGTTCAAAGACAATTTTGTGAGTAGAAAATGAATAAAACATTTCATGTGCAACATGTTTGCATGCTTATTAGTTATTAGGACAGTATCATGTGACCAAGAACATATTATCAGCAAACATACCATGTCATGAAACATTACGAAAACTGAGTTTGTACGAGAAAACAAATCAAACAAACAAACAAGCGTATATTATACTCGTATATAGGATTAGTACAGGTGAATGTTTACAACCAGATTAATACAGTCTAGACATGGCTCTTGATGGAAGAGCTGTAACCACTTTGATCATCATAATACTTATCCCACAACATAACTCCTCCATATTTTGCAGAACCTTTGATTGCTGGAAGCACTTTAGAAGTGAGGTCACCGACAGCGATGTAGCCGCTTCCAGCAGCTGCAGGTGATGCTGGTAGCCCCAAGAATATCTTGGTTGCTGGTATCTCTGAAGTCCATTGCTTCCACGCATCGTCAAGATTAGTGATACCTCCAGAGTACTGACAAGGAGGGTTGTTATAGAACTGAACCCAAACATAGTCGAATAGACCTGTTTTAAGGGCGGTTCCAATGTATGCATCTGGGAAAGGACACTGAGGAGCTGCTGTCAAGTATACCTTCTTGCCTTGACTGCTGTATTCAGATAGATACCTTGCCAGGTCATCCCAGTGTTGGGTGGTTCCTCCTTCGATATCAAAGTCGATTCCATCTAAAACGGCTTCACCAAGTGGACGAGTGGACGATTTGCCACCTAAGAAGTTATTCCAAAGGTAAGTGGCTACTTGTTTTGCGTCTGCGGCAGAGGTTATGTAGTAGCTTCCGGCTGCTCCTCCAAGAGTGAGCATCACCTTGATTCCTTTAGCTTGACATGATTTAATGTCGGTGGATAAACTGGTGCAGCCATTGCTGTATGGATCACAGTGACCTGCAAGATTAATCATTGGTGTCTGGCCGTTTCCAAAGGTTGCTAAAACGCAAGGTTTACGAATTTGTAGTTTCCTGTAGAGCACGTCTCAGCCAAGGTGCCCTCGCCGCCGTTTTGACCCCAGTAGATAGCAATGCCTCCAGCATTTGTACCCACTGCTAGTAACAACATTATTGAAGAGAAAATTACTAAGGGGTATGCCATTTTCAGCTGATTATGTATCTTCAGTTGAGGGGGTTGTTAAAAGTATTGGTGTGTTACAAGTGTTTTAAATGTTTGGTTTATATAGCCAAGGATTGGCCTATGGGTATGATTACAATTTTGTAGTGTTTTAAAAAGTGAACACCTTGGATGGCACTCTGTTGAACCCTCATTTAGCTAGTAAAGGATTAATACAAAATCATTGGACAGTTCTGTTTGTCCTTTCTTGATGTTTTGTGCATAAAAGTTATGTCTATTTTAAAGAAAAACAACTTGTGGTTTCTTATTATAGGATATCAAATAGATTTGTATCTTTGTTATTGTCAATAACTAGGGGTGTTAAGCGGGTCGTGATCATGCGTTGGTGGATCAAACCCAACACAAACCTGAATTTTATATCAAACATATGAACCCAAAACACGACACAATTTATCGCGGGTTGACATGAACACAATACATTTACCAGAGAATTTATTTACTTTTTTGTTTTTTTTTTTTTTTTGCATATTATTACTCCAAATTTCAAATTTACAACCAAAAGTATAAATGTACATGTAATAATTATGATTAAACTATAAAACATGATGCTCATTTATCTTTTCAATTTCGGCATAAAATACCAAATCAACTTAAGCTTTGACTTAAAACCATTTTTTTTCAAAATATTTATAAAAATAAACGGATTGAACATGTTAACCTAAACGACCCGTTTAGTTTAATGTGCCTGTGGTTTCAACCAGAAACTGACCCGAACCCGTCTAGACTAAAGCCAGCCCTTGAATATCATGTTAAGTTCAAGCTATGTGAAAATTTCACACCTGTGCCAGCAACCTATGTTTCGTGTTATAGGTTCATGCTATGTCCATCGCTGATTGACCATATACGCATTCTGGTTCCATTTATCAAAAAAAAAAAATTGTTGATATGCATTCTGTTTCTGTTTTTTCAAAAAAGATTGTTTATATGAAAGTTAGCATCATGATATTTGCAATTTTAACTTTCAGGTTCTGTTCAAAGGTTTACTTGCAGACGTGTTACACTTGCTACCACGAGGGCTCGCACATACCAACAGTTGTATGTAAATAATGTTCTATCATTCGTCGAAGACTCAAAGTGATTCTTTAAGCGATTAACATCTTTCTTAGTCCTATATGATGTTTGCGCAACTTCTTTCGAATTTGTAGTAAAATCATAAGATTTTCCATGCCATCTTGATATCTTATTGGAAGTTCAGAAATTTATATTCAATATTTTACCAATTACTTGAAGTCTTACTGCCTTACTGGTACAAAACCGACACCAATGGCGATCATGTTGAAAATAAATAAAAAATTGTTTCGTCACAATCTTCCTATACAGAACTTCAGAATCTAAATCTAGAACTAATTTAAGTAAGCAGATCATTATATTGATAGGGTAATTTTTCTTTTGTCAAATGGGTTGATTTGGGGTCTACTTAAATTATACAATTGCCACTCGACACGACCACAATCACCTCCCGCAACCATGCGCACACCACCGCCTTTGGCCCCCATAACACAAATATATCAAGTTTCTAAAAATGCTATTTTTTTTGGTCAAAAAAAAAAAAAAAAAAAAAAAAAAAACCATTTGACCCATTTGACCTTTTGCAAGACTGCATGCAAACCTTTTTTTTTTTTTTTTTTAATAATAGTCTCTAACAATCACAAAAGAGCCATGTGAATATAATAACATCATGGCATTCACACAATAAGTTCATGAAAGTAACATATATGATATAGCTGAACTAATTTGTATGTTAATGACAATAGCATAGAGACAAATTTGTCTGATACCATAAATAAGAAACCAAAAAAATGGTTTTGTTTTGTAGATGGACCAAACTTTACTCTAGAAGACAGTAAGAAACATACAAAATAGATGGCAAAGGAAGAAGCTTCAATTAATTTCAATTAATCCAGGGTCTGTATTAATACTAAAAGAGGATTCAACAGAGTGCCATCCAAGGTGTTCACTCTTTTAAAACGCTACAAAATTGGAATCATACCGATAGGCTAATCCTTGGCTATATAAACCAAACATTTAAAACACTTAAAACACACCATTACTTTTAACAGCCCCCTCAACTGAAGACACATAATCGGCTGAAAATGGCATACCCCTTAGCAATTTTCTCATCATTAATGTTGTTACTAGCAGTGGGTACAAATGCTGGAGGCATTGCTATCTACTGGGGTCAAAACGGTGGTGAGGGAACCTTGGCTGAGACGTGCTCGACAGGGAACTACAAATTTGTAAACCTTGCGTTTTTAGCAACCTTTGGAAACGGCCAGACACCAATGATTAATCTTGCAGGTCACTGTGATCCATACAGCAATGGCTGCACCAGTTTGTCCACCGACATTAAATCATGTCAAGCTAAAGGAGTCAAAGTGATGCTCACTCTTGGAGGAGCAGCCGGGAGCTACTACCTAACCTCTGCCGCAGACGCAAAACAAGTAGCCACTTACCTTTGGAACAACTTCTTAGGTGGCAAATCATCCACTCGTCCCCTAGGTGAAGCCGTTTTAGATGGAATCGACTTTGATATCGAAGGAGGAACCACCCAACACTGGGATGACCTGGCAAGGTATCTTTCTGAATACAGCAGTCAAGGCAAGAAGGTATACTTAACAGCAGCTCCTCAGTGTCCTTTCCCAGATGCATACATTGGAACCGCCCTTAAAACAGGTCTATTCGACTATGTTTGGGTTCAGTTCTATAACAACCCTCCTTGTCAGTACTCTGGAGGTATCACCAATCTTGACGATGCATGGAAGCAGTGGACTACTGAGATACCAGCAACCAAGATATTCTTGGGGCTACCAGCATCACCTTCGGCTGCCGGAAGTGGCTACATCCCTGTCGGTGACCTTACTTCTAAAGTGCTTCCAGCAATCAAAGGTTCTGCAAAGTATGGAGGAGTTATGTTGTGGGATAAGTACCATGATAATCAAACCGGTTACAGTTCTTCCATCAAGTCCCATGTCTAGACTGTAAAAAATATGGTTGCAAAACTTTATTTATGTCAATCCTGTATGTGACTATAATAAAAACCTATATGTTTGTTTGATCTGTCTTCTTCTGCTAGTTTGACTTACTGCCTTATAACTAACACAGCTGCTCATGGATTTGAATATTTTCTTACATATGAAAATCATAGATGTTAACTTAAACTTGTAGAATATTAAAAATACATATACAGCATCAACAATATAACTTCCATTGTTTGGAAGCATTAGAAACATCTTAGAGAACTATATATCATTAAATCTTATTCATTAAATCCTTTGAGCACATATAACCTTTTCAATGAGAAAATCTAATAATGTTAATAGAAATACTTCCCAATTCAACATCAATTGCACATATCCTTGCTTATACCTCTGAACTGTATGATCTAAGAGGCAAATGTTGGTAAATCCTTATAATAATGTACAGCATATATCACCCGAAACGATAGTTTGTTTTTCTTCGATTTTTTTCCACCGAATGTATGGATGAGCAAATGGTACGGGTATCGAACGTATCTTACCAATCTATTTTTTGGGATTGGTATGTTTTGTTTGGTACGTTACGGGTATTTTTAGTTGATTTGTCTTGAATGCTGGATTGGTGTCGATGCCGGTACTTAACTATACCGTACGGAGCACTTTAAGCACCCGTGCCAATTTATATGCAATTTCAGTACTTTTGGTAATGGTACGGTACCAAGCTCGTATATACCTTAAAAGAACCAATACCAAGCCCGCCCTTGCTTTGGACGCTATGGCAGAAGCCCACCTAACCCAATAGATTTTCTTAAGCAACCCAACACCGCTCTGATAAAAAAAAAAAACACGACAAAAAAACCGTTTTCTATTTTTTCTAAGACATTATCACAATATAGGAGATTAAGAAAAGGATATATGAGCACTCATAATGATGCCCAAAAAAAAAACACAAGTCCGGAAGAGTGGACCAACCAAACCGAATCACTAAGGGAGTAGGTAGTCCGGAATTCCAAACCATGCCTCAAGTCCGATATACCGGACCGGTCCAAAAGTGAGATAGTGGGTCCCCTACTATTAAATAATCAGTTTTAATAAAAAAATTCATTTATTTTTTTATCACCTCTCATGTATTGTCTTGGCAATGTCCAAGTACACGCTCTCCAAACTAAATGTGTACAGTTAATGCTACCGATCATATCGGGAAAGTGATGTCTTTCTTCATGTGCTTTATGCAAACATGCAATGTCGTTGCTTGTCAGTCTTTGTAAAAACTCTTCTCCATATAACCTAATTATGGCATTGCAAAAAAATTGTAGACATTCACTTGACGTCCTCTCAGCCATACATAAATACCATCGTATTTTTCAGGAGGATTATCGGTTGCGATTTGTTTAACAGTATGTGTGACTTTTGTATAAGCGTAAAACTCTTTCTCATCCTTCCATCTAAGAGGGTGTTTGGCTCTCCTTAATTCCACCTACTTGTAACTTATAACTTTTCTAAAAAGTCATAAGTTGTTTTAAAAGTGTTTGGATGGTGGGTTGAAAATGACTTTTTGGGTTTAAGTAAGGGGAAAATGAGGTGGAAATGCCTTTTTCAAACAGTTAGTAATGTGTAACTTTTTGAAAAAGGAGATAAGTTATAAGTTTATCCAAACATGCCCTAAGTCCTCTTTGAACCATTTGAAATCTGCTTCAACATCGGCTACAATTTGTAAAAATAGACGTTTCGACATACGAAACTTTTGTTTAAACCTATCTTCGTTGTATTTTGGGTTGTCGATAAAATTATCTTTTATTAAAACATTAGTGCCTTTCTTGCGATCACATGTCACACATCTTTTTTAAGATGTTATAATTATGTCTTTTTATTCGGCTCGCCCGACGATATCCACAAAAAAATTAGACTACTATCGGTTGATAGTAATAATGGACTGAACGAGCGGTGGAATGTATATATCGATCTCCATCTTCAATATCACTCCTTTAGTAAAAAAATGTATAGAAAATTTATTTTTATAAGAAAGTATTTAAAATAAGTAGTAGTAATTGTGTTGTTGAGAAGTATGATGTGTATTTATACTGATTTTGAGGAATTTTTTTTTAATTTAATTAATTTAAACGGCATTATAGCCGTTATTTTATACACCCCCAAAACAAACCAATTGTTGGCTACCACCCGCGAAAGGTACCCGTAACCCCCTATCAGAGACACCAACAAAAACGTTTTCATGGGGATAATGTGTCAATGGGGTACCCGGAGGCTTCACTGATTACACCGCTCCGCCTGAAATTCTAAAAATAAATTAGCAAAAGAAAACCAAAAGATAATAACCGCCAATGGTGTGGGTAGATGTATATGAGGGGTGAAGTGGCCTACATTTGCAAGGTGCCCCAGAAAGAAAGGGAGCTTACCTCACTAAATATGTTGCAGTTGCAGTTGCAGTTGCAGTTGCAGACGTACCTTATCAAGTTTCACATATGTCATGTCGGTCATCGTCGATCACACTATTGCTGGCTTGGACTCTTGCCTGTCACACACTGTATATCATTTTTTTTTTTTTTTTAACATTTACTCTTTCTGTTTATGGAATGTATTTAATACAACCGGCCAGTTTTATTTTTTGGACGGTAATACAACCAGTTAATTGACTGTTTAAGTTAAGAAAGTCTTACCTCACCTTTTTTTTTATCGAAAAATATTAGAAACAAATAGATTGAATACTTAAATTTATTTAAAGGCAGAATTCGCTGATTCGTAATTGATTACTAGTAGAGTGCCCGCGCGATGCAGCGGGAAACAAAAACACTTTTAAGGGTGTGTATGATTTGGTTATGTTCGCTTTCGACACTTTTGGATCCCTAGCCCCTGAGGCAGTTCGATTTTTGGAGCGGGTGCAGAAGGTGGTCCACAGTGACTCGCAAAGCCCGAGGAACCAAGGGTTTGTATTTAGTAGAATAAGCTTTGCGATTCAAAAAGGGATAGCGGCGCAGCTTGTTGCTCGCTTACCCATTATCTAGATGTAACCTTGATATTTTCCATATTATTAATTGAAAATTCAGATTTGATTATTAGCCTCAACTGAAATTAAAATCAAAAGTTATCAATTAATCAATCTTATTAAACAATTGGTTTCTTGGTTCGGTTAGTATTATTAGACTATCGGTTTTTAGTCTGGTTTAGTTAATTTTGGTGAATAACAAAAACAAACTTTTGCTATTTTTTTTGCTTAGAAGTACATGAAATGGAAATATAAATACATGAAATAGAGGTAAAAAATAGGTCTGTAAACAAACCGAATGTTCATGAGCTGTTCGTGAACTTGTTCGGTGGGAAGTTCGTTTATGCCGTTTATTTAATAAACGAACAAACACGAACAAAAAAAATTTGTTTGTTTAGTTAAGTGAACGGACATGAACAAACGTTAAGTTTATTCATTTATGTTCGTGAACGTCCGTTTATGTTTGTTTATTTATGTCCGTTTAAGTTTATTAATTACATACATAGCTATATTTACATAAATACAAATATAAATGGGGCTTTAGCTACTTGTATAAATATATAACCAATTAGTAATTGAGTTTTCTCAGTAATACAAAATCGATCACATTTATTATGTTCGTGAACATCCATTTTATGTTCGTCGGTGAACTGTTTGTTTAGGTTTAAACGAACGAACAAGAACATGACAACTTTCTTAATGAACGAACATGAACACAAAAATGTGTTTGATTATGTGTTCGTGTTCGGTTAAAATTAAATGAACATTCAGTTCAGGCCTACGTATAAAAGCTAAAAATTTCAAAACTCCCTATATTTATACCGCCACTACAATTCATAAACCTATCTACTCAGCTTCAAACCATATTAGAGTATAATTTGCTATACTTTTACTTAAAAATTTGTTTTTTACGTAATTAACAATATCTAGAGGTGAACAATAATTGAAACTCAACCGAAATCAAACAAAAACATACAAAACCGAACTGAAAATTAACCAAAACCGAGTTAACCTAATATAGGTTTTTTTGTACCCTAAGTTAACCAAAATTAACAAACCAAAACTGAACCATTTATACATTTATATCTTTTATACATCCATTACATGTATTTATACCTTCATTTCATGTGTTTCTAATCAAAATTTTAACCAAAGTTTGGTTTTGGTTATTAACCAAAATTAACTAAACCGAACTAAAAATGACAATCTAACAAAATAGACTGAACCAATTAATCAGTTGGTTAATAAGATTGATAAATTGATAATGTCGATTTTTGTTTCGGTCGAGGCTTATAACTGAACTGAACCTAACCCAACCATGAACCATTAAAAGGGTTTGTATTCCCTACCACATCGTGCGGGCATGCTGTTATAGTTTAACTAATTTGGGTTAACTAAGGGTACAAAAAGAAAACAATAACCAATTTTAAGTTAAATCAGAAATTTTCATTTTTCAATAGATTTTGGTTCAGTTTTGTCAGTTTTTTGGTTTGGCTTCGGTGAACGGTTTACTTATTGCTCACTCTTAGATATCGTTAATCATGTAGCACATAAAGATTTTTAAAATAAAAAAAATAGCAATCCTATATTCAAATTAAAGATAATAAAATGATCATTATTATGATATAATTTTTTTTTATAAAAGTATAAACGTATGAAAAAAATGACTATTTAAATTTCATGGAGGATGGTTTGCTTAAAATAAGGAAAAGCAGTTTAATTATAATTTAAATAAGTAAAAGTTAAGTAAGTTTAAGGGATTACAGTGTAACTAAGATAGGGTATTAAATTGTAAATAATGTATGAATGACTATTTTACCCCCATTTTAGGGTTATTAATGAAAAATAAGTTCTTAACTTTTAGGTATCTTAAAATACCCTTCACTCATGCATTATAATATAGAATAGATACTACAACATCGGTGGTACAACAAAATTGTTTTTTTAGTAATCTGAATGTTGTAATTTCGAAATAGGGTGAATGGAAATTTAATTTAGAAAAAAGTAATAATTAAAATTTTCATATTATAGTGAATAAAAAGGAGAGAACTTTTTTTTTTTAACATTTGATTAGTTTAATCATAATGTTAATTAAGTGACTAAAGTAAAACCTTTCACCAATCCTCAACTCTTGTATAATTAGCAGGCTATGTGCTCCATTTGAAATTAGAGAACAGAAAAATACATATCAAGAGTACTTGGAGAATGAGAGACACTTGAACACTAACTAAAAGGGGCCGTACTCTCTACTCATTTTCACCACTTTCGCATCCTTATCCATTCTACAAGTTCAAAGTTCAAACATTATAATTTAACCCAGTGCATTGTTGTAAAACAAGGTGTCCAATTACTAGGAATCAATCAAACGGTATCAAACACGAGCAGATTCAGATCTATCTGGTCAACTCGGACCGAGTTTGACTTAAAAAAATAAATAAAACATAATTGCTATGTCTATCATATTAAGAATGAATATCATATTTACGTAATTTGATATAAATATTAGTAAACTTATGAAATTTGACATTTATATATATAATTTTTCGAAAACTAATTTATTTATAATTTACCATGCCAGAGTACTTGCCGAGTAGTCGCAACTCCTCAATGGACCGACCTAGGAGTGTATGACGACTACTGCAACCATGTCCGTTGTAACATCGAGTGTGTGGCCTTCTTCGGAAGTATAGACTGCTTCAGCTATTATACTATGGGAGACAGACGCGCTGTCTTAGGTAGAGACGCGAAATCTGTTTTAAGGGAAACATGTTGAACGCGTGCCTCAGCCTCAACCATCAACTCATGCTTAATCTTTCTTGCAGCCAGGGAGACTTAAATTAGACTTTGTTGAAAAGTTAACCTTTTGAAGATATTGGTTTGACTCAATTTAGATATATACAAGGAGATTACAAGAAGACATGATTCAAGATTTTGTTGAATACCACAAAGTAGAGATGGACAAAAAAACCGGTTTTAGAACCCGACCCGGAAAAAAACCCGCTAAACCGGTTTGAGGAAAACCGGTTTTTGGTCAAATCGGTTTGAAACCGACCCGGTTCGTCGAATTGGCATCGGTTGGTAGTTTCGTTGGTCGAATAGGGTTGGAAACCGATTTGAAAACCGGACCGGTTTGGGGTAAAAACCGGTTTTTTAGTAAAAAACCAGTTTACATAGTGTATTTTGAATATTTGATGACCGGTTTGGAGGAAAAACCGGTTTTAAACCCGATCCGAATCGATGCCGGTCGATGGTTGGGGTCAGTGCTAAAAACCGGTTTGAAAACCGGACCGGTTTGGGGTAAAAACCGGTTTTATACCCTCTTAAAAAAACCGAACCGGTTTAAGAACCGGATCGGTTTGTCAAAAAAAAAACCGGTTTGTCCATCTCTACCACAAAGGATCATACAAGAAGACGTGATTCAAACCTTTATTTAAGACTACGGTTTGAATTGATTTATTCTATTTATTGAAGTTCTTTTTATTTCCGTTTACACGATGCATGTATTACAATTTTCTTAAAAAATGCATAAAGAGAGTATCTTTATCAATATATTTATTTTCTTGTTGCATACACTACGGTAGACGGATAGAATGTGTTACAAAGGAAGAAATAAAATCTGTGCAACCAGAAAAAGTTTTAGAATATGTAACCCATAAAGTTTTTAAATATGAACATTCAAAGGGTTGTAGAATCTATACTATGTCATTAGATGGATTTCCGACGACAAGGTTCTTATACCTCTAACTGTATTAACGTTCTATCATCTTAATCAAAATTAAAAACGACGGACGGTTAATCATGCATCATGTGGTGGCGAGGATAACCAAAAGACAAAGGGGTACATGCACTGATCGGGTTTGTCCCGATTGCTAAGTGTTTTGTGCCTTATGTCCCAGGCTTGATACCAAACCACATTGAGCCGGTGGTCTCACTAGAAGCAGCCTCTCTATTCTTAGGGGTAGAGGTAAGGCTGTCTACATCTTACCTTCCTCAGACCCTACCTTAGCTTTGCTATAGGTGGGATTAACTGAGTATGATGATGATGATCTTAATCAAAGTTAATTAAAATCAAAATTGTTGATTTCAGATTAAGTCAGTGTCATTTAGAATTATTCTATAAAGATTTTGGTAGTTATATATTGGGATGTATAGGATTTAATTTACTAAATTCCAAAAGGTTGTCTAGTTAGCAATTATTATGTTAATAGAAAGATATCATGATGCATTCATTATATCATTTTACAAGCACTATATGCCATACAGCCAAATTTTTTGTTTTAAGAAAACCTATACGAGCAGTATAAAACTAGACGGCCATTTCTTTTAAGAAAACCTATACAAGCATTATAAAGCCATACAACCTTTTTTTTATTAAACAGCTATACGAGCCGTATAGTTTTATACGACTCGTATAATAGAAAGACAAAAAAAACATTTTCATCATGGCCGTCTTTGAGAACTATAAAAATGTTTGGGCCTAGGCCACCACAAAGAAAGAGGGCCCATATAATTTAAACATCATTTTGAATTCGAGTTTGTTTTTACAGGTTTAAAAAAAATAGTGATTTTGGGTGTTATTATCCTGGTTAATGTTAAAAAAAATTAACACTTCAGGCCCTCGGGATTTTCGGGCATGAGGCTGTTTCTCGCGCCGCCTCTATTGGGGGTCAGCTGTGATTTTCATTCATCATATAACTCATATAGATCTATGCAATTCGTATAAATGAAGGGTGTTAAAATACTTTTTTTCTAGTGATGTACCACTGACCTTAAAAAAAAAACTTATGAACTACAATTAAAAGTTGGTAATTTCAATTATTTTTTTGAAGTTTATATATATACACACACAATACACATACAACACAACACAACCACAAAATAACTAAAAACCACACTACACAAATACACTACAAACCAGCTGTGGGTGGAGGATTTCTTAATGATCTTGCCGAGCCGTCGAATCTCCTGCGATACGCTCGCCGGAGACGTCGTGCACCGGTGTTTTCTTCTCCTCATCCTCCTTCTCAACAAGTGTTTTTTTCTCCACCTCCTCCTCCCCAACAACAGTTTTTTTCTCCTCCCCCTCCTCCCCAACAACAGTTTTTTTCTCCTCCTCCTCCACGTGTTTCCAATCTCCTGGATACACTCCCACACACCCTGATGCTGATTTCACTGCAGAGGAGATTGTGTGGGTCGTAGATTACATTATGGCTGAGAGAGGATTGGGGCGTCTACAGTTTGTGGAGACCCAACCGAACCCCACCCCAACCCCTCCTGACCGGGAGCCAACCGAGGAGGACGTGGAAGCTTTAAGGGATGCGATAGAAGAGGAGCGAAACAATTTTTCCCCTCCTCACGAGTACTGCTACATCCCCTTGGATGCGAGGTCCGACGGTCGCGATAGCGATCGTTCCGTGTCCCCGCCGTACTACACACTCATGGACTGAGACAATTACTCTCCATAAGGGAGAAAATTAGGATTAATTATTTAATGTTTAAATAAGTAATTTAGGATTATCTAGTGTTTAAATTAATACTAGTTGTAATTTTTTTAATATTAGTTGTAATTTTTTTTAATATTAGTTGTAATTTTTTTATATTTAATATTAGTTGTGTGTTTTTAATATTATCTGTAATTTTTTTAATATTATTTGTAACTTTTTTATATTTATTTGTCTTTTACTTTAATTATTTTGAGTTAAAAGATTAAAAAAATAATAAAAAAAATCAGCAAATTAGAAACATGGGCTTTATAAATAAAGCCCCTACTACTACACCCCTTTTTCAGTTTTCTCTCCATGCTGACTCAGTAGCCACGTGGACCAATCAGGAATGGGAGGCTTTATAAATAAAGCCCCCCACTTAGGCCTGTAAACGAACCGAACGAACACGAACACATGTGTGTTCGTGTTTGTTCATTTAACTTTAACCGAACACGAACACATAATCGAACACATTTTTGTGTTCGTGTTCGTTCATTAAGAAATTTGTCGTGTTCGTGTTCGTTTATGTTCGTTCATTTAAAACTTAAACGAACTGTTCATGAACATAAACGAACACAAGTGATCAATATAAATGAACACAAACAAACATAAACGAACACAAACAAAAACAAGTTAATAATGATTCATCACAATGCAACCAAAACCAAATGACGGGGAAGAGAAATACGGCGGCGCTACGGTCTTTGGAGACGGGGATAGGGGAGACGGCGACGCTATTGAGGCTGGAGAGTGGAGGCGAGGCTGTGGAGGTGGTCGACCAGAAGTAGAAGAAGGTAGGGCCGTGGAGTGTGAAGAAGAAAGGAGGTGTGGCTGTGAAGTATGGATAGCGTCTGATAAGTGATATGGTTATAATATTAGGTTTAGGGTTAAATTTTCAGAACATATGAATTAAGATACTTAACAAAATAAAATAAATAATAAAAATAAAGTTAAGTTTAATTAAGCGAACATAAACGAACAAAAATAAACGAGCATAAATGAATAAACATAAACGAACATAAATGAACGAACATAAACGAACGTTCATGAACATAAATGAACGAACAAAGCGTGTGTTCATGTTCGTTCGTTTAATTAGACGAACAAAAAATTGTGTTCGTGTTCGTTCATTTATTTAAATAAACGAACGCAAACGAACTTCCCGCCGAACAGTTCATGAACGTTCGGTTCGTTTACAGGTCTACCCCACTACACATAGTCTTAGAAATAACAAAAAGTAAGGTACGAATTTTTATTTTATTTTTAAAGTAAAGGTACGAATTTTTTATTTGGAAAAATCTTATGTTTTAGTTAATTTTTTTCTCTGTTTTAAAAACCCTAAAGTAGCAAATAACTGTAAGTGGATTAAAATATACTTAAAAAGGGATTTAAAATATTGTTACCTTTTTTTTATCGGCAAATTACTATTATTCATCACCCAAAAAACATACATTGTATAAGTGAGAGACTAACACTTGTAAGACACCCAACATATCACCTTAAATATACAACTATTACATCGTATATTTTCTACCCTTATCTCCTACCCCAACATTTCCAACCCCTGCATCACCTCATGATATTTGTCTTCTTAGAAACGCCCGGCTCCCATACCCTCTCCATTCCCCACCACCTTGTCCATTTCAGTCTTGACTTGGCTCCTATTACGCCTACACCATTTTTTTTGGAGCTTTCAAGATTTTATTTTCTTGTCCCTCATGTACCCCATGCTCGTGCGACGTTCCATTCTCTAATGGGGCGTCAGATGAGTAGTGCAAATGTACACCAAATTCCATTTTCTTATCTCCCAAACCCGTATTTCCGGTTGAACAAAAGAAATAAAAAATAACAAAAGAAATAAAATATTGTTACCTTAATCTAATCTTCTTCTTCTTATTATTAAAATTAAATTAAATAAAAAAAGCGTGGGTCTTTTCTTCAGGCATGAGAGGTATGCCTGGGTAAAAGGTAGTAACGTATTACGTCACGTTTTCTCTTTTTCCAATCTGGAGTAATGACGTGTGATGTCAGGAGAAAACAGACAGAGCCTCCATCAACCACACATTGACACGTGTGATTACTCACTTTTGAACCACGAGGGCTTTGATATGGACAGACCATGTGACACAAAGAAAAGTTTATACGTTGCAATTTATCATTTTACTTTTTACTTTTTTTTTTGTTTTAATAACTAGAGGTTTTAACTTGCTTTCTGTCTACCAGGGTGGTGGCAATGGTACACCCTTAAAATTGTTTACAATCATCTATATACGATGCATGTAGAGGGCCGCATAAACTTCCATGCGTTACTAATGCTTATTAATCAGAGTCATGTCATGACCTATACGCCCAGCGGTGAAGCTTGACTCCAAACTTCGGGGGTCGGAAGTCACCGGGGGGTCTGAAATCACTAGTTTCGAGGGGGTCGAAAACCAGTTTCGGGGGGTCGAAACCGTATATACCAAAAAATTTCTATACGAATACCATATAATCGGAACTTCTGAGCGAAAATTCGGGGGGTCGGCCGCCCCTGCTCGCCCCTTAAAAGCTACACCGCATATTGGCCCACACGTGACTTATAGGGGCCACAACATTCTTATTGGCAGACCCCATACGCCGTGAATGATCATAGCGTATAAGGTAAAGGGTGTGCAAAATTGCCAATACATGAAAGGTGTTGATCAATGCATATACAATAAGAGACATAAAATGTGAGGTAAGTGTTTGTAGTGTTTTACAGTAAACTTTTATGTATCACACTTAAAGAAATTTAGATGTAGTTTTATCAAGCCCACTTTGGTCAAAACCGAGCTTGCCACCAAATCAAATTGAATTTCAAATTTCATTATTGTTGTAACATCTTTTATAAATGCCTAGTCAAAGTTGTTCCTAGTTTCTAACCTAGTCAAAGTAGTCCTTAATTTCTAGTTTGTATTCCCTAATCTTTAGGCTCTTTTATTGTATATATTGACATAAAATGTATATATTGACATAATCTTTAGGCCTAGTGAGTAACCCGCGCGTTGCGGCGGAAGTAAAAATTGCATCAAAATGTATCAATTCATTGTGATGTAAAATACATCCAAAACTTTTTGTTTAAATGCTATATTAAGTTAAAAAAATACTTGTAACAACATGACATAAGTATTCTCATCTCAAGTAAAGAATAATTGTATCAAACTTTATATATATATTCATTAATTTTCCCTGTAGATTCTCATCTTTTGAAAACGATTAGTAAGATAGTAGGATGCACTATGAGCCAAACTTTACTAAAATCGAAACCTATAAAAAATGTGTAAAAGGTATACCGATTCTTATTATTTGGGTGCTTTAAGAAGTTATGAGTACAATACATCAATATATAAATTCTAAAATAGGGTTTAGGAAACTTAATCCCCTAACCCGAAGAGACATAATTAGAGATGGCTAAATTAAACAGAAGCTTTCTTCTTCGGTCGTTGAATCCGGTGATTAGGCATGTTTACGTGTATGAATATAAATAATTAGAGATGGCTAAATTAAACAGAAGCTTTCTTCTTCGGTCGTTGAATCCGGTGATTAGGCATGTTTACGTGTATGAATATAAATAATTAGAGATGGCTAAATTAAACAGAAGCTTTCTTCTTCGGTCGTTGAATCCGGTAATCATATAGTTTAGATCAGATTAGGCATGTTTACGTGTATGAATATTCATACACGTAATACTTTCAAAATTCAAACGTTGCCTCATGATTGAAAACACAACTTCCAGTAATTTCTCGATTTCTATATACTATGATCAAGTTTATAAAACTTTAACTTTTATAACGTATCTACATATAAAATATTATAATAAAAGATGTAGCATTATGAATTGTTTTTTATATGTTTTCTATTTAATATGTTTAATGTAATTATAAAATTGAATGTAGTGATGCTTCATAAACATCTCTTGACTTTTGACTTTCTTTTGATTAAATATGGTGTTCTAATACTTTCAGAATTCAAACGTTACCTCATGATTGAAAACACAACTTCCAGTAATTTCTCGATTTCTATATACTATGATCAAGTTTATAAAACTTTAACTTTTATAACGTATCTACATATAAAATATTATAATAAAAGATGTAGCATTATGAATTGTTTTTTATATGTTTTCTATTTAATATGTTTAATGTAATTATAAAATTGATTGTAGTGAGGCTTTATAAACATCTCTTGACTCTTGACTTTCTTTTGATTAAATATGGTGTTCTAAAGACATATTTGCCCCTAAAAAGTAGTTATTTTATGTATTGTGTGTCGTATCATAAGCATCTAAACTTATACCTCTTAAAATTTAAGAAGTCCTTGGAAAATGCTTTATAATATAGTATAGATATAGATATATTGACATAATCTCTAATCAATGAAAAAATACACTTTGATATTTTCATATGGTATCAGCCAGGTTTTACAAAACCTAAACTTTCTTCTTCATCGCCCCACTACTTTCTCACCATGTCTTTTGCTGATAATGTTATTCACCAGCATTCTTTAAAACCGTGGTCTTCACGATAACCTAACAACAGCCTTGGCCTGCTTCTCACACCCACTTCCGCTACAAATAAACTCCCCTTTCTAGGCAACTGTCAATGGTGTTTCACTAAGGGCCATTCACTATCCTCCTGCCCAAACTTTAAGAAAACTCACCCTACTATCACCCCTCCAACTTACAACCAAAACAACACCCAAACTAAACCACAAGCACACATGATGGCAACACACCCTACTGTGGATTCTGATTTATCATGGCTAAAAGATAGTGGTGTTTCTCACCACATTACTAATGATCTCAGTGCACTCTCCATACATAGCCCGTATGATGGTACCGAGGAACTTATTATCGGTGATGGTTCGTCTCTTAAAATTACTCATATTGGCACTATTACTCTTTATTTTTCTAATGTCCCTTTATCCTAAAAAATGTTCTTTGTGTCCCTTCTATATCTCGCAACATAATCTCCATCTCTCATTTATGCATTGACAACAACATACTAATCTTATTTTTCTCTTCTTATTTTGTCATCAAAGACTTTCACACTCGTCGAACCATTTTTTGGGGAATCACTAATCATGGTCTTTATGAGCTATCCTCCACCAAGTCTCCACAAGCGTTTTACTTGCAAACAAACAAGGCGTCTTCTTGGCATCACCGCCTAGGACATCTACATCTGCGAGTCTTACAACGTTTAGCTTCTTTTATTCCGTTTATTTCGAGCAAGCATAAATCATGTAATTCTTGTTGCATCAATAAAAGTCATAAACTCCCTTTTTATGCCTCTTCTATGACCTCCAACATGTAACACCCCAACCGATGGCGGAAACATCGAGGTGCCACGTATGAATGACTGTTCAGTAGCTCATGGTAGTACACAAGTTTAAATAATCCTTTATTTCATTACAAAATTGAATTACATTAAAGTCTACATCAAATAATCAAACAAAGCTTAAAACTTCAAATATCTCCTCATGCTAGCTCTAGACTTCAAGCATCAGTATTTCCTGTTGAGTTTGGAAAAATGGGGGGGTCAACTAGAAGTTGGTGAGAATACATAATCCATGTTAAGCATATAGTTTAAGTATAAAAGTTTAGCAATTCGTATGTCTATCGTAAATTTAAGTCTACATGAATAGTATAATATGTTGACATAATCAAACCTCCGACTAGTTTAGGTCCATCCCGTCATCTACGGTTCACCTTAGTAATATGTTGAACGATAACAATCACCCACGTTACCTATGTAGGAGGTACACGTATCCGGGTGGGGTTGTCAATCCAATAGATCTATTATTGAGTATCGCCGGCTTGGCCATAGCTAATGATTATGTAAATGTTGAAACTCGTTGAAACTGTTGACTAATTCATGAGGCAATAAAGTTTACTACTAGACATGCATGTTGAATTGCTTAAATAATTGTTGCAAGTATAAAGAATCGCATAAACATGGTTACGTAAACTCACCTTAGCAAAGTATTAAGTCTCGAGAAATAGAATATGTGTAGCCCCAAAGTTGCCAATTACAAGAGCTTATAATCAAAGCTTCAATTGTAGAAGTAATCGACTATAGAAGAAAGGTATGAGGGAAAGTTTAATCGGATTGAAACAATCGATTTAGAGGTGCAAAGTATAATGGGTCATAGGTGGGTTTTTATACTAGTTTTGGATTCAATTAGCCATTAAAATTGGTCAACACCATAAAGTAAGGTTTTATGATGAATTGACTATTTGACTAAGACTTTGACTGTTTGACTAAGACTTTGACTAGGACTTTGACTATTTGACTCAAGGCTTTATTTAAAAAAAAAATCTTGTATGTAAAAAAAAAAAAAAAAGAATTTAGCATCATATTATTATTATTATTATTATTTATATACATTTATGTATGTATATAAGTTGTGAGTTAGGATAAATAAAGACTTAGGCACATTTGTATAATATTAATGATAAAGGTGTAATAAAATATATATATATATATATATATATATATATATATATATATATATAAGGGCTTTTTATGTATTAAAATTTTGGGGAAAATTTTGTGATGTTACACAACACACCTCTAGAATTATTATTTTCCGATGTTTGGTCATCTCCAATTACTTCGTTTGATGGTTACAAAAATTATATTATATTTGTAGATCATTTCACCAAATATATTTGAATTTACCCATTGAAACGCGAATCGGATTCTCTTAATACTTTCATTCGGTTTCAAAACCTTGTTGAAAACTTTTTTTTTTAAAAAATCAAACAATTATTTTCGGACAATGGTGGAGAATACATCAGACTATCCTCTCATCTAGCCTCTTGCGGCATTTCTCATCTCACCTCTCCTCCTCACACACCCGAACACAATGGCTACGCTGAACGCCGCCATCGTCACATTGTTGAAACCGGCCTAGCACTCCTTTCTCATGCCAAAATACCTCTCAACTTTTGGCCTTTTGCCTTTACAACCGCTACTTATCTCATAAATAGACTACCCACCGCCTCCTTGAACAATGATTCTCCCTACTTCCGCCTCATTCGCATCAAGCCAAATTATGAAAAACTTCATGGTTTTGGTTGTCTCTCTTAGCTTTGGTTGTGCCCCTACTCGAAACATAAACTCGAGTCACGGTCAAAACTGTGTGTATTCGTTGGCTACTCCTCATCTCAAAGTGCTTTTTATCTTCTTGGTCCTCTCACCAATCGAATCTATATATCTCGACATGTTCATTTTGTTGATCATATTTTTCCTTATGAATCTATTTCTCAATCATCTACCCCCCCCCATTCCTTCACCTGATACATGGCTACCTCCTACTATCCAAACAATTCCCATCTCAACATCCACATCTATAACTCCTCAAACTTCTATACCCCTTGCTTCAAATATTCCCTGCACTACACCACCCAATACCAATCCACCTATCATTACATATCATAGACGTCCACCATATACACATTCTCCCCCCACGGATCCTCAACCACCACTCAACTCACCATCTCCTACTACTAAGTACTAACCACCCTACATCTTCCTCGCCATTTCCCATTAGCCTTTCATCTGATTCTTCCACCCCTCTACTTCGCAACCGAACGAACCTCCTACCTCCCAACCAACCGAACCCACTACCACCTATTAAACTAGACCCTCTCGCAAACAAACCAAAAATACCATAACTCCGATTTTGTCTTATATCGTTCTACAACTCATTCTCTTCCCGAACCCTCAAATATCACTCAAGCCCTCAAACAACCATTACGGCGTGATGCCATGCAAGCTAAGTTTGATGCTTTCAAACGAAACCAAACTTGGACACTTGTTCGTGCCGATAATTCTCCTAATCTTGTTGGATGCAAATGGGTCTATCGCACGAAATTCAAACCTGATAGCTCCGTTGACCGACTTAAAGCAAGACTCGTTGCTAAAGGATTTCACCAATGTCCCGACCTAGACTATGTTGAAACCTTCAGCCCCGTTGTTAAACCCACAACCCTCCGTCTTATTCTTGCTATTGCCACTTCATTCAATTGGCCTCTCCGCCAACTTAATATTAATAATGCCTTTCTACAAGGCACACTCACCGAGTCAGTATACATGTCTCAACCGCCCGGTTTTGGTGATTCTTCATACCCTAATCATGTTTGCAAACTTAATAAAGCCATTTATAGTCTTCGCCAAGCCTCGCGGGCTTGGTATGACGAACTCAAAAATTATCTTCTTTCGGTTCACTTCAAACCCTCAATTTCGGATCCTTCCCTATTCATTAACAAAACCACTTCTTCTCTTATTTTCATCTTAGTATACGTTGATGATATCATCATCACCAGTGCTAATTCCTCTCTTATAAACTCATTCATCAATCTCTTGCAAATCGATTTTCCTTAAAAGATCTTGGAGACCTATCATACTTCCTTGGTATCGAGGTCATTCCTCACACAAATGGTCTATTCTTATCCCAATCTAAATATATTCTTGACATTCTCACCAAAGCCAACATGAGTAATTGCAAGCCGTCACCAACACCTATGTCGAGCTCCTCTACCATCACGGTCTTGGATGGTGACTCTTTACCCCTACCTACCGTTTACCGAGCATTTGTAGGTGCCCTACAATATTTGGCATTAACGCGTCTGGATATTTCCTTTACTGTTAACAAACTTTCACAATTTATGCACAAACCAACTACTACTCATTGGGAAGCTTTGAAAAGATTGTTACGATATTTGCATGGCACACTACATCATGGGATCTTTTTTAGGCGTAACTCTCCTTTACAGCTTCATGCATTTACAGACGCTGATTGAGCCGGTGACCGTCCATCTTATCGAAGCACAATAGGTTACATTTTTTACCTCAGTCACAATCCGATTTTGTGGAGTTCTAATCGTCAATCTACACTAGCTCGTTCATCCACCGAAGCAGAGTTTAGAGCAATGGCCTCCACAACAACCGAAGTACAATGGCTTATATCATTAATGCTTGAACTTGGTTATAAATCAACGGTCACTCCTGCTATTTACTGTGATAATCTAGGTGATACCCACTATTCAGCAAATCCGGTTTTTTCACTCAAGAATGAAGCACCTAGCTTTAGATTTTCACTTTGTCCGCGAAAAGGTTCATGACGGTACTATACGGCTCACTCACATTGCAGGCGATGATCAACTTGCGGATGCTCTCACGAAGCCTTTACAAAGACAACGCTTCTAGCTCCTTACTTCCAACATTGGTCTCATCTCACGCTCGTCCATCTTGTGTGTGCATATCAAACCCACCTCGGTCAAAACCGAACTTGCCACCAAATTAAATTGAATTTCAAATTCAATTATTGTTGTAACATCTTTTGTAAATGCCTGATCAAAGTTGTTCCTAATTTCTAGCTTAGTCAAAGTAGTCCCTAATTCTAGTTTGTATTCCCTAGTTTTTAGGCTCTTTTATTGTATATATTGACATCTCTAATAAATGAAAAAATACACTTTGATATTTTCATAGTTTTTATGTGGTTTTTACAGGTATCGCTATTTTGTACTGAAAGGGGATAAAATAGGTTATGTATTTTAACGTTTTTTATATGTTAGTTTTATTCCAGTTAAATATTACTTCTTACAAGTCAAAAAAATAAAAAGTTCATGAAATCCTATATATTAGTTTTACAACTTTGATAAATAGTGTTTATGTCTCTAAAGCTATCTAGGTTTATTGTTCTGTTGTGTTAATAAATGTGTGTTCAGTCCAGTTGTTTTGTTGTTATTACTTACACCTAGGTTCGATTCTTTATCATTATAATTTCACGAATCAACGTCATTATCCTATATATTAGTTTTACAACTTTGATGAATAGTGTTTACGTCTTTAAAGCTATTTAGGTTTATTGTTCTGTTGCGTTAACAAATGTGTGTTCAGTCCAGTTGGTTTGGTTGTTTTGTTGTTATTACTTACACTTGGGTTTGATTCTTTGTTATTATAATTTCACGAATCAACGTCCTCTTTCACTTTTGCTATGCTTATTGCTATAACGTTAATCGTCATTTACAAAAAACACTTCTATTAAATAATTCACTAGGACATAAGGGACTTTTTTGGCTTGGCCTAAGTCACTCTCAGGAACGGCTCTATCAGAAGGTACACATTTTGCATACAGCTAGACTTTATTTCCGTTACGTACCGTTCCTCCTGAAAGCAAAAGCAGAACAAACATCATATGTTTAAGTATGCAACCACAAGTGCAGAACAAAAACGAACCATTTTGTTGGTTTGTGATCAAAGGTGGTCATGCATCAGTTGTAAGAGGCTGTACAAGGTCAGTTGCATGTCTTGTATTGATGAAAACAGGGAGCACATCGTCTTGTTTCTGTTTTACCCCCTTTCACTTATCCCTTTTACTTCCCTACATTCAAATTTACTGTTTCTTAAATAAATATATACATATGTTACAATATTTATAAATTTAAGAATAGACTATAGTATAATGACATTAGGTATTAATTAATAGATATTTTTAATCAACTATATATAGTAAATTGGTAGTAATACAACATACTTATTACAAACATACAACTATGGTAAAAATAATTACAAATGGTAACTAATATATATTCTATCTAATACTCCCTCGCATACAAAGCACGAGGAATGCCGAACACTTATAGGGTGTTTGGGATTACTTTTTGAAAATAGATTATGCGTTTTGTTGCAGCAACTCAGCAAGGTGGAGCTGCTTTTAGATTATTGCGTTTTGGTAAGCTATTAAACGCAAATAATCTATTTTTATAAACTTTTCACAAACACTAAAAACTGATTATTTGCGTTTTCAAAATGCAATAATCTAAAAATTCTTTTCAAAACTCAACCCCAAACACCCTCTTAAACTGAAGCGAAAAACAAAAGGTATCATGGCATAAGAACATCTAATCTCGAAAAAAGAAAAATAGAAGCATAAAAACATAAGCAAGAACAACATGGCGAAAAGAGGAACGACAACAAGACTATGGTCACATGAGTTGTGACCGCGACGACATGTACTATGACTGTGCAAGCACGGTGATGACAACAAGCGAAAAGTAAATAAAACCAAATCCATATACAATGCGTCCTTGGATCACGACGAGGAGAGCCAAAGAGAAAAAATCGTCAACAATCTTCTAACCGTTTATTTAAAAATTGCAACTGTCAAAACATAATCATGTACAGATTTTAATAGCAAATGATCTTATTATCCTTGCTAACTTACATCTACCGAGCTTAATACCTTGTCAATTCACAAAGGATAAAAATGTCTAATTCAATCATATCCCACATTAATAGAAAGAATTTTGACTCGTGTATATATATACATATAAGTATATAACTAGCCATCTTTATGCTCCAAAGCAAATGTAATCTTAATCTGCAAACTGCACAAAGAAAGTGAGTAAATAATCAAATCCTAGTCAAATTTTTTTAACACAATATAAATAATTAATTGAAGCTAAATTACCGACGCGTGAGGGCTGCGTTTCTGCATATAATCGAAGCATCCCGATAGCAAGTTAACAAATTCTGCTCAATCAAGAAATGAGATGAATCACACTCATGATCAACCTTTTCTTGGACTTTGGCATGTAGATCAATGTCTGCCAACAATAACTCATCGTTTGTCGATAAATGCATCCCCTGCTAAGAGACCATCAACATTTTTAATATAACAAACCATAAAACGCGTAAATCTAGCTTGTTATTCAATAATGTTACAAGAAACAACTAATGCGTGAATGAAAGAGCGCAAGAACTTACCTTGCTAACGATGTTAACATCAACGTAAATTTGGTAATAGCTCTTCAACCTCAATCCTTGAAAAACAGCTTGCGTTTTTCTTGATCTTGCAACGATTTATTGACTCCACTTCTGCTATAAATATGCTGTACACGGGTCTATGATCTGAAAATCTAGACTCCCCACGAACGTAAGACATTTGATGGAGTCCTCGACCATACCATAAGATACGATCACACCTTCATTGAAAACCAATCATCAATAAATTTCGTAATTCCACAAAAGAAATACAACTAACTATATGTAGATCGACCTTTTGAACCATCGGTACTTAGGGGCTGTTTGGTAAGCCTCTTAATAAGACTCTGAACCATTCAGTGATGAATGATTTAGCAGTTTTTGTTGCAAACGAAACATCTTAAATATATGAAAAAAATAAAATGTATACCATGCTGGAATTCTTTTCTTTTCTTTTGGATGCATATCATTGCATGCATATATATCTGAATTATTTGAATATTTGTATGTGGGAGGGAAATATATCCTCCCTTCATTCCATCCACTGAATACGCGTCCGCTTCTTTGTTCAATCCGAAGCTGTAAACATATAATATGTTCAAAATTTCAAGAAAATGTTCTTAAAGGTTGAAAAACATAATCTTTACCAAAGTATCATTTAAGAACAGTTACCTGGTCATTTGCCAATAAAGCCCTCCAGTTGCACGCCTCAACGAGATCCTTTGCAGAGCGGTAAGAGAGGGCAATCCGGTAATTCAAGTCACCAAGCCATATTATTCGACTACATTCAAGCAAACATGAGTTTAAGCATCAAACTTCTATAACAGTACAAATTGAAATAGTAACAACTTGGCCTTACTCATGCTCGAGAATAGTTTGAGGAGATTTTTCGTCTCGGCTTCCTTGAACTCTAGGAAACCAAGTTTTTCTCAAGGTTTCCATGACATCGGCGTTTCTTCTCAGTTCATCACCTTCCTTTTGACCCGAAGTTAAGTGACTACATATGAAGCAAAAGCTTGTTTGGTGCAACGTCATGCTAATTGAGATCGAACCCTAAAATAATATCATAATATCAATTAATATATCTCCTAATTGTACCCCTTTGGGAGTTCTTGTGCATACAAACACGAGGCTATCAGGTGTGGTTCCCCTCCAGTTATTGTAGTCAATAGAGTTGTGCAAAAAATTACTTTAGAGGTGGCAAGATGGACGGGTTGCGTAATGAGTCAAACACTTATTTGTCCATTTAAAAATAGCAAATATAAATAACTAATCTTTGGGCTGAAACAATACAGGAGGTTGACTTTTTGGACAACTTTCAACCCGTTTGACCCGTTCTTCTCCTAGCTAAATTTGTGAATTTGGCTCATTAACCCGCTTGAGACACGAAACAACCCATATATAATAAAATGGTTTGAAATTGCCACCTCTATTAAATTCATAAATTAGAGAACACATTTTCTAGCTTAACTGTTGGCAGTAAAGTTTTTACCTTGTTTCCAAGATAGCCCATCAATCCTCTACCAACACATGACACCTTCATGTTCCGAACACTGTCTCTAAGATCGCTCTTTATCCAAACCGTGAGATATATACCGACCATTTGCTTACTTGCAACCAAACAGTACCTAGAGTTATCGCGCTTTTTACCACTCTTAGATTCACAATACTCTGTTTCAGGGTCATGTATGATATCAGATGAGTCATCTGACCCATTGTCTTCATCTAAAGACCCAAAATTTGGGCCATAACCGTCAAACCGATCTCTAAACACAATGCGGTCTGAGCCACTGTATCCACGCTCAAGTCTCGGTTGTGACATAGCACTGTCACTCTTTGTTATCCGCATGCTACGGCTCAATGACTGCATTGAGCCACGGCTCATAACAGACGTGTTTCTTACTGAATTTAATTCTACAAAATCTGAATCTAATTCCAAATTCGGATCACAACTTGTGCCCGGAAGACTGTTTAATGTTCGTCTAATGAGTGCTAACCATTTTTTAGCCGGCCCGTTATCTTCTGTGCCCAACACATTTCCAGCATTTAATGGGACAATTTCTTGAAATCTGATTTTTATAAAAAAGGTGTCACATTTAACATGTTTAATAACATAAAGATTCAATATTTATAAAAAAAAAGGCTCACCCAAGAACATAAATGTCAGCTGGAGGTGGAGTATGCAACCAGTCTTCTAGATTTAAGGAACCTGTTGGTGATTTTCCAGCCACATTCCATGTAGCTACAAAGATCCTGTTGCAATATTACAAAGGGAAAAATCCATTAAGTAAAACATTAAAGATCATATACTGCAGAGAGAAAGAGGTAAAGCTACAGTACTTGCAACCAGTCTCTTGACAAAGAGCATGCCATGGCCTGCCTTTGGGCCCGATATGTCGTTTCGGTATTCGTTTCGAACAATTTTCTTGTTTACCAGTATTTTTTTTTACTTAAGAATTTTAGGCATCATATTTCAAAAAAAAAAAAAAAAAAAAAAAAAAATCTAATCCTTTACCAAAAACTCATTGTATGCCTAGAAAATAAAATTCATATTGAAAATAAATCATATTCCTTTTTTAAAGCTTCTGTTTCACTATGCTAAAACAGTGTCTCAAAGTGAGTATTCCTTTTGCATTCTAGTATCTGGCTTATAATTTTTTTTTTTTTTTTTTTTATAAAATATTAGGCATCATCATATTGAATAAAATCATATCCTTTATCAAGAACTAAGAGGGTGTTTGGGATTGAGTTTCAAAACAACTTATTGACTTTTTCAAGAAGCCAATAAGTCAATAACCTGTTTGTGTAACCCAAAAACACTTTCTGTTTTGACTTCTGGCTTTTAAGGGTGGAAAAACTGTTTTTGAGAAGTTACAAATCCTGGCTTTTGGCTTTTAAATTTCAGAAAAAACTACAAATCTACTACCCATACAACCAATATTCACAATAAGTTAAGCGAAACACTTAAAAAACAATATATTGACTTTTTGACGTTTCTCATCCCAAAAGCTAATCCAAACACTTTTTTTAAAAACTTATTTTTAAAAAGTCATAAGCCAATAAGCACTTATGAACAAAAGCACTTTTGCATTTCCAAACTCAATCCCAAACACCCTCTAATTGTATGCCTAGAGAAAAAAAAAATCATTAAAAATAAATAATATTCCTTTAATAAAGTTGTGTTACACTATGCTAAAACAGTATCTCAAAGTGAGTAACCCTTTTGCATTCAAGCAAGTACAATAATCACACAGTAATGAAACATAAATAAATATGTAATGAATGAAAAGCTAAGGAAACAAACCTATAATCATTGACTTCCCTCACGTGAGCAGCATGCTTCTTGGTTGATCTATCTGTTGAATAACAACAACACATTAATAAGGCAGATCAAATCAAGAAGGCATATAAAAAGTGAAATAAAAGATGGGTACAAATTGTTCTTTTTTCAACCAATGTTATTGTATCATAAGTGGGGTCTATAATATTTACAATGTGGTCCTAACTCCTAAAGTATGAGACTGCACCTCTTCTTATGTTTGTTTTGATGATGCACGCTTCTCTTTCGTTTAAATCATTATCTGAAAAGGGTAAGTTGTTAAAAGCTGTTTGCATGATTTCCACTGTGTATTATTATATCAAGATTCATGACCACAAGTAATCAAACAAAAATGTTGTGGATTTGTGGGCCACTCCACATACAAACACAAATTAAACTACTCTTATTCGTGGCGTCTAACCTCCGGGTGAGTAAGGTTACGTTTTTAGTAGATTAGGGCTTGTTTGGTAGCCTCTTAACAAGGCTCTGAACCATTCAGCTCTGAATGGTTCAGTATTCAGACTGTTTGTTTCAACCTAAAAAAAACTCTGAATGGAATGGTTAAGAGTTGAACCATTCAGACCATTCAGCAGTTAATCATTCAGAGCCTCTTAACCATTCAGACCTCTTAATGATTCAACACTTAATCAACCAAACAGCCCCATAGGGTTTGCTGTTCAGGATAGGGTGGCGGCGCAGCTTTTTGCCATGTTGCCTGTTATCTTGATGTAATTTTCTCAATCATGGAGTAAAATCTAAATAGTCATTTAATTAAAAAATAATAATTTTTGAAAAAATTTAAAAAAATAAAAATAAAACTACTATTGAAGATCATATCATACATAAACAAGAAAACAAAGAACATATCTTGAGCTGCAAAAAAAAGGTTGTGATGGGCTCCAATGGATCAAAGAATAAAGCAGTAGCATGTCAACTCAATGTCCCTTAAAGACAAATGAAATATAATTAAAAAAAAATTCCCAGATAATTAAGAACCTTCATGGCTGAAATCATCTGCATGGAAATCTTCAGCTTTGTTCTTAACATTAAACCATTTCTTGAGTGTTTTAGGCCATGAAACCTTAACCATTCATCATCAACAAACATAAAGTCAAAATCTTTAAACAATTCAAAAAAAAAAAAAAAAAAAAAAAAAAAAAGAAGCTACATTTGGTGAAACAAAACAAACCTTGTTTTTCTTGCAGTTTTCACCTCTCATTGTTCCAAGACTTAAAATGCATAAATAAATAAATACCCACAAATTAATTTACAAGAAAATCATGGGTTAGTGATTGTTTTGTTGGATGCAAAAGAATTGAGACATAAAAGACAAGAAACATGAGACAAAGAAAGAAACAAAGGGGAAAACTGATGAAGAATATATGATAACTTATAAAAATAGATTTACACACATGTACGTATGTATGAATGAATGTATAGAGGCAGAAAAAGCAACCATGAAAGGACAATTTAGAGAAAGAAAGAAAGAAAAGAAAAGAAAAGAAAGAGTGTGTGTGTGTGTGTGTGACAGTGATGAAGTAATCTGGACTGTTAAAAACTTGCAATGGGTATAAGAAAGAATCGAATAGGAAGAGAGAATAAAGTGGAGGAGTGTGTGTGATGTTGTTAACTTCAGATATCAAGAGAAGTTTGACTCCAAACTCAAGGATGACACACTCAATTATCTATGAGTCCAACAGGAGGGCTACGAGAGAAAGATGGGGGAGTTTGCATGTGGGTTACCTCGAAAAGTTAACTACTTACTTACGTGTAAACATAATAATATTTTAACGGGGAAATCACGAGAATAGACTTTGATCGTCGTAAAAAATCAAGAGTAAGCGTACTTTGTGTTTAAAGAATAGAGACTTCGTACTAAAGAGGCTAATTTACAGACAGTTTTATTCGACCAATTAAATAATGACACCTCATACAAAAATATTGAAACATCTAAACCATACAAAATCCCTAACATGTAGCCGCTAACATTTAACGGCTCGCGTCTATGTTTAGACGCATCTGTTAGGTCTCACATCATTAGACGCAAAGAGTCTTAGACACGCCTCATGTTTAGACGTGATCTCACTAGACGCATATAGATGTTGGGATGTTGGCCTCCAGGAGACATGGAGTTGGTGTCTAAAGGTGGGAAATGTTGAGTTGGGCTCTAAAATTAATATATGACGTCTAAACATTTGTGAGATGGCGTCTAAAGAGGATATGGACTCGTCTAAGACTTTGAGATCTGAAAATAGAGAATGCGTCTAAACATCAGACACAGACCTAGTAGAGCCGCCCAATGCAAACGTCTAGGATCAAGATACCTTGTCTACGTATCATTATTTAGTTGATTGAATGAAAGAGGTTGTATATTAGTCTCATTGGGGTGAAGTCCCTGTTATTTAGACGCAAAATATGTTTATTATTGTTTTTTTAAAGGTCCAAGTCTATTTTTGTGATTTTCCCTATTGTAACTACTAATTTTAGCCAGGGTGTTGCGGTGGAATTTGATTATCAATACAATATCAACACTTGATACAGTGACAAGAACCACGGTAAAAAGAATATCAAAAAGTCAACGTACGTATCGAATAATACTAATGAAAAAAATAGAATAAGCAGAAAAATATTGTTTCTGGTAATATCGATACCAGTAACGATATTGTTTAGTTGGAGTCAGTTTGGTTCGTCACGTAAGCGATGAAAAAACACTAAAAGGCGAAATACTAAAAGGAATAAAAGTAGATGGTACAAACATGTGTATTAACAAAGTTAAAATCGATAAGACTATACATGTATATAAGCAAAGTTAACTAACCGGGAAAAACTTGATTAAAAAAGGGGCTAAGAATGCATATTAGGAAGTTAAGGTAGAAGAACTAAACACGTAAATTAGCAAAACAGAAGGTTAAATAGTAAAATTCTTGTGGCTGACCATAAGGCGACACATCAGGTAATTATCCATCGGGTTTCGGGTAAACCCATTAATTTTGAAAAATTGTCCGTTGGGTATATCTGACCCAAAACCTGCAAGGTATCTATTGGTTAACTACTAACTAATTACATTTAGCATTATCAAATATATATAAATATAATGTACAATAGATCTATCATAACTGAAATGGCTACAAGGTTAGCCATCAAAATATACTAGTATTGGCTTTTTTTAACGGCTAAATGTTACTCTCCTCAAACTTGTATGTTTACAAACAAGATACCTCTTGCTTGGGATTAAACCCAAGACATCACACTAAAAGGTAAGAGCCGCTACTAAGTGAGCTAGCCCTACTCGACATACTCCAGTGCTTCTAAAAGTGGACTCATGTAAGTGAAAAGTAGACTTGTAGTTGTTTGTATAACATAAATCTGAATAGCCAAATTTTTGTTCGGTGGATTCTTAATCTATCATTGATTCATTTTTTTAACCATGGTTTAGCGTTATACAAATTTAGGGTGTTGATTAGTTATATAATGAAAAACATGATAAAATTGATACCTAATAAGTTAGTCAGTCCGACAACTGATGCAGTGATAACCTTGGAGGTCGGCATCTTGTTAGTTTGATCGAGTTCTCTTTAGGGCGTATAGTTCTGATGGTTTTAGGAGCTCTTGATTAACTATCAGTAATAAACAATTAAATTAGTAAGGGTAATTTCGCCCATCAAGGAAATATTAGTAATAAACATAGAGATATATTAGTAACCGGTCAATATCAAATAAATGATTGTGACAGCCAGTAATAAACATGAGTGTAAGTCTAATCAAGATCTAGCATGCTAAGCTTGAGTTCGCATCGGTTGAATTAAGCGAGTTACACTCTTTCAATCAATATGTCAAACTCAACTTGTAGGTTATTAATTTTACAGTTTCAACTTCACTCACACTTTACTTGTTTGTTATTAACTAATTTTTATCAATGCATATAATTTTTTTTTATTTGTACATATAATTGACTGTAATTATATTGAGACCTACAATTTGGGGAGCATGATCAACATGTGTACGAAGTAGACAAGCTCCGATTTTTATGTAAATATAGTTCTTCATATAAACATATTTATAGTAACTCGATTTTGTAACACCCAAACCAATATAGTGATACTACATACTTTGATGCAACTCATAAGTCATACCGAAATGCTACATGACTATATACTGTAGAGGTTAGCTGTAAAATAAACATTTTTTCATATTTAGAGTTATTTAGTTAAAGTATAATATCCAAATTAATTTATCATTTCTATAAGATTTATATAAAAAAAATCCTATAATCACTAACATTTTCCAATAAAAATTGTAGATCTATTTTAGTTAAAACAAACTATGCAACAATGTTTATACCAAGACTTTTGTCTCTAAATATGTAAAATCGATGAAATGGTCCCAATTTGAGATCTCTTAGGCTTTGTGTTTTTGCACATTGCTTTTGTTTAAAAAATGAGATTTATACTTTTTATGTTTCTACATCCTATATGTAATAATTATAAAACATGTCAAGTGTAAAATTGTTTACGTGTAAGTCATGATAATTACATAATGGCCCTAAGCATAAAAGTGTTTATACTTTATCTATAATACATTATAAAGGAAGAGTGATGTACTCTTTAGTAATTTGCATAGCCGTCCAACTTAACAAGCAACATGTACAATATGTTTAAGCTTAATTCATAAGGGTATAATGGGTATAAAGGTGACAATTAAGACACTTGAAAGGATAATATGGACATTTCAACAACCTCCTCCTTTACAATATCAAAACAAATTTCCAATACTACCCTTCATTTCCCATCTTACCCCCACAATGGTGGTTTGCCTTCTTCATTCTCGGATGATACTTAACTCACATTCAAATGTCTATTCAATGGAATGTCAGTTTCATATCCCTTGTTATCCCTCTTAATTCCCTTCACTAATACAATAACAATAATCCCATCATTTTCCACATATTACGATCTCCTCTTTCAATTTCACCCATTAGGAAAATGATTCACAACTTTCCAAATCCATGATCATTAGGGTTTCTGTAAGTTCCCTTTTCACCTGAATCAGTGTTATCACACGTACACAAAATTAGGTTGGCGTCATAAGACGATTTTGGTTCGAGTTGGGTGTTTATCGAACCACTTACAAGCTGATCACCGAGTATCCTGTTACAATTTGGTACTGAAACTATATTATATGTAGCATTTTCCTTCTTCGTTTGACAGGTTTTTTATCGCTTTTCTATTTTTATGTGTTGTTTTTTTTGTTATTGTCTATTACTGTTGTATTTAGTTTGTAACAACTATTAGTTGAAAGCAAGGCTCTGGAAATTCGAGGAAGTGGCGGAGAGGAAAGCGTATAAGGAGCTGGTTAAGGATATTACACCAAGAAGAGATGAAAGTGAGTTGTTTTCTTTGTACAACGATGAAATAGGATTTGGTGAGTTTTTATTTCCTTTTTTTGTGGCTATTTCTATGTTCGGTTTCAAGGCGAAAAATATCGGGTTGTTACGATGATGATGATGATGATGGTTTTGATGGCTAGATGTCGTGTGTTGGTCGTTTCCAGTTCAGCCGAAGGGAACCGCTGATGGAAGCAACTGTGGTGGATCTTTTCAAGTGGGTCATGCAAATGTTGATTGACTTTCTTTATTCTTATAAAGATGGTATGCATTTTCTTTGAGGTAACTTAGTTTTTGTTTTAGATATTGACAGGCCGGCAATGCACAGGTTCAATTGAAAGATAGACGGTTTTGAAATTTGTATGGTATATTTAAATGTGTAATTTCGATGCTTCATTACTTTATTTCAATATATGTACATAATGTTCTTAATATTAATTTTTCATTGGGTACATTGTGGCTTCAGGTTGTCATAGAGAAGATGCTTGAGCTACCAATGCTGTGGAAAATTTATTTCTCATTTAGAGCTACTTGCATATATGCACAACTACACATTACCAAGACTTCTTGATGATAGTTTCGAAAGTTGGTATGTTCTACACTGTGTATAATGTTTATACTTTACAAGAAAAAAGTTATATCAAGCTTTAAGTATGAACTGGGTAGAAACATGCTGATATTAAATAATAAATCAAACAAACCAGTAATAAACTATATTATTATCAGGTAAATACACAAGCACTGTATATTAGAAATTGTTTCCCTATACACAAGCACTATATTTTAATCATCAGCAAGTTGAAACTACATACATGTAGTTTATGAAAATCAATTCTAGATAGTTGGTTATGGTTCCTGATACCAAACCAACCGCTCCACGCACCCATTTTGACCCCTCTTACTGCTATACTTTTATTATTGTATGTTTATTTCATTATTTTATAATTCAATGATTATGTCAGATTAGTTTAAGTTTTTCTAATAGAATACTAGCATATATTAAGTGTGTTCCATATTCACATAAACAAATTTGCAGCCAATGCGGTACCATATTCACCTTATTTAGGGTCCAAGTGGGTTCCGAAAAAGGCTAATTTTCTGGCGTGGAGGGCTGAACAGGGTAGTTTGCCAACGTTGGATGGGTTAACGAAAAGAAAGATTATCAACACATCGGCGACTTGCAGGTTATGTGATGATGCTATGGAGTCTTCGGATAATCTTTTCTTATCATGTTACACACGGCAAACTTGTGGCAAAAGGTAGGTGAATGGTGCAATCCCTCCGATATTTGCGTTCTCGATGCGGTACCTTTTGACGCTCCACACCAAGTCGGATATGAACAAGAAAGCGGTGCAAGTTGTAATTCTTACCACTTGCTAGGTTATTTGGAAGGGGCATATTTTCCGGTAGAAGCGTAGCGTTGGAACAATGGTTGTGTGAGATCCAAATATTATCATTCATGTGGGTCAAGAAGAGATCAAAAAAAGAAGCAATCAATTGGAACAGGTGGTGTAGTTTTGATATGTATCCAGTCAAAACAAGTCGCTTTGGACTGGTACATTTAGATTACTTGAAATATAAAAATACAAGTGTGAATGGGGATTGGGTAGGGTTCGGGCATTTGGCGTGTGTGAGTTTGGTGAATGTGGACGCCGGATGAGGAGGGTAGGAGTTTGCACTTTGTGTGAGTTTGGTGTGTGTTGATAAAATAATCTCCTGGGGTAACAATCGGTGATCCATAGTCGCTTCGTGTCTAATTGTTTCGTGTTTTCTCTATTCTTTTCTTGGGGGTGTTATGGTTTACATTTCTTGCTGCTGATTCATCTAATTAAAAGGGAGGGGTAGGGGCTGCACTTATCTTGTTGGCGTGTGTGCGTTTGGTGTTTTATGTATGCCGGGTGGGTGGGTGGTAATTAGCGCCTAGAGTGCGTCTTGGTGTGAGTTTAATTGGGTAAGATTATACAATTGTGCATGGCGCTAATTTTCCCAGCTGAACATAAATTCCTATTGTGTTACATTCACTTCGTGGTGTGGTCCTTTCTTGGGAGAAACTTATTCTATGCAGATTTTTGCAACTATGGGAACTTTAAATCGGCGACCGATACAACATACATCAGACTGCTGCAGCAGTCCAACATTGGCGCATCAGTTTGGTTTGTGGTTAGATTAATGTATTTAAGATGAATAAATAGGAGGCGTGTTATCAAAAGAATCTTATGAGTTTGTGCAAATGGATTCTGTTGAGCTTCCATGGTGGAAAATGGTAGAAAAGAATGATTTTGATTTATTTTTTACTTATTTATTGTGTGTTTATCTCCTTGCTGATTTATCATTTAGTTTGATTTGATTCTTAGTTGTGAAACAAATTTAACGGTATACAATGTTGTTGCTCTTTTTTTTTTTTTTTTGTTATTGGATAGAAATTTTATAGATTAAGTTATTGTTTTAGAGGTTTTGAAGTAATGCTATTTTTTCCATTTGAAGTTAATAGTGTTTTTAGTTATTTTTAACTTCAAATTTTTTTGCAGTAAAGTGTATGTATACTTATTCTGCCATTCATTGTGTATTATTCGCTTGTTGCCTTATGTTTAGATGATTGTTAGTTGTGAAGCAAACTAAATGATATACAAAGCTATTTGTATATCATACAAAGCTATTACCATTGGGGTTGGTGGTCCAATGGCAAAGGAAAGCCTTTTAATACACTATAAGTGTGAGGTCTTTAGTTCAAGTCTCACAAGGAGCAAGAAATTCGTCTTTCAAAAAAAAATGATATGCAAAGCTATTGCTTTGTTTTTTATTTATTTCACTGGATAGATTTTTTTAGATTGAGTTATTGTTTTTAAGGTTTTGAAGTTTATATGATTTTTATTTATTTGAAGTTAGTATTATTTTTGTTTATTCACAGCTCAAATGTTTGCTGAAAGGTATATGTATACCTATTAATGGTGTATTATCTACATCTCGCCTTATGTTTAGTTGATTATTAGTTGTGAAACAAATTAAATGATATTCAATGTTGTTGCTCCTATTTTTGTTATTGGATAGAAACATGTACATTGAGTTATTGGTTCTTACGTTTTTGAAGTTTATACTGTTTTTATTCATTTGAGGTTAATATTATTTTTATTTATTTTATAACTTAAATTAAATGCTCACTGAAAGGTTTATGTATACGTATTTTATCATGTATTGTCTGCTTATTTGCTTATTGTTTGGGTTGCTTCTTAACTGTTAGACAAATTAAATGATATATAATGTTGTTGCTCTTATTATTGTTTGGTTTGCTGATTAGGTTTTTTGTTTTTACGGTTTCTATGTAAATATATTTTTTTTATTTATTTGTGTTTTTAATGGTTGCAGCAAAGTGGTGAGAACTGGAATCGCTCAGGTGTTGACTGTGATTTCACATACTTAGAAGGCCGCTCTTAGGGATGCCTACAAGAAGAAGAAATACTTGCCTCTTGATTCGCGTCCACAGAAAACTAGAGCCATCCGCAGACGCTGAACCAAGCATTAGGTATTGCTTATTGGCCTTTATGTTTTTTTTTGTATGGCCTCATGCAAGTATATTACCAGTTTTAAGTGATTTGATTTGTAGTAGTTCGGTGTCTTGAGCTTAAAGCTCGTATACCGATACCATAATGATTTGAATCGATAATGACTGTACTCCAGCCACAAAGTGGGGAGGAATTCCACTATTCAGGATCAACCAACCTCTCTAACTCAAACCATCCAACCTTCAAAGGGTTCTGTTATTCTCAATGCATCAATGACTTGAAAGCATTGTGTCACTCTCAAACGCGTGCAAGAGAAGTAGAGATTGCAGCGAACAAAGCGTATGCAAAGAAAGAACACGCGATCAAGCTTGTATTCAAACAGGCGTCACAACTATTTGCATGCAGGCAATGTATCTATATTCTACAGCTTGAAAATCTTTGTTACCAGAACGAGGTCAAGGCCCCTTGGCTTCCTGTATTTTTAATAAATAGTTTTTCAACTAAATATGTTCATATTCAGGAACTTATAGCTCGGGTAACTTGTGCCTGCACGCCAAAGCATGTGTTTTACCTTTGTTAATGACCCTTAATTGGCTATTTCTTCATGGGCTAATGTTGTATAAAATCAACTACCTTGCAATGTTTAATCCTTTAACCTTTTTTGTTGCGATGGTTATTTCCTTTGAAATTTCTTGTGCTAACATCAAACCTTGAAACATCAAACGAGAATTAGATAGTTTTCTCTTTAAAACCTAACCAAAACTTACCCGCGGCAACGTGCGGGCATTCCCGCTAGTAGTTTATAACAAATTACTAGACATAAATATTTCTTACTTTGTTAGTTTTTGTTTTTCAAGTATTTTTCTTCCAACTAAGGTGTTTAGAGTAAAGGAAAATATAGAATTTATAGCACAAAAATAAACAAACGTAAGATACATAACTGGCACTAATAATAGAATTGTAAATGAACATTATCCAAAAATGATTAACAAACCACAGACTAAGACAAGACAATGGTGTTTGGTGTATGATCTTTTTTAAGGAGTTAGTCGGTGGGGGTTGAGTCCAATTGACAAAACCATTGAAATTAAGGCGTTGTTTCTTTTGATATCAAGGGTTCGAGCTTCGTTAAAAACAAATTTGATGTAATTTAAACATTTAAAAAAAGAATAAGTCTATGGAGATAGATTTCATATTGAAATTTGTGAGGTACATTAGAACTTGTGAATTGTGATACATTAGTTGAAAAAAGAAATGGCATCGACTAGATACGTCACTATCTGAATTCACTCTATAATGTCACTAAGAAGATGTGTTTAAGATGTATTGCTAAAAAGAGTAACATCCTTAACATGCTATCGTTGAGTTTTTTTTTTTTTTTTTTTTTTTTTTTTTTTTTTTTTTTTTTTTTTTTAAGGTATAGATCAACTGGAAACCCACTAACTACTCCAACCCTTTTTAACGGGAGTAGCTACCCGAGTTCAAATGAGGGGGAGTACGCATTGGCAGAGCCTTGCCTCTACCTCTGTAAGGGAGAATAAAATCTTGCACACAGCAGGCTCGAATTCAGAATCTCAGGGCAGGAACCCTGAAGGGAAAACCTTCCTAAAGTCCAAACATTCATTAATTTGCTTTGAGATGAATGGCTTAGAAGTTTCTTGGAGGGAGAAACAATTGCAATTTTTTTTAACGGCTAAATTTTTTGTCAACAATTGCAAACTAGTTTTATACACGTCTCACCACGGGTAGCCCAATGTACAAAAAGTTTAGAACATATTTTTTTTTTCTTTTTGTTTGCATCCGTGTTAAAAACGACAGTATTAAATATAAAAAAAAATAAGATACAACTGTCAAACTATATCATCTCTTTCAGTTAAAATACAAATTATAAAAAAGTTCTCAAGAAACAACATTCTTTGTTAGTTTATTGTCACACTTTTCACACTATTGTTCACATAAAACCATATGTTAGCATCAGACATTGCATGCGATGCAACCCCGTAGACCTAACCATGTGCGAATATAGGGTGGATTAGTGGATGGATGTGATCTGAAACTCAACTGGCTATAAAGAACAACAAAATAGGAAAACAATAACAAATTACAATTCCTTATATTATCCTAACAAACATGGATTGTAGGATTTTCATAATGCCAGTACTCGGTTTGGTTGGAAGCCATATAACCCTAAACCCGATACAACTCATTACCCCATCTGGCGGTCAGGCACGTTTTGGCCCAAACGAAAATGACCAATTTTTTAAAAAGACCATTTTGACTCATACCTAGTTTGGTTGGAAGCCTTTAGACCTAAACCCGATACAACCCGTTACCCTATTTGGCGGTATGGGCCCATTCTGACCTAAACCAAAATAACCACTTTTTTAAACAGTCCTATTTGACCCGTACCCAGTTCGGGCCGAACCCATTCAGACGCGAACCTTATATGACCCATTATCTCAACCGATGGTCTGAACCTATCTTGATCCAAACCAAAATAACCACTTTTTAAACTATCCATTTTGATTTGTACCCATTTTGTTCTGAACCCATTCTAACCCGAACCTTGCCGATCTGTTACTGCTGATTTTGCTAACTACTGATGAAGTAGTCAAACTACTAATGAAGTAGTTAACAACTGATGAAAGAAACTACTGATGAAGTGGTTAACCACTGATGAGGAAAGCAAACATCTGCTGAATTTCAAAACTCTGATGACAACAACTGCTGAAACCATAACTTATGAAGACTTAATCTACTGATAAGTAGTTAGTTAGAGTTCTATTAATGTCCGTCAGTTAGTTAGCTTTCCTTATCAGTAGTTTGACTACTTCATCAGTAGTTAGCAAAATCAACAGTTACCCGACCCGTCCATGCATACGTAAATACTAATTGAGATCTATATTTTCATAAACCAAGAATCCTTCAAACTAGCAATAAAAAAAGAGTAACAACCACAAAAAAATAAGTAGTAAAGAATAAAATAACACAAATATTTGTCTTATGACATACCCACTTTCACTATTTCACTATTGCAAGTAAAGGACTTTAAGCATCTTCTTTCATTAATAATTCCAGTTTTTAAAGTGTGTTATCTTCTGAGTTAGGATGAACCTATTATATATTAGCACAAATCATAGATCATCGTCAATCAAGAAAAGTTAACAGAATTTGAAAACCTGTACAAATGGCCAATTACATGTAGAGTCAATATTTGGTAGTTAATTATTTTATAAATTGTGACATTCGTCACCTTCACTTTTACTTTATTTATAAACCAAATTATTTATTTAATAATAAAAGTTCATCATTTAATCATCAAATTTTATTTATTCACTATTTTATTTAATCCAAAGACTCGTTCTCAAATATATAGTTTTTTAGTGATATAAACAAATTAGAAATTTAAATAATTTTATATATATATATTTTATTTCGGATTAAAAAAATTATAAAGTTTTGTTTGCATAAAACATTACTTTTAATACCCATTAACTTAATCAACCCAAACTTTAAACCCAATAAGCCTTAAAGCCCATGACCCTTGAACCTTCCACATTGACCTGCCAAAAGTCAAAAGTGTTAAAAGAACCTCTTTTTCTTGCATTCATGACCTTTAACCTTTGTCTAAGCAATTGACACGTTATTAGCGAGCCAAAACTTAATTAAACCCACCATTTGAGGCGTAATTCATTCCTTAACAAAACCCCTAACTTAATTTCGGTCCAAAACATTCCAAAAAAACAAAAACAAAATAGGCCATTATGATCGATTTAGAAACTTCTAAACCCCATTTTTTGCAATCCGCTTAATTACTCAATAAAATTTTGTATGGTTTCCATAAAAGTGCCGATTTGAGGATCCCAACATTCAATTCCTGTTTTAATTCACGAATTGAGGGTCAATTGATTGTATATAAAAGCGTTTTTACCTTACAAAACCCACTTCGCTATAAGCGTCCATTTTTCAATTAAACCTGCATACACACACATAAATATGCGATTTAGAGAATCCCTCTCTGAATTCTCACTTACACAAACGCTAGCTCTCGATTTGAAGTCATTTTGGTCTCGGCTTAATCATTCTATTTCGCCTTTGTTTTGTACCGGTTAGTAACAATTAAACCCATTACATAGAACGTTTTTAAGTGTTTCTCAATAGCCCTATATCTGTTTGATGTTTCGGCATTGTTTGTTTGGTCTATTAGATCGATTAGATAACTAGGGTTTATATTAGAATTTGGGGATTCTAATTGTTGTTTCAGTTATTGTGTATAGAAAATTCTGATCTAAATCAGAAATAAGAACATACTCAAACCAGTTGGTTTGTGCGTGGGATTATAAACAACTGGATACAGGTTCGAGTCTCTCTGTCACCGGTTTTGTTCCTTTTATTTTTTATTTTTTATTTTTTGAATACCTTTATGTAACTTTTACTTCAAGTAAACAACTAATATTTATTAAAAATAGCAAACCTTGTCTAAAATTTTTATAAAAATTATCTTAACTTCACAAAACTCTAAAGTTTATATTTATAATTTTATTTTTCTGAAAAATATTTGTTTATTATTTTTAATGTATTTATTTAGTTTAAACCATAACTAATTCATAAAAAAATCATTTTTAATCATTTTAATACAAATTTATTTTTTTGGAGTTATTTCTAACCATATAAAAACTTTATGATAATTTTATTTTCTATAAAAATATTATTTTTTACCCGTTTTTAATTATATTTAATTGATTAAATTCAATTAAATTCCTATTACCTATTTGTAGGTTTTAAAATAAAACATAGCTAATGGACAATAGAAGATGAACATCTAAACCGATTAACTAAATCAAACCGGTAAAATTGACCTAAACTAAAACAATTTTGATCGATTCTGTACAAACAGTTCAGTAAGGTATACAAACCATGGTAATGGGACCGATTCCCCTTCAAATGTAATTTTATTGATTTTTTTAAATCAACAAAAGCAGGTTATTTTTATTCTAAAATAGGTTGAAAACCATAAAAATATTAAAAGCCATGTTTTATGTTTTTTAAACTTTTTTTTGCTGCCAGAAGGGTTTTAAAAAGTGCACGCAATAACCGGTTCACGAACCAAAACCGGTATTTCAAATCGATCAATTTGGGGCGAAACCAAACCAGTTTGACTTGGAACCTATCAAAGCCAATTACATATTTCTTGTTATTAAGGCTATGAATTAAATATCTACCCAACCCCTAAGATCAATTACATGTTTCTCATTGTGAAGGGGAAATATCAAATATGTAATTGACTTTTTACATGTGTATGTTTAAGGATGGGGATATGTAATTGACTTTTTAAATTGGGTAAATATGTAATAAATGACTTTAGTAGAGGGATACATGTAAATGATCTTAAAAAGAATCCAATTTATTCAATCTCTACGGATAATATTGATAGTAAATAGAAGAAATGCTTCATAAAAATATTTTCAAGTTAGGTTAAAGGTTGAATTCACATTCACTTGAGCAAAAATACAAATGTGCCACACATTTTGGGTCCAAATTAACACGGTTTTGACTTGGGCTTTTGGGGGGCTTAATTACTTATGGAGTAATGGCTGAGAAGCCCAAAAATGAAGAATCAATTTATAGTGTTTTATCAATTAAAATTTTTAATTGTTTGCAATTTTGCATATTGAATCCTTGTAGCTTGTTTAAGGCCAAGCCGGGAAGATTTGGGGAATTGCGCCGCCATTCGGGAATACTGCCCCTGTAGTTGTCTCCGAGAATTTGGTGAGAATACTGGGGTGGATTCCCCGATTTCCAATGGCTATATGACGTTAAACACCATTAAAACATTACATTATGTATGTTTGAAAGAAATCAACCAAAATTACACTAAAAAACCACTTAAGATCTCTATCTTAATCTAACATTTTAACCCATTGTAAGAAAAAAAAAACAGCCACCACAAGCTACGCATCGTTTTTAACTTCTACCCGCACTACCTAATTCATCAACTTCCGACAACGAAGAAATTCAAAATAAAGTACATTCCTATTATTCTACGTAAAATGACTTTGAAAAATCGATCCTCCAACAAACAATAAAGTATTAAAGCAAACAGACACATTAAACACAATTTAACACCATACCCATAACTTAGTATCGGTTAGACCCGTTCAACCTGTAGTTCCTTTTCCAAACCTCCCCTCACGAAAAGTTGTTCATCCCCTCACACACAATAAACATCGTGGGCACGCACGTATACCACTTTTTTTAACTCACCTATTTATTATTATTATTAATAATCTATTTATCTGCTTTTTCTTTGCTTTGTTTTCAATTCTTTTGCCGCCCCTTCTCGTCTCCTCCGTCACTCGCACTTTCATTCTCATCTTCCTTTATTTAAATAATCACTTTTTTGCTCTTCAAATTAACAATAACAATAAAAATAAAAATAAAAATAATAATAATAATAATATTAATATTAATAACCACTTTCTTCTTCATCATAGTTTCTGTTAAAAAAAACCGCTTCTTAACTAATACATTGTCTTTCACTTATTAATGGAAATTCTATCCGTATGACTGTCTCATCCTCATTACCAGGTACTAAATATTTATATAATTTTGCCTGATTTATACTATTCGTGTGTTTGTATGTAAGTTAAGTTAACCAATCAAATATGTTATTATTCGTTCCATACGTAAAGTATCTTTGATCGCTTTTTTGTTTCTTATTTTATTGATTAAAGTGTAAGATGAAGGAATTATTATTATTATTATTATGATGGTTAAACTGTGACATTCCAATTGTTTGAAAAGATATGTGTTGTTTACTTACCTCTTTGATTGGATGTGTGGTTGGTACTGATAAGGATTCTGTAACAACAAATGTCCTTTTCTGTTTAGAGCTGTCACTTATTGCAAGTAGAATGTCACAAATTACTTTAGGTTTCCATATCATGTGCACACATTGTTATATATGTATTATATAGCATGATCAGTTGGTCTCATTGGCTATGGTTTGAAGCATTCTTATAGTGGATTACATATAATGGAGAACTATGAAGTGTTGGAGCAGATTGGGAAAGGATCTTTTGCTTCCGCTTTACTTGTGAAGCATAAACGCGAAAAGAAAAAGTAAGAGTTGCATTTATGTTATTAATTTTGATATGGTGATATTGTTTTAAGTGTGTTGGCTATAAATGGCAAAGTGTTAGGTTTGTTGGATTGATGAATGTTTTATTATTTTAGGTATGTTTTGAAGAAAATTCGGCTTGCTCGACAGTCTGATAGGACTCGGAGATCTGCCGTATTGGAGGTTTTTGTTTCTTGTTGCTTCTTTTGGATTGAATAGTTGAACAAACATGAAAAAGTTAGTGTGTTGGTTTTATATTATTGTTAGAAATTTAAACGGTGCTTGCGCATAATGGGGCGTGTGAATGTGTAGTAGACTAGCGCTATGTGAAGATCTAACGTCTTAATTCAAATCAAGTAGGAAACTTATCTGGTTCTTTATTATGCAGATGGAGCTTATTTCCAAAGTGCAAAATCCTTTTATAGTGGAATACAAAGATTCATGGATAGAAAAGGTCGGTGTGGCGGTGTGCATTGTTGGTTCTAGCGTTGTCAGTTGCATTATGAAAGCTTCTCATGCATTTCTTCTGTTTTATGAAAGTTGCAACCTTTTAATACACATGATTTGATGAAATTGTTTGACTACTTAAATATATAATATGTTTGGACCATTTCTTTAAGGATGATGAGGGAATTAAGGCATGTAACATGAAAAATGTTCAAAAAGTGTAAGCTGAACTTCTGAATATCTTTCTTTCAGGGTTGCTATGTGTGTATTATTATTGCTCACTGTGAAGGAGGAGACATGTAAGCAATAGTCTTTATCAATTCATCATTTTATTATATGGTTGTTGTGATGTTTTCAACCTTTATTTTAATTTAAAACGTTTTAATATATGGTTGTTGTGATGTTTTCAACCATTTATTCTTTATTAATTCGACATGTTTTATGGTTGTTGTAATGTTTTCAATCAATTATTCATGTAGGGCTGAAGCAATCAAAAGAGCCAATGGAGTTCACTTTTCAGAAGAGGTTAATCTAATTTCCGTAGTTTTGGCCTCAAGACATCTTTTATTAGGATTAATGATCTCACTTTTTCTCGCATAAACATTACGAACATGATTATATTAGCATGAAACGAAAAGTCAAACACATCGGATCACTTGCACATTAATTATAGTTTAAATCAAACTCACGTATAAAGTTGATGACATCTTGTTTAATTGTGCAGAAACTGTGCCAATGGCTTGTTCAACTCTTGACGGCTCTTGACTACTTGCATGCTAATCATATTCTTCATCGAGATGTTAAGGTTGACTACATGACCATATCTTTCTGTAAATATTTCTACATAGTAATGTCACGTCTCTTTAAGTTATCCGAAGGTTGGAAAAAATGATTTTAACTTAATAGTTCTGTTTTCACTTCAGTGTTCGAATATATTCCTAACAAGAGATCAAGAAATCCGACTTGGTAGTACTCAGTTACCTTGTACTTAAAACATGAAATCACGCAATTGTTTAAATATTAGTTTCTTCTGTCGTTTCCAGGTGATTTTGGTCTCGCTAAAATGCTGACTTCTGATGATCTCGCATCCTCTGTATGTATATTGCTTCCACAACTGATTTTAACGATGTTTTTACTCACGGTCGGACTTGCTGATCCAAAGTATTTCAATTTCAGGTCGTGGGAACTCCTAGTTACATGTGCCCTGAGCTTCTTGCAGATATACCTTATGGTTCTAAGTCAGATATTTGGTCTTTAGGTAAGTCCCACATCTAATAATTTGTCTCTTTTTGGTCAGTTTCTTGACTAAAATATTCATTTGGTACATGCTACTTGTCCAGGATGCTGTATGTATGAAATGATGGCTTTCAAGCCTGCCTTCAAAGCTTTTGTAAGCTTATCTTTTGTTTTCATGAACGTTTGCTCTCTTCGTTCTATGAAATTTTACTGTTTGACTAGCATATAAGTTTGACTGTTAACCAAAGTGTTATATAGCCTTAGTGATGGCAATATAGGAGAAATGTAATTACTAATTAGTAGCTGCAAGAAATGTAAATATATATCCACAATAGTTGTCATTCCTCATTTCCAGTGTTGTAAAACGCGGGCTAGGCGGTCGCCTAGGCGCCGCCTAGTCCCTAGTCGGACATAAATATAGGAATAAGCCCCTAGTCGAAGTTATGGGTGTTTTGGCCATTAGGCGGGCCTAGGCGGTGGGTTTTTTTTTTATTTTATTTTATTTTTTTAAATTTCTAAGTATTTCTAAGTATTATGTGTATATATCTTAACATATTTTCAAAAAACACCTAAATTTGTGTATATATATAAAATACGTATAAAAATACCAAAACACCTAATTTCGCCTAGTCCCTAGGCTTGACCTCACCGCCCGTCTAGCACCTAGCGCCTTCTGCAACATTGCAAATTTCTAAGATTGCTGTTATACATTTATACTTTATATATTTCAGTTGTGCATAGCAGTAAAATATTATTGGTTCTCTTTACAGTAAGAATTCAATCAAAAAGTCGACAAACAAGTAACTAAATCATCGTTAAGAACAACTTATTTCAGCATGGGTCAAAACTGGATCCCACATCCAACACTCTTTACTCTTTAGAACGATTAAAGACGAGAATTTTGCAATTATCATACAATATTCTAGAATTGGCATTATTGCAGTTGCCATGGCAGCAATGACATACATCATGTTATGCCATCCCTTCCGCACCATTGCAGTTGGTTGTTTTTTCAGTTTTCATTGGCTTAAATGAACTAATCGTTTACTTTGAATGAAATTTCCGAGCAGGATATGCAAGCTTTAATCAACAAAATAAACAAATCTATAGTCGCTCCACTTCCAACCATGTATTCTGCAGCATTGTAAGCGTTTAATTTTTCTTGAGCTTTTTACAAATTATATCTTTCATGGATTTATTTTGCCAATTTCATACGCTTTTCTTTTCTTCCAGTCGAGGGCTTGTTAAAAGCATGCTTCGGAAAAACCCTGAAACAAGACCAAGTGTACGCAAACTGTTCTTTCTACCCTTTTCTTTACATTATTTAGAGGTGGATAATGGGCGGGTTGTCAATGAGTCAAAACGGACTCTTATGTTACTGGGTAAAAAGAAAACATAGCCCGGATCAACCCATTCATAAGTAAATGGATTGAAATTGACACCGCTAACATTATTCAATTTTTGAGTTAATTATTTTTTATACTTTTTCCACTTATTCCAGGCTGCAGATTTGCTCAAACATTCACATCTTCAACCATACATACATAATCTCCATCTAAAGTTGAACAACCCAAGACGCGATGCTTATCAAGTCCGGTGGTCTGGCTACAACTATGAAAAGAAAACAACATTTGTTGAACCCGAAACTGAACCTGAACCTCAAATGGTTCATTTTCACAGAAACCAGAAGCAATCTTTTAGCAGTGATCGTGCCTTAAATCCTAGTATATCTGAACATGATCAAGTTTCTTTATGGTCAGAGAAAGTACAGGATCTGTCAAGACCCTTGACTAGAAAGCTATCCACTGACAGTATGGATGGAGAGAAATCAATGGCTACTAAGACACCGGTTGCTACCCGAACGCCAAGATTCACTCCAGCAAAAAAATCAACTCCTAGAAGACAAACTGCTTCGCCAAAGGTAACTATAGTGGATTCACAATTTCAAATAATGGTTTGGTATGTTCTTAATATGCTGTTGTTCCCAATATTACTGTCTATGTTACATGAAATAGGGGTATGCAAACACCGTCCAAATGGATAAAACTGGCAAAAGTATTTGGTTTCAGTTTTGTTCCGTCTGATATAAATTTCGTTCTCTTTGGTTGTCACTAACGGCATTTGTGTCTTTCCTCAGCTCCCAGCATCACAAACTTCTGCTAAGAGACCTTCACGGGCTATCCGCACAATTTCTCTCCCAAAGACCAACATGGTTCTTTCTAGTATCGAGTCTCCAGATGTATCAGTCAACGCTCCACTCATTGACAAAATGACAGAAATTCCTTTAGCCTCTACAGAAAAACACTTGGTCCATAAAACTTCATCAATATCAACACAATGTAGTTCTGATCAATCAATCAAAATTGACCATCCTACCACTGTCAAGTTTGTTGATCAGACATACACTGAAACTGCTGAGGTTATTTCAAGCCACCCACACCGTAGGTTCGACACATCATCATACCAGCAACGGGCAGAGGCTTTAGAAGGGCTGCTGGAGTTTAGTGCACAGCTAATGCAGCAAGAAAGGATCGAAGAATTAGCGGTTTTGTTGAAACCGTTCGGGCCAGAGAAAGTGTCTCCAAGAGAAACTGCTATTTGGTTGTCAAAAAGTTTTAAGGGAATTACTGGTGACTTATAGTATTTTGAGTCTTATTTTGTATAGTGCAAAACTATATATGTGAACTGCTTGCTCATGAAGAGGATGAAAATATAAGTTTTGTTTCAAGTTTATAATGATCTTGTGAGCACTAATGATTTTTTTTTATTATTTTTTTTTTGAATAAAAAAGTTTTAACTATTCGGTCCGTGTTACAAAGGAGACATAACACCACATTCTATAAGAATATAGTAAAATGCACTAGGGATAACCTTGGCCCGGTACCGAAAGTATACATCCTAAAAATTGTCAAAAGTGGGTACCAGTATTGAAAATGTTAGATATTGTATCAAAAGTATACATCCTAAGAATATTGGTACCGGTATTGAATCGAAACTTTTGATCCTAAAAACGCCAAAAAGTGAGTACTAAATTTCAATTAATACGAATATCATTCGACACCGGTACCAATATTCTTAGATTGTGTTACCAAAATGCCATTCCTAAATTGCTTGTAAACAAAAGAAACGATCCAACCTACAATGGGTATGTTTGGTAAGGAGCTTTTAGGAGTTTCAAGCTTTTAAGAAAAAGCTCTTAATCAATAAAAAGCCTTGTTTGGTTGAAGAGCTGGAAGCTTTTAGGTTAAGAGAAAAAACTCTATGGTGAAAAGCTACTACTACTAGCTTTTAAGAAAAAACTCTACTAGCTACAAGCTTTTAACTAGTAAATGACACAAATACCCATTCTATTTTAAAAACAAAATAAAAACCTTCCTTACAATCTTTTAATTATGTCTATTTTGGTCATTTTATACATTTTATTAAAAGCTCCAACTACTCTTCCAAACAACAAAATATATTTAAAAAGCTTCCAGCTACCGGCTTGCAACTACCAGCCTCCAGCTAATTTTGCCAAACATAACCAATATTAACAAACCTAATTCAGATATCATCTTTTTGTAAACACTAAAACAATCTATAAAATCTTTTTTTTTTTTTTTTTCTGAACCAAGCTCATAAAAATCTAACCATCAGAAGATAATAAGATACGAGAAAACAATAAAAGGACCTTGTTTCGCGCCAAAAAAAAAAATAATAAAGAAAGAAAGAAAGAAAGAAAGAAAGAAAGAAACAATATCAATTAACAATGGAGGAAGAAGGTGAAACCCTAGAACTCTACGATCTTCAGTATTCCGATCTCATAACATTATCTTCTTCAGTTCATCAGTTATCCACATCATACGAAAACATCGAATATATGGAATCAGTTATGAGCTCAATCATGCAAAACCTAGGTCCCTCCGGTCCAGGTCTTCTCGCTATCACCGGAGTCCCTAATGCTTCTGATCTCCGTCGCACACTGCTTCCTATGGCTCGGAAGCTCGCTCTTCTTAATAACGATGATCGCAAACGCCTGCTCAAGGTATTGCTTTATTAAAATAAGAAATGCTGATTAGGTGTTTGATGAAATGCCTGAACCAAGTTTACTAGCTTAGACTGAATGGTGTGCCTTCGGGGAAGGGGGTCGGGGTGGTGATGTGGCCTATTCCCCGATCGGGAACACCGCCCCCCCCCTAAAAAATTTCGGTGCCTTCGGTGAAATTTCCCCCTTCTCCCCTTGTCATGTGATTGGCCCATTTTTTTTCTTTTTTTCTTTTTTTCTTTTTAATCAACCTTTATCCAATAAAAAATGAAGGGGGAGTGGGGGAATTAGGGGAATACCATTTCCAAACTTTGGGGGAGAAAATGGGGGAAATGATGTGGCGCTGATGTGGCACTTGGGGGAGTTGGGGGAGAAGGGAGGCACACCATATAGTCTTATGAGTTTTAAGTGAGTTGTTGAGTTAGTTTAGATCATCATCATCATTATCATCATACTCGCTTAATCCCGTCAATAGCAAAGCTAAGGTATCGTATGAGTAGGGTAAGATGTAGACAACCTTACATCTACCCACGGGAATAGAGAGGCTGCTTCCAGTGAGACCGGACTCGAGTTGAATTAGTTTAGATAGTTGTGTTAAATACAAGAATGAGAACAGTTGCTTACATATGATTGTAAACTGTGTGTTAGGATCTGTTGCCAGTATTAGGTTTTGAATTGGAAATTTACAATAAACAGTGAAGTTGACCAAAAAAATTGAAAATAGACATTGTCTTTAAAAGCACGGTCTTGGCCGGTGCTTTTAGAAAAGCGCTGGCGTATCCGGTGCTTTTCAACGAAAGCGTAGGCTTATCCGGTGCTTTTTAATAAAAGTGTAGGCTAATCTTAGTTGTTTCTGTGCCGGCTTCTGGTTGGAAGAGACGAGGGGTGATTAATATGACGAAGGATAATTTTTATGTCTATATTTGAAATTTCTTGGTTATCTTTGTTTATTTTAGTAATTACTCCTTTTGAATTTGTAACTTGCTTGAAATGATTAAATTTTGAGAAAACAGTAGCTGCTGCACTCAAATATAGAATTACCTATCTGTCCTTAACTTTGGTTACTTATACAACTAATTGTATGATTATGGCTTCTTGAAGGTTGCTATAAAAATATAACCAGAGGATCTCTTTCTTTTTAAGAATGTGATTTTTGGTGCCTTATTTGTAGGATCATGGGTTAGGGAGTGATGTTCCACTGAAGAACATCGATAGAACAGTCTCCCCTTTCGCAATGCAGTTAAAATACAACCTGAATCCAGATGTTAGCAACTTCTGTAACGAAAATCATTCTGAGACGCAAGGTTATAATTCGGATAAGGAGAGTCCGTGTGAATTTAAGAATCTTGGGAACATGTTCAAGGATCTAGGGAATTGCATGATTGACTTAGGCCTTCGACTTGCAAGGGTGTGTGACAAGATCATTGGTGGGCATGAGCTAGAGCAAAGCTTACTAGAATCATGCTCAGCTAAAGGGCGTCTTATACACTACCATTCAATTTTGGATAACCTTATTTTGCAAGCTTCTAACAAGACCCGTTCAAAAACCAAGAAAAATGGAGGAACTTGCAGTAAACACTCTGAGTTATGGCAGCAGTGGCATTATGATTATGGGGTGTTCACTGTTTTGACAGATCCAATGTTTATGCTTGCTCCTGAAAATAATGTTTCTACTCAGTCATGCGATGGAAAAGAGTGTCCTTCCCCTAGTGGACATACTTATCTGCAAATACTTGATCCCAATAAGAACAGGGTTGTAATGGTAAAGGCGTCTTTTGGGAGTTTTATTGTTCAGGTAGGGGAATCAGGTGACATATTATCAAAGGGGAAACTTCGTGCAACTCTTCACTCTGTTTGTAGACCTAAAAATTTGGAAAATCTGAGCAGGGAAACATTCGTTGTGTTCTTGCAGCCTTCATGGAGCAAAACACTTTACGTCTATGATTTTCTAGTTGAAAGTTCGAGTTCAAATGGTGAAGATTCCAAAATATGTGATGAGGGAAATCAGCATCGAAAACCATGTTCAGATATTGGAAAATTAATCCCACCACTTTGTGATCGTTTGAAAAACGGAATGACATTTGCAGAATTCTCTAGAGAAACAACAAAGCAATATTATGGAAGCAGTGGATTGCAGTCAAAGAGATAAAATGGTTTGCTTAGTATGTTGATAACAATGGTGATATTTGGAATCAATGATCCAGGTAAATTTGTGTTCTTTCTTCATCAAAGAAATAGTGGCACACATTGAAGCTATGAAAGTGGTTTGATTCAATTATGTGATACTTGGCATATGATATTTTCATATGTGGTTAAAATGCATGATTTACGAAGATTTTGAAAGTTAAGGGATCATTTGTATATGTTTAGGGATGGTATGGGACGGGTATGGAACAGGTATTGGTAGTTTCAGTCTCATATTTGGTTCCCCAATCCGTTGGGTATCAATTATAGGTTCCCCGTAAGTTTGATGAAAGTTACCCACCGTGATTTTAGAAGACATTTTGAAGAGATATGTACCCGTGCGTGCGCACAACCCCACGTCTTCATACACGTCAGCAGCAGTAAGGAAATTAAAAATTCAAAAACTAAAAAGTCTGAGAATTAGCAGATTATTCTATTACCCAATGACAAAGGAAACTAAAAACAAAAACAAAATGTTTGCAAGTATGTTCATGTAAACGGGTATATGTATTTCGGATAATCAGGTTGGATATCATTATCACCTAATATCATACATGTTCCGTGCCTGCAAAAAAATTGCATAACTAATCTCAAACCGATTCCATACTCAAATACATGTTCAGAATATTTTGGATCTGTACTTTGCGTTCAACTTCGTTTGTCATTCCTATTTATGGTGCTCATTACTCATTAGATCCTCATGTCAGAAAGTTACTTTGGGTTTGGGACCAGAACAGGGTATGCAAAAGGTAATCTAATTGAAGAGAACATGTTAGTAGATTGTAACTTTGTGGACATGTTTTGGGCCACATTTGACCCAGTTGAGCCTTGAATTTTATTCATTCAAGTCTGTTGAAGACAAAATATAATTTAAATGGATTAATGTTCAAGTTAAGGAATTAAAACCCCTACCTCTAAACCAAAATAAAGTGAATATTTGATTTTTTTTTATTTTTTAAAAAAACATATTCGTTCAAGTTCAAATTCTCTAAAAAAACAAGGTATGCTCGAGCTCTCCTGCATACTCTAGACCCAACTAGTTCTTTTAATCTAGGCTCGAATGTTGGATATTTTAGTGTAATTGGATTGACTGTTTGATCAATATGTTCATAATAATACATCATATAGGTATGGTGGTGCAGAGTGCACGCCTATTTGAATTTATTATGAACTTAGGGGCGAAGCCCCTAAGGAACGGGGGTCCGGGGGCAGTGCCCCTGGGAGCAGGGTCCAAGGGGTAGAGCCCCTGGAAAAAAAAATTCCATTAAAATTGCTATGGTAAAAATGTCTCAGAAAATTAATTTTCGGAAATAGAGGGACTAATTTTGGCAATATTGAAACCCTTTGAAAACTGCCTAAAAGGCAGTTTCTGACCCTATTGTTTAATTACGAAATTATCTTCTTCTTGATCAAAAACTCTCTGGTTCTTTAATCTCAATCACAACATACAGAAAAATTTCAATCTCTGATTGTATCCGGTTGAATATTCGATAGAACCGTCGAATTGATTCAATCTGAAAGCGATCACGTGCCTTCAGAGATTTCTGTTATCTGGTTTTGTTCGTTTGTTACGGTTATTCCCCAACATCGAACTCGTTTAAGCTTTAATCTAGGCTCGAACTCGTTTAAGCTCGTCTTAATTTTGAGCTTTTAGCTAGCCAAACTCTAATGGCTCGGTTCATTTATACCTAGTTGAATCTATGTTTAAAAGAATAGATTATTTACAATTAATTAGAAATTATTATAGTAAAAGCATTAAGAAAATTTTCATCTATAATTGCAATACTCAAAACTGATTATAAAGTGAGTTGCCTTCAATCGAATTGAATGTTATTGATTTGATAGATGTATCATCTATGGATATGCTTAAGATCATTAACCAAGGTGACTATTAATTTGATTCCATGATACGACATAAGTGCTTAGCATGTATATAGCCATTAATTGTAAATATCACCAAATGTGACATGAATAGTGAAACCTAATCTGAAAACGACCACAGTTATTGCTCATGACCCCAATTGAATTGAGGTTGAGGCTTGATATTATCAACACCAGTGGTTGTGGTTGTGGACTGGAGGCAACCTTTAATGGAAATCCACACATCTTGTTGCCCTGCAACCCAATATTAAATTATCAAACTCAGAATGAGTAGGTGTCTATTTAATTTATCAAATTACGATTTTATATTATAAATAATAAATAATATATCAAGGAATCTTTATATTTATGTGGACAATCTTTGGTTCATATAGGTTAATTTAGATTAAAAAAAATTGTTTATCGGCTCACTTGTGTCGCGTAAAATGATACGACGGGTGAGTTTGAACCATTGCTATACTATTTACTAACTTGGGTCCAACTGAGTGACATCACCCACCACAATTGTGCCACCTACGGCTACTAGTTGTCTCAATCACTGTTGCCAATACCTACGATGTCATCCATACATGCCACAGTTGGGCACGATTAAATTAAATGCGTTTAACCTATAATCTGTCGATCTAACTATTTTATCAAACTTGCATGCAATTGAATGTTAATATGTGTGTATATGCGGCTGTAATTTTTAATTGAAAAAAGAGCCTATTAATTAGACCATTTTCGTTTGTTAGCTACATTGAAAATAATAAATTTCGTCATTTATCTTCAATAACTACACTAAAAATCCTTTCCCTTTAATGTTTTTTATACCCTTTGTGATTTTAATGGATTGTCATTGGACCCATCCGTTAGAACTAGCCATGTGCAACACGAATTTAACGTTTATACATTATAAAAAAAAAAAAAAAAAAAAAAAAAAAAAAAAAAAAAAAAAAATTTGGTGTAATTATTGAAGATAGATGACGAAACCCAAAATTGTTAGATAAATAAGGAAATGTGTAATTTTGCTTGTTGATAAAAGCATAAATAGTGGCGTTGAATTAGGGGTTGTATATTCGGGTTGGGCCATGCAGGTGTGGCGTTTTCAGTGAGAAAGAAGTCGCTTTGCAAAACAACTTACGTCTGTCTACACAGGGCCAAGAGGATGAGGGGTGCATATATATTTGGGATAAAACCAATGGTGCTAATACTAATGATGGCTTTTGTGGGCCTTATGCACGTAATAATAATCAAGTGTTTAATTGTTTCATTAAAGGTCTTTACACTTTTTTTTCCTTTAAACTCACGTAATAAAACTTTCATGAAGACTATTCGTTATGGTTAGAGGTGAGTCATGGCTCTATCCTCTAATATTGTGCCATGTAGGTGTTGATATGGGCACTGGCTCGCGATCGCGAGCTGCTAGCTTGATCCCGTTGTGGCTAGAGGTGAGTGGGTCATTTTTTTTTACCAAATTAATAAATATAAAACATAAATAAATAATTTACATATAACAATTTTTAAAAAATCACATTAAAAAAAAAGTAAACCCATCTTATAAAATAAAATAAAATAAAATAAATAATAAATCTTATCTTCTTCTTCACCATATCTCTTCTTCTTCTTTCTTCCTCTTCATCTGTAACTTTCTTTCACCAAAATCTTCTTCTTCTTCCTTTCTTCCTCACCTTTGTAACTCATCTTCATCATTTTCCAACACAAAATATAGCAAAAATAAAAAAAAATAGAATAAACCAGATTTCTCCTCGCTAGCCCACGCGATCCGGCTCGCTCGCGCAGTCGTTTACGGGTAGGTGTTGTGGTTCCAGTCATCCACGTGGCTCAGAAACTCGCTCGCGCAGGCTCGGTCGCCCACCACAACTGACAATCTAAGTGTTTCTAACGGTTTTTCTAAAAAAAATTAGGGTTTTGTGTTCTACAGGTCAAGTTTTTTTTATCAGGTTTTGCTGGGAAAAATGAACCGACAATCAAACCATTTAAAGTTTGGGTTGGTCGGGTTATTCAGGTCTGGGTTAGTTTTGGTCCCGTTGCTTAGTATTCATGTTAATTTTTTTTATTTTTTTATTTTTTTTGTAAAGTATAGTAAAAAAATCATCATGCTACTTCAAAAATATCATCAAAATTTAAAGGGATATTGGATTTTATTAATCCGAACTTTGACAAATTGGCCAATATTAATCTCAACTTTAAAAATTGCCTGTGCCGGTCCTAACTTGTAAAATATTTTCCTTCACTGGTCCTTTACTAATGGTGATCTTGATCAGTTGACTAGCAACAAAATGAAGCTCATTATGTTGAAAAACAGACGATCAAGACCACCATTTGTAAAGGACCAGTGAAGGAAAATATTTTACAAGTTGGGACCGGCATAGGCAATTTTTAAAGTTGGGATTAATATTGGTCAATTTGTCAAAGTTCGGATTAATAAAATCCAATATCCCAAATTTAAACATTATTTGACAATATGATATGATAATGTTCAAAAGTCTAAAAATTAAATGTTTTAGATACCAAAGACTTTAAACCAAAACATATCTATAAAAAAGGGACATTAAATGTTCGAGTTTTCCGGGTTGGGTTTTGTTAAGAAAAAGTGACCCGATAACCGACCAATTAAGGTTAATGTTGGTCGGGCTTCGGTTTTCAGGTATTCTTTAATTGGAGTGGCTTTGGATTCGGGTCAGGTTTTGAGTTTCGAATAATAATGAACATTCATAAGCTTTTCAATTTTATGATTTTTTTTACAGAGATGTGTAAATTTTATAAAAGTGAAAGGCGCTTGGTTGTAACACCCCAACCGATGGCGGAATCATCGAGGTGCCACGTAGTGACGATTGTTCAAAAGCTCATGGTACTAAAATGTAAATATTATTGAATAATCCAAAATTGTCTTACATGGAAATGGAAAATACAAAGTCTTAACTGAAATGTAAATAATGAAATAACTGATTTAAGTAATGCACTAAGTATCTCTTGTTAAAGCACTAGATCAAACTGCACCTGAAACATGTACAAAATAGATTTGGTCAACATATGAAATGTTGGTGAGCATTCCTAGTTTTGATATATATATAGTAGGTCAAAAGTTATACAATTCAAGTGCAAGCTACAGTGTGGATATGTAAACCATGTATCAAACAAATGAGCGAAATCAACCCTGTGACTGTATAATGTACTGTATGAACTGTAGTGTACTCAACCAATGAATGGATGATAACTTAACACTGGCCACGGATTCTCCGATGAAAAAGGGGGAGAATCAACCTAGGCGGGTTGTCAATCCAAATAGCGCTATCCAATGTTAAGGTCGGCTTGTACCATGTTAATGATTTCACTAAGTACAAATGTAATCCACATGTATTGTCTAAGCATAAAGCACGTTGTAAGCAATGCACATAGTACTAGAATTGTATTGTGAAAATGTAAACTTGTATTTGAAATTGTAATAGTGTACATGTAACACCCCAAAAATGTATAAAAGCAAAAAGGGGTAGGAATACTCACTGTTTACGTAATAGCTTGTAATTGAACTTGGACAACGAAATATGTGTTGGAACTATCTCAAGTATCAACCTAAAGTAATTGAAAATGTGTAAGGGAAATAACTCTAGGATACATGTATTTCTAGGGCTTCGAATTTGGGGATAATTGCTCGTTTGATTAATATTAAAAATATTCGCCAATTGAGAGAAATTTAGTAAATAAGTAACCAAAAATCTTTTTATGAAAATTAAACTTAAGATGGTTACAAGAATGTGTTTAAAGTATAAAAATAATTTTTATAAAATTATTTTCTTTAAAATAGATTATTAAATCTATTTATTACAAATTGTCAAAATCTTAACTTTAATATTTAAAATCAAAGAATTAGAAGTTTAAAATTTATATTTCTGTTCCAAATAATCAGAAATAATTTCTATAAAATTTTGATGCAAAAATAATGAAAATTGAATTTATTATGATTTAATTATGATTAAATCTAACAAAAATTGATTAAAAATATAAAATAAATGATTTTACAGAAATAAAAATCATTTCTGAATAGCTTAATGTTATAGAAACTTAGGATAATTTTTGTGAGATTTAATAAAATCGTTTAGATATTTTTATAGAATTTAATAAATATAAATGAATAAACTTGTATTATTAATAATATATATTAAATAAATCATTTTTGAAAAACTAAAAATTGGGTGATGAACTTTATCCCTTGAAGATCATATAATAATTTTTGTAGAATTTATAAAACACGTTTAGTATTTTAAAACGATTTTTAAAAGAAATAAGAAAATATAAGTATAAAAGATTAACAAAAAAAAATTTTGTTTATGGTGGGATTCGAACCCTGGCCCTTCGGCCGGTTCAAACTTTCAAACCACAAACATAACCAACTGATCTGTGGATCAGTTGGTTGATATTCTTGTTTTGAAAAGGTTATAAGGGGTCACAACAGTCGTCTTCCCCAAGACTAGGTCGAGCCCTAGATCCCAATCCGCTTAATAATGGATTCAACGACTGTTTAACCATGGGGTTAATAGTTCTCATGGGCCGATAAACAAAACCTATGCAAGAATTTGTACTTACAATGCACGGTTTCGTGATAATCACCAAGTCAACGAAAAGTCAAACGGCAAGCTTGATAACAACAATCAGAGTGAATCAGTGAGAATTAGAGGTTGAGAGAGAGTTGTGAGCGAGTTGTTAAGCTTCGGAGAGGGTCTATTTATACTGAGGTTTAAGGGTTAAGGTTAATTGGAAGGTTTGACCTTGATAATTATCATACGCGCCTAAGACTTTAAAATATGGAATGATTTAGCTGTTTGTACGCGTAATTATGATCGGATTGCATCAAAACGAGTTAATTAATTAAAAGGGTTGCCAATTTGAGTGATTGGGTGGTCAAGGTCAATTGTTTGACCGAGTTTTGTCTTGGTCGCTGTTTACTCGAACAGACAGGGAAGAAGAAGAAGTTTAAGATTACGCGTATTTATATATATATATATTATGTGTCTAGATTAAACCATCAATGAGCCGTAGCTCAGATGGTTAAGTGAGGTGTGGTGTGACTGAGGCTGCTCGGGTTCGAATCCCGGCTGCAGCAAGTTTCTTTTTTTTAGCAACAAGGGAAAGAGAGGGACTGTTGGGCCGGCCTTGGGCCATGGTTGGGCTGGGCTTCAGAAAGAAACAAGGAAGGTGGGCTCAAGGAGTAGGCTTGGTTTGGACAAGGAATGGGTACAACAAGTTTATTTGTTTGATTAAAAAAAAATTTGCAAGTATAAAAGAACTACAAACCTGGTTTTTTTTTTTTTTTTTTTTTTTTTAATATTATTATTATTATTATATAAAAGAATAAGAAAGTGACGGATGTCACAGCATCCCCTACTTTTAGAAACTTCGTCCCGAAGTTATTAGAAACATAGGGTTATGGATGCTTGGGTAAAAATTTAGATAACTGTGGTTTAGAAAATCAGAGTTAAGGTACGATGTGAATTTATAGGTAGCAAAGTAAACTGTTTTGGATGGTAGGTTTGATAGGTGTGGGTTAAGGGTTTGGATCAGGTTTGTCTCGAATAATAAGAAAAATAAGAATGTAGTAAGACACTTAAATTGCAAGTTCAGGAATCCTAAAATAAATGTACGAGTTGATTGACTATAAATGAACTACCAAGTAAACGAAGTTTGTTCCTGGTCCGACTTCCAGTCCCACTTTCAATGCATCATTAGTGTTTGTATACAGGGTGTACCGCAGCTAACCCACCACACCTTTGATACCTTGAAAATGTACTGGACGTCTTTCCAAAAACTCTAATAGAATTTCACACTACCCTAACGTACCTGTAAATTCATGATTACGTTCCGGACCGGAATCATCAATTTACCTTACATTAGGGTTTTGTGTCCTTCTATGACCCCACCGATTGTTGAGCAGGTTCGATAGCCTCCACCAGCCGTAGAGTAGGTTGTAGGGCCTCTCCCGACTGTTTGAAAGGCATAGTGACCTCTACCAATCGTTGAGTATGTTCGATAGCCTCCACCAGTCGTGGAGCAGGTTGTAGGGCCTCTCCCGACTGTTGAAAAGGCATGATGACCTCTATTAAGTGCAACAATTATTATTCACATAGATTGCAAATTGATAGCATGTTTATGCAAGCAAGTTTGTAAGTACTACAACCATTAAGTGTAAGTGTTATCATGAATAATTAAATGTTTACGAGTATCATGAATAATTAGATGTTCAATACGTAGTCAAATTAAGGAAAAATCTAGTTTCAATCAAGCAATGATGTTTTCTTAGAAAAGCATCTGTAAATTCAAGTATCAAGCCCAAACGTTTCAAATAAATGTAAGGTAGAGTCTTGTATGATTAAAAATAAACGTAATCAATATAATAAATTTCCAATCTGTGTTAATACACAATAATATGCAAGGAAATTTCTAGATGTTGTATGCTAATGAGTGCGACAAAATTGGGTACAAAATGAAAATAGGATTATGAAAATGAGAACACAAGTATCATGAATAATTAAATGTCCAGTGAATAGTCAAGTTAAGAGGAAATCAAGTTTCACAAACAATGGTGTTTTGGAAAAAAAATCCTGTAGAATCAAGTATCAGGTTTTTTTAGTAGTTTGATTATCATGGGTAACTAGCTCACGTGTGAGAAGGATATGAATTTAGTTCTTGAGAGGATGATGAAAAATCTTTGAAGCAGAATCAAGGTTGTGAGAGATGGTGTAGTTGATAAAGAGTTTATTTTATAGTAAGGAGATTATATAGCAGTGTAAATTTTGGGGTTTGGATCAAAGGTTATAATCAAGTGTATAAGAAAACATGATTGTGGTATATGCAAAATATTGTAAAAATTTGAACAAGTTGAAAATGGGTGAGTGTTGATGGAAAATCTAAAGATTAGATATTATTCCAAATAAATATTTTCAAAATTTGGTTTTGTACATAAGGCAAAAGTTGTTAAATAGTACAGGCTAAGTAGGCTTTGTAATAGTTTAAAACATTATATACAAAATCGTTTGTTACGTCAATGAATAATCAATTGAATTTAAGTTCGAGGAAAATATATACTTTGTAAAGTTGCTAGGTAATACAACTAGTTTTAAAAATCTTTAGTTTGTGCTAAAGTATGAGGTTATAGTTTTTAAAATAAATAATATGTGGAGAAAAGAAATAATATGATTTGGGTAGGGTGTTGAATATTTAAAAAGTGGCTAAGAGGGTAAGGTGAAGTGTGATTGTGAAATCCATAGATGGTTATGAAAGTATGAATTTGTAAGCAATATATGAAAATCGTGAAATACAAAATATTGTATATGAACCGAGAGAGTATTATTGAAAAAGCTTGCATAAAATGCTTGGAGTGCCCTTGTCTAGCTGTAAAGCCCAACAAGAACGTTGACTTTTCAAAGGAATTGAACCCAATGGTGATCAAAGAAGACGTGCTTTAGCCTATAAGTGGACACTCACTCCAGGAATCCCCAGGTAAGCATAACAGGTCCGTAAATGGATTTATGCGCTATGCTTGCCTATGCCAGAAAACCCAGTGTACAGGCGTCCACCCTTCCAGATTGCACGTGTCCTTATCACACTCATTAAAGTTCAACAACTTCGAAGGAGCAAAAGTAGGCATTATGTCTAAGAGTGTCTTCATGAAAGGTACTGCTCCTGTTCCATGGTGACGTAGGCTTTCCACTCCTTGTAGGACACCATCTCTATGCACCATGATGATAGATGAGAATAAGGGAGAGAGAAGAAGAGAAAGATAGAAGAAGGAAAGTAGAGGGAATTGAGGGGTAAGGTAATTCAGGAAATATAATGCATGAAAGTTGAAGTCAGGTTATAGTCTAGGCCTATTTCATCTAGTAACCTAGTTCCCTATAACCATGGCTCTGATACCAATCTGTAACACCCCAACCGATGGCGGAATCATCGAGGTGCCACGTAGTGACGATTGTTCAAAAGCTCATGGTACTAAAATGTAAATATTATTGAATAATCCAAAATTGTCTTACATGGAAATGGAAAATACAAAGTCTTAACTGAAATGTAAATAATGAAATAACTGATTTAAGTAATGCACTAAGTATCTCTTGTTAAAGCACTAGATCAAACTGCACCTGAAACATGTACAAAATAGATTTGGTCAACATATGAAATGTTGGTGAGCATTCCTAGTTTTGATATATATATAGTAGGTCAAAAGTTATACAATTCAAGTGCAAGCTACAGTGTGGATATGTAAACCATGTATCAAACAAATGAGCGAAATCAACCCTGTGACTGTATAATGTACTGTATGAACTGTAGTGTACTCAACCAATGAATGGATGATAACTTAACACTGGCCACGGATTCTCCGATGAAAAAGGGGGAGAATCAACCTAGGCGGGTTGTCAATCCAAATAGCGCTATCCAATGTTAAGGTCGGCTTGTACCATGTTAATGATTTCACTAAGTACAAATGTAATCCACATGTATTGTCTAAGCATAAAGCACGTTGTAAGCAATGCACATAGTACTAGAATTGTATTGTGAAAATGTAAACTTGTATTTGAAATTGTAATAGTGTACATGTAACACCCCAAAAATGTATAAAAGCAAAAAGGGGTAGGAATACTCACTGTTTACGTAATAGCTTGTAATTGAACTTGGACAACGAAATATGTGTTGGAACTATCTCAAGTATCAACCTAAAGTAATTGAAAATGTGTAAGGGAAATAACTCTAGGATACATGTATTTCTAGGGCTTCGAATTTGGGGATAATTGCTCGTTTGATTAATATTAAAAATATTCGCCAATTGAGAGAAATTTAGTAAATAAGTAACCAAAAATCTTTTTATGAAAATTAAACTTAAGATGGTTACAAGAATGTGTTTAAAGTATAAAAATAATTTTTATAAAATTATTTTCTTTAAAATAGATTATTAAATCTATTTATTACAAATTGTCAAAATCTTAACTTTAATATTTAAAATCAAAGAATTAGAAGTTTAAAATTTATATTTCTGTTCCAAATAATCAGAAATAATTTCTATAAAATTTTGATGCAAAAATAATGAAAATTGAATTTATTATGATTTAATTATGATTAAATCTAACAAAAATTGATTAAAAATATAAAATAAATGATTTTACAGAAATAAAAATCATTTCTGAATAGCTTAATGTTATAGAAACTTAGGATAATTTTTGTGAGATTTAATAAAATCGTTTAGATATTTTTATAGAATTTAATAAATATAAATGAATAAACTTGTATTATTAATAATATATATTAAATAAATCATTTTTGAAAAACTAAAAATTGGGTGATGAACTTTATCCCTTGAAGATCATATAATAATTTTTGTAGAATTTATAAAACACGTTTAGTATTTTAAAACGATTTTTAAAAGAAATAAGAAAATATAAGTATAAAAGATTAACAAAAAAAAATTTTGTTTATGGTGGGATTCGAACCCTGGCCCTTCGGCCGGTTCAAACTTTCAAACCACAAACATAACCAACTGATCTGTGGATCAGTTGGTTGATATTCTTGTTTTGAAAAGGTTATAAGGGGTCACAACAGTCGTCTTCCCCAAGACTAGGTCGAGCCCTAGATCCCAATCCGCTTAATAATGGATTCAACGACTGTTTAACCATGGGGTTAATAGTTCTCATGGGCCGATAAACAAAACCTATGCAAGAATTTGTACTTACAATGCACGGTTTCGTGATAATCACCAAGTCAACGAAAAGTCAAACGGCAAGCTTGATAACAACAATCAGAGTGAATCAGTGAGAATTAGAGGTTGAGAGAGAGTTGTGAGCGAGTTGTTAAGCTTCGGAGAGGGTCTATTTATACTGAGGTTTAAGGGTTAAGGTTAATTGGAAGGTTTGACCTTGATAATTATCATACGCGCCTAAGACTTTAAAATATGGAATGATTTAGCTGTTTGTACGCGTAATTATGATCGGATTGCATCAAAACGAGTTAATTAATTAAAAGGGTTGCCAATTTGAGTGATTGGGTGGTCAAGGTCAATTGTTTGACCGAGTTTTGTCTTGGTCGCTGTTTACTCGAACAGACAGGGAAGAAGAAGAAGTTTAAGATTACGCGTATTTATATATATATATATTATGTGTCTAGATTAAACCATCAATGAGCCGTAGCTCAGATGGTTAAGTGAGGTGTGGTGTGACTGAGGCTGCTCGGGTTCGAATCCCGGCTGCAGCAAGTTTCTTTTTTTTAGCAACAAGGGAAAGAGAGGGACTGTTGGGCCGGCCTTGGGCCATGGTTGGGCTGGGCTTCAGAAAGAAACAAGGAAGGTGGGCTCAAGGAGTAGGCTTGGTTTGGACAAGGAATGGGTACAACAAGTTTATTTGTTTGATTAAAAAAAAATTTGCAAGTATAAAAGAACTACAAACCTGGTTTTTTTTTTTTTTTTTTTTTTAATATTATTATTATTATTATTATTATATAAAAGAATAAGAAAGTGACGGATGTCACATTGGTCATATCCTCACTTTAAAAAGGGTAAAGGAAATTATAAAAGATAAATGTTACAAGTCTGGTCCAATTGGTTTTGTTTGAAGTTCCAACTAGCCGAGTCAAATAAAACAGTTTAAGAATATTAAATCAGACCAGCTGAGTAAGCAATTCAGGTTCACCTCACCTCTCTTTTCGAACAATAAATGTGTAACGACCCAGGTGGCGCAGCGGATTAGCATTAACAGGTTTAATGGTAATGATTACATTAAGCTGGATTAAATGTAACCATAGTATCCTCTTCTTATCCAGATCTTCTATTCTTCGGCTTGCTCTTTAATAATACCTGACAACATGCTTAAAGTACATTAGTATTTTCATACTAGTGAGACATGCCGAATTTAGACATATTATAATAATAACTCGAGTTTAACGATCATACAACCCTTTCTATTTAGTTCGGTCATTCTATGGTGGAATATATTATCGATGAAGCACCATACAAATGCTTATTGTGGTTCTAAACCTCTACTTGGTTTAGATAAATATATTCCTGTGAGTATAGATCGATTATAATGGTCCTGTAACCTCTGATTGGTCCAGGCTATACTCTATGATACCGAATGGATCCATCCTACGTAGTTTCTATTCGACCGAGTTCTATGAGTTCTATTATTTCTATTAACAACTCGATAACATTTCTATAATATAAACCGTATAAAATACTTGATAACGACTAAACAAGCATGTAATCAGCCCAAAGGCTTTTAAGGGAAAGGGTCATGTACTCACCTCTATTATATTCTCCCAGATCCAGTAGACTATTTCTTAACGGTATAATCTCCCAATATATTGTACCTATTATATTTCAATAACATTAGCGCGTGCAATGCTTGTGCACGTGATAACGCCGTGGACAATCCTTTAATATATTATATTCTTCTATATTCTATTTTAATATTATGTATTCTTGTATAATAATATATATATTTATATAGGTATCCGGTTAATATTGTCGGGTTAATATTATTGTCCCACTCGTTACACGCTTAATATAATAATAATAATAATAATAATAATACTTATATTATAATAATAACATAGTAATCATAACTTAATAGTCTGACCTTTCACTGACCTCGACGAGTAAACGGATTCCCACCCAGCAACTCAAAGTAACCGGTTTAACACCGGATTAACATATACAGTGACGGAATCATGGAGATATGCACAGACTGATGAACAATCCAAACCCGGTTCAGTTATCGTCTCTCCCGAACACTCCTCCTTCTCTGTTTGTGATTCATACTTATCGGAACAGGAGATGGTTGGTTGCTAGCGAATAGAACTAACTGGAAATGGAGCGGCCAGAGGTGGTGATCGTGGTACTGGTCGGAGACCAGACTTGCCGAAGAAGACGACTAGAAAATGATCAGCCTTCCCTTATCTCACACATATATCCTCTCTCTTCGATAGCTCACGAGTATATATATATATATATATATATATATATATATGTATGTTTATGAGGTTACCGGGAATATGAAACGGTTATAACTGTGTTATGACGAGGATAATAGACGACTATATAACTGATTCGGGAAGGAGTTCTATAACAGAACTGGTAGCGATTAGTGGTTAATCGGAGTTGGATATGGTGAACGATGTAGTTGGTTGGTGGACGCGGATGGTGACGGACCGGGTGTTGGAGGGTTGCAGGTCGTTGTCAGGGCGGAGCACCGGAGAAGACGACTGGTGTCGGGGAAGACAACCAGCTGTGGTATCAAAACAGAAGAATTATGGTGATGGTTGTATATGACAGAGAGGGTGACCGGGTATATACAAATAGGTTCGAATAGGAGGGTATATGATTGATTATAGTTGGTCAGAGGGTGTTTGGTCGGAAAAGACGAACTATTATGATGTTTGGAGCAGAATCCGGTAACCATGATGGCAGTCGGGTGTTCTTGTGACTCGCCGGAGACGACCACTCAGCCGGAGAAGACGATAGCTCCGGTCAACTTCACTCTCTTTCTGTCTTATACGTACATCTCTCCCCCTCTCAGTATATTAATAATATGTATGTATGCGTACATACTCAGCAGGGCATGGGTGGGTGGTTTGGGCTTTAGGTATTGGGCCGGATGAACTTATGGGCCGAGTAAATTAAATGGGCCAACAATAGTAATGGGCCGAGGGGTATTGGGCTTCGCAAATAGAATTCAATTATTAAGTTAATATGTGTTGGGCTTATTATCAAGTGGGCTTAATCTATTGGGCCGATTCCATTGGGCCAGATTAGCTTAATTAATATTAGACGTTAATTAATTATAGATTATAGAATGTTTATTCGTTCGGTCGTTACAAAATGATATTCCTACATTGCTTTACGCCACTAATTCTAAATTACTCTATTGCTAAGGTTTAAGGTGTTAAATGAACACTGATTTAATCTATATCTATATCTATATTTTATATTTTTCTATATAAAGCATTTCCCAAGGACTTTTTAAAAATTAAGAAGTACAAGTATAGTTGCTTGTCATACAATACATAATGCACATCTTAACTACTTTTTAGGGATAAATTTGTCTTTTACACTTGTCTTTAATCACACCACATTATAGTTAATGAACCATAATAATATCAAAGACTTTACATTAGTCATGTACAATTAATCCATTAGTAATATTAAATGTTTGTCAAGATAATATTAATATTTTCATAAGTAAATACTATTTAAATTTACAATTATCTTACTTAGATATAGTTTCTAATAAATAATAATAATAATAATAATAATAATAATAATAGCGGTGGTGGTACCCAAATATTATCAGTGTTTAAGACGGATCGAGTTAGAAAACACTTTATAAAAGAGACTTTGTGACACCCGTCGCATCGCGCGAGCTAACCCACTAGTACTTTTATTAACACTGATTTAGGATGTTAAATGAATAGTTTTCAAAGTTGAAATACTTTGATTTATCAAGATATTTCAAAATGACTAGCTTATCCTTGTTTTTGTTCTCATTTGTTATTGTTTTCTAGTAAAGTAAAGACATCTCAACCACCAAACTACTACACATATATGCTTTAATGCCACATATTCCAAAATGTGGATTTTTTTCTATTAGTTACTGAATTGGGCACCACACCACAGTTACCAACCCAAATGTCTTCTTATCCACCACCGTCACATGGCTAATATACAGCTCATCACCATCAATTCAAATAATCCACAATATATATAACACTGTTGGATTCATCAATCATGTTCAAATCGGACCGGCCCAGTCAGGCAAGAAGCGGGCACCTACCCGATCCGATTGTCTGTATATACTTATTTACTAATCGGATTTTGGACTTTATATTTTGATGATGATGATGATATTTTGTTTTAAATTAATTATATGTTTGTATTTTATACTTTTAAATTATTTATCACGTTATCTCGTTTTTTAAAACGTTTCAAGTGTTCTGACTAGTGAGCTGGTAAGACGGTAGGTTTAATGACCTTGTTGTGCACGAAACATTGTTTAAAAAGTTGAGCATTATAAACTGAACCTTGAATGTTATAACTTATTCCTTCCGTCTCATTTTAGATGTCATAGACCCACAAATACACAGATTAAAAAATCTTTGATTGTATTTTGTAAAATAACAATAATATCTTCAAGTTATTATTTCAAATCTTTAATTGTTTTTTGTCTTTTATGGGAAAACTGGAAATTATTCCTTACAAATGAATATTTAATTTGAGACAATAAAAAGTGCAAAAATGAACATTTAAAATAGGACGGAGGGAGTATAATTCTATATGTACGCTAAATTGCTAACCATGGTACCAATACAGAGACAACAAAAGATCCACTTCATTTAAATAACTTTTTTTAAAGGAATTGCTTATGGTATGTATATTAAAATTTATAAATAGATGTGATAAGGAGGAGGCCACACTCCATTAAAGGCTATTGCTGAAAAAAAATGACGTAGTGGGGAAACACTAGTCAACTTATGGTATAAGTTAAGCGTGGCAATTACTGTTATTAAAATATTTAGGTTTTCGAATATAAATTTAAAAGCTATTATTAAAACAATACTGATAGCGTAGTTGGGAAATACTAGTGACTTGTGGTATAAGTTTGGTGTGACGATTGTAAACTTTATAAACTCCTATTATGAAAACATTTAGGTTTTAAGTTTAGTTTAAATGAGTTCCGATTGTAAACTAAAAGGGTGGAAGGACACCCATATGACTAAAAATCAATCAACTACAACTGATAGTTGCCAACTCATGTCATCAAATTCTATAACACCATCACTACATTATAATTAGACAATCTTTTTAAAACGGGGAATTAGAATTAAATAATTCTAACTTTGTCGGGTTGAAAAGCAATAATCCCAACTTAAAATCTGGAATCTAACAGACCCAACTTATATTGGTTTTATTTCACTACACCAAAACTAGCTAACTGGTTTAACCCAGTTAGTGTTCTACCTACGTGGCATGCCATAAAGTACAAATGTGTCAATAGAATGCATAAAAATGTCATGCCACATAGGCACAAAATTAACTGGGTTAAACCTAGTTAGTTTTTGTCTAGTGAAATAAAAATCAAGACACGTTAGACATGTTAAATTCTAATTTTCAAATTATGATTATTGCCTTTCAACCTGACAGTTGTAATTATTGAATTTCAATTCTCCTTTTAAAATTGAATTGAATTTAAATATAAAACCAAATTATTGAAAAACATTAAATGTGAAAGTTAAAGAAAGTAAAAAATACATTTTCATTTTATTAAGAAAAAAAAAGTAACACATAAAGTTAAAAAAGAAAACAACCTCAAACCCAAACTTACCCGCTCCTTTTTCTTTTAGGGCATTAGTTTTGAACTCCAGTTTTACCATATGACAACTCATACCCTCAATCCAATCCAAACCCCACCACTCCTTTCACTGCTTTAGTCCCTTTTCTAGCGTCCTAAATAATTAGAAACGCGAAATTGTAAGCACAAGATGCAAATATGAGTGCATACTACTTTCTAACGTTAAATACGTATTGGTTGAGAGTCGAGACCCCTTTACTTAAATGTGAATAATGCATGTTATTCAAATCTATCTATATATATAAAAGAAAACGTATATGCTGACGTGGCGTGCAATGGAGATCTCAACCTTCCCTTGAGAGTGCCACGTGGCAACATAATGGAGAGTTTTTGGTGTTTTTGAATTGTTTCCTTTTTTAATTAAATTGAGTTATTTTAGGAAAAAATAATTTAAAAATAAATTTAAAATTTTCTCTCTCATATTTCCTCCCATAATTTTTAAACGTTTATATCTTTTATATACGAGATTTTTCAAAAAAAAAAATTACACCAAATTAACGAGCGTTTTATTATCTTTCCAATGAGTACCATAGTGCTATATAAAAAACGGAGAAAAAATCGACTATTTTTTGTGGGGTTTCGTTCATACAGAAAAAAACACACAAAGCGTTCATGTTATCACGTAAAATTAGATTTTGTGGGGAATATAAGTTATTACTGATTAGAATACTATGAACATGCAATGATTGAAAGATTTTGTGTTTAGTTAACTTGAGCCATTTGCAATAGGTTATCACGTAAAATTAGATTTTTCAACCCCGGGACCCCCCCAGGGTAATCAGCTAGTTAAATTATATATTAAATCTGTATGACCGTATAGTAATGGGGCATGTAATGTGATGTGGAAGTTTTTTGATGTTGAAGCAAGTGAACTTCACTATTAAAATTGATAGGATGAACATTCATAGAGGAGGGGGGGGGGGGGGGGGGGGGGGGGGGGGGGTTTCTTGATAGGTGTTTTTTTTAAATAACCTTTTTAATATTTGAAACCTAAGTATCTTCACTACCCTCTCATTTGAGGGCTTGAGTTTTGGACTCCACTTTTACCACATCCCAACCCAAGCCCCACCACTCTCTTTACTCCTTTAGTCTAGGCCTTTTCTAAACGTCCCAAGTAATTAGAAATGTGAAATTATAAGCTCAAGATGCAAATATGAGTGCAAGCTGCATACTACTTTCTAACATTAATAAACGTACTGATTGAGAGTCAAGACCCGTTTACTTAAATGTGAATAATGCATGTTATTCAAACTAAACTAGATATTAAGTTCGTATGACCGTATGGTAATGAGGCATGTAATGTGATGTAGAAGTTTTTTTGATGTTGAAGCAAGTGAATCAGTAGCATGAACATTCATAATTGAGGTTTAGGGACTTAAAAATTAATCGAAAGATTGACTAGTTCAAATTAAGGTAAAAGAACCTCTCATCGTGTTAGCAAGTTTAACTTACAAAATAGAGGTCATATAGAATAATTAGAAGCTTGACTTATTTAAACTAAAACTAAAAATTACTTTGGACAAAATTAAACAATAATCAAATCGAATTGATCAGTAATAGGGATTGTAAATGAACCCGAACCCAAGTAAACTTTTCGAGTTGAGAATAAGACCTCGGAATTCTTAATAGTAAAATCAAGTTTGGTTACTCTTTTCTTTTTACCAGTTAACTTAAACATTTTTCTACTCATATTCCTAAATCTACACATTCCTTTACTATGAGACTTGAACCCTCAACCTCATTGGTTACATCTTTTCTTCGCACCTTGATATTGCTATGCAACGGATTTTTTTTTTTTTAAATCTTGCTACTTTTTTTTTTGAATGACGAACACTCCCCTTCTACTTGTAAAATTTACTTCTAAAGTCTACCAATTGTCCACTTTATAAGATTTAAACACACATCACTTTGTGGAGTTTTTTCCTATACCAGTGTTGAGGAGAAAAGTATTTACCATATTGGTGTTTCTTCAAAACTATTTACCAAACTAGTGTTATTCATTTCTTTTTTATATAACTTTTACTTTTTAATCAATATATTAGACTTCTATTCTAATATTTCTATTCAATTATTTCATTAACTCATTTTTTTATCTAATTAATCGAGTATCTAATTTATGTATTTTTTTTCATCAATCAACCAATTACTAGCTTGTTTTTCTAGTTTTTCACTAACTTGTTGCAAACCTTTTTTTTATAACCCAAGTAAAATACGAAATACATGTATCTTCATACATAAATTTAAAAGAACTTTTCCTTTTTAACCAACATGTTAAACGTTTCAGTAACTTATTTAGTGATTTCATAGTTTTTGTAATTCATTACAGTGCGTGGTTGTCCTAATTGAAGTCTATTCAATTATACCATGTTTAACAATAAAAATTATTCACGAGTTGACCCTAACATGACTCAAATATTCACGAGTTGACTTGAATACGACTCGTTTGACCCAGTTTTTGAAATATTATTTTTTTTCTCATATAATATTTTTCTCTCATATAATATGATTTATAATATATATAGATAAATTAGATAAAATGTAAATAATATATTTGATAAAAGAATAAAAAAAAAATTAGCTATTGGATTAACTGAATAGAAATCAAATATGTTGGTTAAAAAGTAAAAGTTATATAAAAAAGAAATGAAAAACACTATTTTGGTAAATAGTTTTAAAGGAACACCAATATGGTAAATACTTTGCCTCTCAACTCTAGTATAGGAAAAAACTCACTTTGTGAGATAGAAACACTTAGTGCCACTATTCCAGAAGACCATCCACCATAGAAGTTTGGTTACTCTTTTCTTTTTACCAGTTAATTTAAACATTTTTCTACTCTTATACCTAAATCTACACATTCGTTTACCATGAGCCTTGAACCCGCAACCTTATTGGTTACATCTTTCTTCGCACCTTGATATCGCTATGCAACAATTTTTTTTTTTAAATCTTGCTACTTTTTTTTGAATGACGAACACTCCCCTTCTACTTGTAAAATTTACTCCTAAAGCATACCAATTGTCCACTTTATAAGATTTAAACATACACCACTTTGTGAGATAGAAACACCTAGTGCCATTATTCTAGGTCATCCACCACATAAATTTGGTTACTCTTTTCTTTTTACCGGTTAACTTAAACATTTTTCTACTCATATTTCTAAATCTAGACATTCGTTTACCATGAGACTTGAACCCTCAACCTCATTGGTTACATCTTTTCTTTGCACCTTGATATCGTTATGCAACAATTTTTTTAAAATCTTGCTACTTTTTTTTGAATGACAAACACTCCCCTTCTACTTGTAAAATTTACTTCTAAAGTCTATTGTCCACTTTATAAGATTTAAACACGCACCACTTTACGAAATATAAACACTTAGGGGCTGTTTGGTTGATTAAGTGCTGAATCATTAAGATGTCTGAATGGTTAAGAGATCTGAATGGTTAAGTGATGAATCATTAAGTTGGACCTCTTAATGGTTAATTTTCTTGTCCCACATTGGTATTAGGGCTGGCAATGGGTAACCTGTTAAGACACGATAAGACCTGTTTGACTGAAAAGTACACTATTTGATTTTTTGACTTTTTTTAATACTTAGAATTAAGAGGCAAAAATCTTTCATTTCCCTTTTTTGGTACATAAAACATAAAACTGTGTTATAAACATGAGATATAAATGAGTTAAACGAGTCGTGTTCATGTTTAGAACTTGATTGTTCGCGCGCGTCAGAGACCTGTTAACCTGTTAGGGACACGATTTGCCAGCCCTAATTGGTATGAGAGTTTCATTAAGGTTCACCCTAGTTCAATGCTAAATAGTTCAGCAACATCCCAAATCTTAATGGTTCAATCTTAACCATTCCATTCAGAAGCTGAAACAAACGCGTTGAATGCTGAATCATTCAGCGCTGAATGGTTCAAAGCCTCATTAAGAGGCTTACCAAACAGCCCCTTATTATTACTATTCCAGAAGAGGCATAAGTTTGGTTACTCAACCATACAAAAACATGTAGTTCTTACTATTTTCAAATTTTGCATTTTTTTATTATCAAACTAACCTACTCCTAGATACTTTTATACAACCATCTTCGAAAATTCAAACTCTCCACCTCTAAAATACAATAGACACGAGAGACACGTCACTAGGGGTGCAAACGAGCCGAGCCGAGCTCGAGCCTTGCATTATCGAGCTAGGCTCGTGACAATTTTCAAAAGCTCGAGCTCGAGCTCGATTCGAGCCTTATATTTTGGGCTCGAGCTCGGCTCGATAGCATATTTAAGAGCTCGAGCTCGGCTCGAAAGCTCGATCAAAATGTATGTGGCAAAAGTTTAAACGAGCCCAAGCTCGGCTTGAGCTCGTTTTGAACCATTAAGGAGCTCGTTTTGACTATTAAGGACTTGTTTTGGACTATTAATGAGCTTGTTTTGTACAATTAAGAAGCCAAGGCCCAAAGTAATTTAGTTAATGCATGTGTTGCAATACAATTGGGCCATATAGTATTAATTGACATAAATAAGCAAAGCTCGATAAGGCTCGATGAGCCCAACCGAGCTTTACATTCAAGGCTTGAGCTCAAGCTCGATAACCAAATTAGCTTTATTTCAGGCTCGAGCTCGATAAGACTCGGCTCGTTGGAGCTTTTTACCGAGTCGATCTCGAGTAGCTCGCGAGCCGCTCGGCTCGATTGCACCCCTACACGTCACCACCACACCATCTCGGGTCCGAACTTCAAAAATTACCAAACTAGTATGACCACTTTGACCAAAACACGTTATTACATCAAAAAGGGAATAAAGGCAACTGTAGCTTTTCCTTTGGATCGTCGGAAGTGATGGCCCACCGGCCGATCTCTTTAAACTTCTTTGGCTCTCTTTATTTATAGAAAGCCGTGAAAGCTGATGAATGTTCCTTTTTGTCATCTGATCCAACATACCGGTTAAGAAAACGACGATGACGTTGTCATGATGCAGAGGCACGCTTCATTTATATTGTTTTGGATTTTTTCATTGTACAAACAAGAAGACATGATCAGCGAATGTTAAGACTGTCTGGCAGTGGCGGATTCAATGCATTAGTACGGTGGGCATGTGCCCACCGTCCAACCTGGAGCGGATTCAAGCTTTTTCCGGTGAGGGGTGAGGAACCCGTTGGAATCCGTCGAAACAGTGCCAAATTTTGAAGATTTGTTTGAGCCATTTCCCAAATATCAGAAAGGTCATCAAAGTACCGAGATAGAAAGAAATATAGAGGGACGGAGAAAAGTTATGAAGGAATGAGTATTTATTTTTTCAAAAACTCCATGAAAGCTCCGAGAAGTTGCAGTAGAAAGTTTAGGATGGAGGTGGTGGTGATTTTTGACTTATTCAAAAGTAACATTAACATTAAGCCCCTTAACTTATAGTAAAGTAACAAAATAGATTTTTTAGTTTGACTTTTTTTTAACTGTATTAAACTCACCTAATTAACAATAGTTTTAAAGAACCTTATTATTGTAGTTAATATTTACTATTAAATAATTTTTTAGTCTGAAATTTAATAAACCTATAGTTAAACATTTAATGTTAAAAATTAATGGTTACTTTTTAAATTGAGCACATTATATAATGTGATTTAGTGTTAAGCTTTATTCAAGGATTTAGCGTTCTCGTTTGCCTAATTTTTGGGTTACAAATGTTTTTTCATACACTTTGGTTCATTATACATGCTAAAGTTTTATAAAAAAAAAAAAAAAATTTTCATTATATTAATAATTAAATATAAAAAGTACGGATGCACGGATTTTACACGACCCATTTTGTCATGGCTTTTTTAATCAACCAATTTGTGCCCCCCGTCAAAAAATTTTCTGGATCCGCCACTGTGGAGTGGAATGATTGGTCGGCCGTTGATGTTGCCAATTCTTCTGCCAAGCTCTGATAATAATAATAATAATAATAATAATCTCCTTCTTCTTCGTCGTCGTCCCCCGTTGATGTACGTTGCATCGTTTTCACGGACAAAAGGGTCCCTGGTTTTGCAGGCATTATTTGGTACCCGTTTATCGAATGTTGTGTAGTGTGTACTACAATAATCTGCCTGTTCGTTTTGTGTTTTTAATAAAGTAATTCATCATATAACTTTAATTATTACTTTTTTTTTGTTAGTTTACTTCTTTTGTTTACACACACGTTGCAATGAAAGTGATCATTTTTTTAAGTTTAACAAAGTTTGGACATCTCCACCACTCCACCAAAAAATGGGTTCAATTCCCACTTCCAACATTTATGGTTTGGTATCCGGGTGAAGATCGAATACGGGTGGCGCCGGTTCGAATCTGACGGGCGGCGAGGTTTTACCGAGTTCTATAACACTGTCGTGCCTTAGGGCGGGTGGGGCTCGGGTTTCCGCGCATCGGGAGAAGGCGGAGGCTGCTGGAGGTCGAGTAGTCGATTCTTGGGCACGGCGCCCCGCAAGGGTGGTTGCCACACAGTTGTTCGCCGATCAAAAAAAAAAACAAAGTTTGGACATCTAAATACGGGCGCAGACAATGCCCGTGACATGACCTGTCACCTATTCTAGATTAGACCTACTGCTTCAAGGTCCTCTATGATAAAACCTATGACTCGTGCATGAAGTTCCTTTGTGGTGAAACCCATAGAGAAAGTTACCGATGTACCACTAGACTAATGCCTCTTTGGTATAATGATACTAGTTAGGCTGGTAGGTGTGGAGGAGGCCCATCATTCATGATGGTCCTCCATCTTATATAGTGGCGAAGCTTGGATCTCGAATTGGTGGGGTCGGACTCAATTTTTTCGATCGGTAATGGCTGAAAGATCAAGATGGTCCTCCTCCTTATATAGTGGCGAAGCTTGGATCTCGAATTGGTGGGGTCGGACTCAATTTTTTCGATCGGTAATGGCTGAAAGATCAAATCGGTGGGGGCCGGACTCAACCCAAACTCAATTTACCTACGAAAAGCGCAAAATTCCACCACTACGCCAAAAATCGGTGGGGGCCGGGGCACCCTCTGGCCCCCAAAATGCTTCGCCCTTGACCTTATATGCCACATCAGCGTGGGGTAGGTGTAGGTCCATCCTCCCCATGATGGTCCAAGGGTGTGGAGTGATGGACCTCCCTCCTTTAAAAAAATCACTAGAGGTCCGGCTTGACCGGCAATAGGTTGTCCTTGATGATGATGATGGACCAAGGGGACGGTGTTACCTCCCTTCCCTTGAGCATGATGCCGCTATACCGTTCCCCACACCCAATAGCCTTAGAGAATAATTTTTATGTAACACCTTAGGCAACTTTTACATCATTCGGTTCTATTATGTTCACATGAGAGATACTCGTATTTTAGACTACTAGGTGTGGAGGAGGCCCATTATCCATGATGGCCCTCCACCTCAGCTGCCACATCAGCGTGGGGTAGGAGTATCCATGAGATGATGGTCCTAGGGGTGTGGAGAGGCTCATCATCATTTAATGTTTATTCTGTTTTTTTTTTAATTAAATAATAAAAAACATTCCTTGCTCCTCTCAAAATTTGGACCGGCATCAACGGCAAGCAAATGCCTCCTATGCTGTCCCTGACCCTATGCCGCCTCAGGGGGTGGTGTAGCGAGGCCCGGCATTTGGTTGCCTCCCCTATGCCGCCCTCCATACCTAACAGTCTTAGGGATGAGTGGATTAGCCGTCTTAAATAACACCAACATGTTTTGGACGTAAGCAAAAAAGCACTCTACGGTTAAAGGTAAACATTCTAGGATAAATCTTCACTGGGCAATAAAAAATAAACCCGTAATATTTTAAATAAGAGAATATTAATGACTAGTTTATACCTCGGGAGTGTCCCGGGTTGAGAAATCTAAGTAAAGTGAATAAAATTAGAAGCATCCAAACTATAAAAATGACATCTGCCAATATATGATTAATGATTATTATTATTATTATTATTATTATTATTATTATTATTATTATTATTATAAACAAATCTCTGCCATAAATTATCATATTCTAATATTAAAAAAAAGGTAATTGGGTCGGGTATCGCCTAATCCCAGGCCCGACCCAAACCCACCTGTCGGGTTACAAAAAATAGTCGTTTTTTTTCTCCGTTTTTTATATAGCACTATGTTACTCGTTGGAAAGATAATAAAACACTCGTTAATTTGGTGTAATTTTTTTCTTTAAAAATCTCGTATATAAAAGATATTGACATTTAAAAGTTATGAGAGGAAACATGAGAAGGAAAATAATAAACTTTTAATATTTACATTTAGTAGATTAGGTATTTAATAGATTATGTTAAATCATATTTAAACCATATTTATTCCTTTTTTTTAATTGGTCTAGAGTTGCCACATCACATACTATGTGGCATCTCTCAAAAGAGAGATTGCATAATATTATGACATGTCATTAAAAATGCTTTGGTTTATTATATATATAGATATAGATATAGATATAGATATAGATACCAAAGGTTAGATCTTACATGCCACTAACTTATATTATATAAATTAAGTAAATTTTTTTATCATAGTTAGCTTTATTATTATTTTTGTTTGTCTTAGTAACGTAATATATTTTGTTTTAGTCAACATATATTTGAGTTTGTTTTACTTATACTATTGTGTTAATTTATTATCCATCCATTTCTAAACAACTTAAAATTTATGAAGTTGTAAAATCTATTAACAAGTCATAAGTAAATAAAAAATAACTAAATACCTTGATTACTAAGGTATCAAACGAGACTTTGTTGAAGTTTTTTTGAACGACTAATTTTTTACACCTCTTTCTTTTACACCTTTTTTCACACACTTGGGGTTGAACTCTCAACGTCACCTAAGAAAGGATTTCCTCTCTACTACTAGACCAGGGACGAAGGTTTGTGAGGGCCAGGGGGTGCCCTGGCCCCTGCCGTTTTTTGGCGCAGTGGTAGAATTTTACGATTTTCGTAGGTAATTTTTATATGAATTGAGTCCGGCCCCCACCGATTTGATCTTCCGGCCCCTACCGATTGGGAAAAAATGAGTCCGGCCCCCGCCGATTCGATCTCCAAGCTTCGCCAATGCACTAGACTATAACCTAAATGGCAGACTTTGTTGAAGTTAATCACGGCAATGACGAACGCATTGTTGATCTTACAAAGGGTGAAATATTGTTTTAACAAAAATATTTTCAATAACTAATTTGGTGAACGCAAGTTAAGAACATAATTGTTTCAGTTATGTGTTATTATATGTTTTAAGTTTATGTTAGAATTTTTTTTAGAACGGTCAACACAATAACCGCGAGATTCTCACAAGGGGGCTCGGGCAAATTGGCTTCCCTTGCTGGGAGCCCCACCCGATAGTGGTTCCCGAACCGGGGAAAACCCGATCCCCCACCCGTCCGAAGACCCTCTGTGGAGGACCGGTAAAACCCGGGCGAGATCAGGACTCAAACTCTTGACCATACACCAGGAGTCATCACTCATTTCTCATTATGTCCTCCAAATGTAGCTAGTGGAAATCGAACTCAAGTCTCCCAAAGAAAACTTAGGTCAATCAATCAACTGAGTTTTAAGTGTTGGAGATAATAAAAACATTATTATATTTGTTGGTCAAAAAACGACGAGGTATAACGTACACTTATCAAAGCGAAAAGTACGTGATTACGTGAAGTTTTATTATGTATAGGTTTAAGAAAAGAAAGAAGACAAACTATATGATTGTTTAAGAATAGAGAGAGTAATAAATGGAGGGACGAGTCCCACTCACTCTGTGACTTATCCAATTGAATGTGTTTTAAAAGATTCACACTCTAATTTTTAAATCCAAACTTCAAACAAATAACTCTTGAGAAAGTGTAGGATATAAAGTCTCTTATCCTACAAAGTGTAGGAAGCCACAAAATGATGCCATGTGAAACTTGTCTGTTATAACTCTATAACTGATTAGAGGGGTAGTATAGTCAATTGGACATATCAATTAATCACGTTTATTATCAAATCCCTGTTTTATCGTTCATCAATATTTCAAATTTCATAACTGATTCCATAATATACGATTATCAATTCTTACCATATTCAAAAATCTACAATCATCGTCGATCACTGGTTCAAATTTTTTACGAAAATCATAATCAATTTGCCGAGTTCTTCACCATGTTCGGTATGTACTCTGTTTTTATTGTTTTCAATTAATCGTGATCTTACTCTTAATTTGTGTTTTCAGATCTAAACAATGAACCTGAATTCTTATTCGATGAAGAACATGAAGTTTCTACTGTTTTGAAGTTTTTTTAGATCAGTGATGAAAACAGAGGTTGAGCATTCCATTAAAATTTTTTGATGTTTTGTGGATTTGAAGATAATCATTTGCGTTTTAGTATGTTTTATACATGCGTTTTGATGTATCTGGTGATATTATGTTTAGGATAACATTCAAATGCGTTTTAATATGTTTTAACATGCGTTTTGATGTATCTGGTGATATTATGTTATTGATAAGATTCAAAAAATAAATACATGCGTTTTAAGATTAACAAATGCGTTTTATCTGATTAATGAAACTACTGATTACTGTTGATTGATAACTTCTGATGAAGTGTTTGTAAATATTGAAGAAGAAGTTAATAACTACTGCTGAATCAAACCATTGATGGCCTAACTTCTGATGAGCAAACTACTGATGAACATTGATACACATGCGTTTTATGGGTTTACAAATGCGTTTTAACTACTGCTGAATCAAACCACTGATGGCCTAACTTCTGATGAGCAAACTACTGATGAACATTGATACACATGCGTTTTATGGGTTTACAAATGCGTTTTACTTTTTTTTAACATTGATACACATGCGTTTTACTTTTTCGTGATGAGCAAACCACTGATGGCCTAATTTCTGATGAGTAAACGATTTCATCCATTTCCTCCTGTATATGTAGATACTTCTTAATGTTTTTGTCCATTTTTTTCATCCAAACCTGCAGAAAACATAACATGCGTTTTACTCATTATGCATGCGTTTTACTATATTTTACACTGATTTTTATAAACAAATTTATTAATCATTAGAATCATTAAAACGCCTTTACAACTTTCATCAAAACATCTAAAACGCATTTACTAATTTCATCAAACAAATCATTAAATCGTGATGTTCATCATTCAAAACATCAAAAACGCCTTTACTAATTTCATAAAACAGATCTAAACCATACCTGTATTAGTTCCCTTTCGAAGGCCTGTCATGATTCAGTTTGCTTCTTCGTTCTCTTCCTTCACCCGGTTCGTTTTTTAGGGTTTTAGAATTAACTGGCACAATTGTTTAATTTATTTTCATATACGATCAAAATGAAAATAACAATATGAACATTTACTTACTTGATTTGCGTTTTGGAGCCATAATCCTGCTTTGATCGATTGTTATTTTCTTCGTTGATGTAATGCTCTGTTTTTTTTTTTGTTACAGAGAGATTGATTTTGTGTGTGTTTTATGTGTGTGAATTCCATGATTATAGTGTTTGATTATGTAACCGTCCATAAATTAGATGATTTGGGCGCTATTATTAAAAAATTCAAATTATTATAGTGGCAATTTGTCTAATTTGCCCTCCTCTTGTTAACTGCCATTAAAAACACGTGATTGTAATTAATGTACGATGATCTTGATTAAAACACAGATGGATGGTCAAGATGGCTTCTTACACTTTGTATTTTAAGGAGGCTTTGTACAATAGCATCTCTCATAACTCTTTTTTACTTTAATCTAAAAAAAATATCAAAACAAAAGATGTCCTTAGAGTGTGTGTAGTGGGGTAGTTATGTGGCGTTATAAGCCCCTATAGCGCCGGGGAACACCGCCCCCCCAGGCGCTATAGGGCGTTTTGGGTGATGAGGTTTGTGAGGATAACAAGCGTTGTGGTGATTGAATTGATGATTTTTATATTTTGACCGTTTGACAACGGTCATTTCATTTCATTTATTTATTTATTTATTTTTAAACAATAAAATCTATCTATATATATATACATATACCACACACAAATTAACCACAAATACACACACTCTTACAAACCAAAACCAAATACAAACCAAAAACCAAACCTATGGCAGCTTGGACGAATCAAGAGCAACTGGAGTTAGTGCGGGCGTGGATAAACGTTAAGGAGATCCCGTCAACCAATAGGCGGGCTTTTTGGCACGATGTGTTGGTTGAGTTCAACCAAATCACGGGAACGAACCACCGTACCGTTGACCAGATCAACAGTAAGTGGCATGCTATACAAAATTACGTTAACAGATGGCATGGAGTCTATTCAGCGACGATGCAGGCGCACCCTGGGGTTAGCGAACAGATGGCAATTCAGTTGACACACGACGCCTATCGTCAACAATACGATAGCGACTTCTCAATCACCAATCTCTTGTCGTGGTCTCTGATGCGTTTTCACTATGTTTAATTTTTAATGTTTAGGCTTTATGTTTAATGTTACGTTTTATGTTTAGTGTTGTATTTGTAATGTTTAATGTTTTAGTTTTTAAAGTTTTATTTGGTTTTGTGTTTAATGTTAGTTTATTTTAAAAGATTACATAATATTTTAAATTTAAACCATTACATTAACACATAATACATAAACACATAAAATTACAATCCTAAATTACTTATTACAAACAAAGTTCCTAATCCTAAACTACTTATTAAAACGTTACATAAACACATTACATAAAGAAGGTCCCGTCCCCGGACCCGGCGAGCGTACTGCCGGACATTAGAAGGTCCGGCAGCTCCTGGTTGAAAACTGCCCATATTATTCATTGTGTTCAGGATGAGGAAAGGATGAGGAAGAGGGAAGAGGTGTGACTGAGATTTGGGAGGAGGGGGGTATTTATAGGTGTGACTGAGATTTGGTGGGGGGGGGGGGGGGGGGGGGGGAACTTTGAAATTCAAACTTTGAAATTTAAACGTTTGGGGGGGAAAGTTTGAAATTCAAACTTTGAAATAGGAGGGAAACTGTTTGAAATTCAAACGGTTTGGAACAGTAACCGTTTGAAATTCAAAATTTTTTTTATGAAATTTTATTTTGTAATATTAAATAATTTTTTTATTATTTTATTAATTTAATAAACTTTCAGTTTACATTTTTATTTTTATTATTAATTTTATTTTTAATGAAATATTATTAAGTATTAAATATTCTTATTTAAATAAAAAACAATAATTAACCAATCATTACCAATCATTTATAACCCCCAAATAACCCCCCTTCCCACTACACCCTCTTTTTCCATAACCCCAACATAACCCCTTTTCTATTACTTTTTAATATTTTAATCATATAACCCCCACATAACTATCTACCACTACACATACCCTTCGTATGAGAAATAGCAGTGTTACACCACATTTAATACACGTCATCAAGTTATTATCTATTAAACATTTGATCTAAATTTAATGTTATACTATTATGTAATGTTTTGATTTCGTTTGAGTGACTGTTATCATTTAGACGTATACTTTGAAGACACTCTTAGCACCCATCTACTAATTGAGCATAATTGCACTCGGCTTAAAAGTATTCTTAACATAACACTTACGATACAAATCCTCATAATAACTTTCTCATATATATAGGGTTAGGGTCCATGGAAAACCCTCTTTATCTAGAAAACTCTGGAAACTCTGACTTCCCGAGCTTTTTAGAAAAATTTTATGGCATGTAATATACATGATTTTAAGCATTTTGAGCCAAAAAAAATCAAAAAAACGCCGAGCACTTTTTTTTTTTTTAAAAATAAGTTTTCGGGTAACACATGTTAAGAGAAATTAACATGTGTTAACAATGTGTTACCCAAAAACTTATTTATTTTTTTAAAAAGAAAGTGCTCGGCGCTTTTTTGATTTTTTTTGCTCAAAATGCTTAAAATCATGTATATTACATACCCTAAAATTTTCATATAAAAAAAGCTCGGGAAGTTAGAGTTTCCAGAGTTTTCACTATAGTAAGGGTTTCCAATATATCCTTATACTATATATATATATATATATATATATATATATATAAGAGGTATTGGATTTTAATAATCTAAACTTTCACTTATTGGCCGTAATAATCTGTACTTTAAAAATTCCCAACCACGATCCCAACTTTCAACGTATTGACCGACAATGAAGCGTTGTTAACTAAGAACTAAGTCAGTTAGTGGATGCTGATGTGGCATGCTTGTGCTGACATGGATGATGACATAGCATGCCAACACGGGCATGGATGATGATGTGGACACTAACATAGCATGTTAATGCTGACGTGGACGTTGACATAACATGTCATGTCTGCCTCCACTAACTTGGTTAGTTATCAATTAAAATATATTCACCACGGGAAAAATGTTTGAAAATTAGGATCGTTGTTAGGAATTTTTGAACTACATATTATCACTGATAAATGAGTAAAAGTTTGGATTATTAAAATCCAATACCCCTGTATATAAGTATAAATATGACCCTTAATCAACCAATAGGCCTTCAACCAACTAGCATCTGGGTGCTTTAAAAATGTAGACATTATAGCTTCAAGTCACATTAGTAAAATTTTAAAAAACGTATTTCATCAATGAAATAGGGAACTAGACTTGTAAACGAACCGAATGAATACAAACAAAGGCATATTCATGTTTGTTCATTTAACTTTAACCGAGCACGAACACATTTTTATGTTCGTGTTCGATCATTAAGAAATTTGTCATGTTCTTGTTCGTTTAAGTTCGTTCATTTAAAAGCTAAACGAACAATTTATGAACGAACATAAACGAACTTTAACGGACATAATAAATGTAAACGAAATTGTATTACGAAAAAACACAATTACTAATTGCTATATTTATACAAATAACTAAATCCCAATTTATGTTTATATTTATATTTATATAAATATAACTACTCATGTTATTAATAAAATTTAAACGAACATAATGAACATAAATGAACGAACACAACGCTTGTTCTTGTTTGTTCATTTAACTAAACGAACTTCTCGCCGAACACAATCATAAACGTTTGGTTTATTTACATGCCTACCGAGAACCATATCCAAAACCAATTTGTTTGAGTACTCTTAACCAGTTTGTTTGGGCAGTAAGTAATGGAGTTAGTGTGGTTGAAGAGGACCCACGACCATTGTCCGTTTTATTCAGGGACATATTTTATTTTTATAAAATGCCTATATACATATACGTATATATTATATGTGTGTGTTTTAATATAAAACGTATATTAAACTTAAAACTTGGGCTCATTGAAAACTCATTTAATAACTCAAAAAGTTATTACCTCATTTATAAACTAAATACTCATTTAAAACTCAAAACTTAAGGTGTAAGAGCGCTCACAACCCACCCACCAAACCCTCCCCCAACTTTAAAATAAAAAAAAAAAAAAAAAAAACTACTAAAAGCACACCATAACTTATCCACCATTTTATACCCAATCATATATAAAAAGCTACTATTCACTCTACACCAAATTATTGTGAGTATATTATAACGAGAAATATATTAAAATAAGTGTTTGTGAGTAAGATAAAGATAAATATGATGGATGGGATGTGGGAGGTATTTTAAAATGAGAGATGAATTTAAAAAAAAATATGATTTTTAGTTAAATTATAGGTAAAAAATAGTGGATTGGATGTGAATGCTCTAAAAGCATTCACAACCCGCTCACCAAACTTTCTTCAATCTTTAAAATTTAAAAAAAAAAAAAAACATACTAAAAACACATCACAACCCATCCACCATTTTATACCCAATCTTTATATTATGAAAAAATGTTATCCTAGCTTTTCATAAGCTACTATTCACCCTACACCAAATTATTGTGAGTGTATTTTAACAAGAAATATAATAAAATAAGTGTTTGTGAGTAAAATAAAGATAAATATGGTGGATGAGATGTGAGAGGTTTTTTAAAATGAGAGATAAATTTTGAAAAGTATGATTTTTAGTTAAATTATAAGGTAAAAAATGATGGATGGAATGTGAATGCTCTAAGAGACATATTTTTATGAATTATATAAGACACCTCAATATTTAAGGACACCTATACCATCAAATCAAGCATGGATTAAAGTTTGTATGTAACAAGTGTATATACTCTATCATGTATTTTACAACATAGTTAACAATGTTTTTTTTTTTTTTTATAATTATGTATTTGATAAATAATTTGTTGTAGTTTTATATTAGTAAAATTTTATTTTTATGTATAATAAGTTTTACATACTTCTTATATTCAATCATATCATTTCATTTCATTTAAAGTCACGAAAAAATACATCAAAATAGTGGGTAACAAGCTGCGCCGCTACCCTTTCTAGACGGCAACCCAAACCCACTAAAAAGGAACCCCTGCCTCCGGAGTCAGACACACTTCTTATATTAAAATCAAATACATCTTTTCTTTTTTTTTTTATCTTGGACATATTTTCACGTCTTGCCATTTTTTGGTTAATGCGTATATCTTTCGCTGCAAAATTTATTTTCTATTTCCCACTTTAATCTTGAATACACTTTTATAATTACTTTCTACTTTATTTTATTAATAAAAGCAATATGGTGTATCTATTTAAGATCGTTATTATTATTACCTACTCAAAAAACAACAATACTCTTTTGGAAAGTGATTGCTCATTACAGGGTCATGGTATTTATTAAGACAAAGATAGACGATAAAAAAAATGTGACAAATCAAAAATAAAAATACTTAATAAAGTACACTCACAAAAGATTAAAATCATAAACTTTTCTTTAGAAACTTTAATTATTTATAAAATATTAAAATTTGTTTTTAGATAGATGCTATTAGTGTGTCTTTTGTTAAAGATCTAAATTCAAATCCGGTTATGATTCTCTTTTCTAAATATTCTAATTATATATCCTCTGCGGTTTATTAATTTGTTTAGCATATGCTCCCGAATTTACAATCGGAAAGATGACGGAAGATTCTTGGGGGGCATACTTTGGGCAAGTTGATGTGAAGCCATCATATCATGTGACATGGTGTGTCGTTGATGCTTGTAGAGCAATCATCATACAAATCATACACGATGGAGTAGTAAATATGCGACTTTTATTGTATGACTGCATTGTGAGCAAAGTAAAAAGGCGAAGCACTACATATGAAAGTAACAAGTTTAAAACAAAGCAATTGGCAAACGCTATATATAGCTACAGTACAACTAGCTAGATCTTGAGGGTTGTGAACTTTGATTCGAACATTCACAAGGTAGAAAACTGTTAGGCTTGACACAGAGGGGGAGGGAGGGCCTCCTTTTGACCATCATCCGACATGAGGAGAAGTATTTGTTTAGCATATGCTCCCGAATTTACTATCGGAAAGATGACGGAAGATTCTTGGGGGGCATACTTTGGGCAAGTTGATGTGAAGCCATCATATCATGTGACATGGTGTGTCGTTGATGCTTGTAGAGCAATCATCATACAAATCATACACGATGGAGTAGTAAATATGCGACTTTTATTGTATGACTGCATTGTGAGCAAAGTAAAAAGGCGAAGCACTACATATGAAAGTAACAAGTTTAAAACAAAGCAATTGGCAAACGCTATATATAGCTACAGTACAACTAGCTAGATCTTGAGGGTTGTGAACTTTGATTCGAACATTCACAAGGTAGAAAACTGTTAGGCTTGACACAGAGGGGGAGGGAGGGCCTCCTTTTGACCATCATCCGACATGAGGAGAAGTATTTGTTTAGCATATGCTCCCGAATTTACTATCGGAAAGATGACGGAAGATTCTTGGGGGGCATACTTTGGGCAAGTTGATGTGAAGCCATCATATCATGTGACATGGTGTGTCGTTGATGCTTGTAGAGCAATCATCATACAAATCATACACGATGGAGTAGTAAATATGCGACTTTTATTGTATGACTGCATTGTGAGCAAAGTAAAAAGGCGAAGCACTACATATGAAAGTAACAAGTTTAAAACAAAGCAATTGGCAAACGCTATATATAGCTACAGTACAACTAGCTAGATCTTGAGGGTTGTGAACTTTGATTCGAACATTCACAAGGTAGAAAACTGTTAGGCTTGACACAGAGGGGGAGGGAGGGCCTCCTTTTGACCATCATCCGACATGAGGAGAAGTATTTGTTTAGAGGGAAAAAGTGTGGTTCATAGTGTGTGAGTTCGTGTGTAACTTGTACTTGGAAATGGGGTATTTATACTGGTAAGAGAAGATGTACTTCTATGAGGTCCGGAGTTGTTGTACTATACATCGGAGTTGTACTTTCCGTTGACTTTCGAAATAAGGTAGTACTTGCTCCTGACCTTTCGTGAAATGTGTTAGCCAATTGATATCAAAGATGCAAAACTATTGAGTCAACTTGTTCTCTTATTGAATTGGAATGAATAAAGATTACAAAACCTCCTATTTATAACATACCAATCATTGGTTTATAAGGATACTTAATAAACTCAAACTAAGATTAATAATAACCCATACATAAAACCTATTTGACTGGATGCAAAAAAACTATACTTGAGAAACACCCCTCAACTTTGTAGGTTGGCTCCTTTTTTTCTCACACCTACAAAAGATTAGACTTCAACCTTGGTAAAGCTTTCGTTAGAATGCCCGCCCGTTATAGATTCCCACTCTCATGTTCTACTTGGATCTGCTCTCGCCCAATGCACTCTCTTATGAAGTGGTACCGAGTGTGAATATTTCTGCTTACTAAAGAATACGTGATACTTCATCAGTTCAATCGCGAATGAGTTATCAACTTTTAGAGTCACCTTTTCTTCTTTCTCACCAGCTACCTCTGATATTAGACCTCTAAGCCATAATGCTTGACTAGCTACTTCTGTAGTTGCCATGAACTATTCTTCACAAGACGATAATGCAACTGTTCCTTGTTTCTGAGAAACCCACGTGATCGGTGCATTGTACTAATAAAACACTGTTTCGGTTGTGCTTTTTCCATTTTCCATATCCATTGCGTAGTTGCTATCCCTGAATCCATACAAGATTCAGCTTCCTCCCTTCGGATACAAGATGCCGAGATTAATACTTCCTTTTACATACCTCAACACTTGTTTTATGGCTTGTTCATGCGCTTTTGTTGGCCTTTGCATGAACCAGCTTACATAACCCACCAAGAAACTAAAGTCCGAGCGGGTGTGAGTCAAATACCTTAGGCTCCCCATCATCCGTCTATACTCGGTAGGATCAACTTCGCGTCCTTCGTCATTCTTTGATAACTTCAAACCTGGGTCGAGTGGAGTTTGAGTAGCATTACATTCCGGCATTCCAAACTGCTTTAGAATTTTAGTTGCATAGCCGGTTTGCTTAAGTGAAATTCCTTTATCACTTTGATCTATTTCAATCTCGAGATAATAGTGCAACTTTCCAAGATCACTCATTTTGAATTTTGTTTCCATTTTTTGTTTGAAGGATTTAATCTCCTCCTTGGATGACCCGAAATTAAATCATCAACATAAGTCTCAACGATTTGGTTGGGTAAGCATTTGTGAACGAATTAGGAAGATCAATTTATAAAACCCAGACTTGAAAACGTATGGTTTGATGCAATAATAACTCGACGGTTTCAAAGCATAAACACATGATTAATTGCAGTTAAGATGTGTTTTAAGCTCGTTATTACCTTTGATTCGATTGCTAAACACTTTTTTTTCTACTATATGTATTCAAAACATGGTATGCTCACCAATACATTTTTGTATTGACATATCCTATTTTCGTACAAGTTTTCAGGTTATTTATGAGATGATTTTTAAGCTTTTGGAATTTTTACTTAGATTTTGGATTCATTGTATTTCAATTTTAGTTGTCACTTTATAATTATTGTATCTTGTATTTTTCTTTCAATGTAATAAACTACTTAATCAATATATCAATATTTACACTTTTAGTCCTTGAGCTATTGAACAATTGTCACTACGTGGCACCTCGATGATTCCGCCATCGGTTGGGGTGTTACAATTAGCAATTGATGGTTCACACTTCTCTGGTATACGGCATGTTCTCTTTTACATCGTGTGAAGCCAAACTCTTTCAAAGCAAAATCGAGTTTGATGTTCCATGCTCTTGGTGCTTGACGCAAACCAAACAACGCTTTGATTAGTTTGTAAACATGATTCTCTCAAGCTTTCTTCACAAATCCTTCAGGTTGAATTACGTAGACTTCCTTTTTCAACTCACTGTGCAAGAAAGTTGATTTAACATCAAGATGATGTACCTCCCAACCTGGATTCGCAACCAATGCTAATAAGAACCTAATAGTTTTGATTCTTGCAACAGGGGGCGAATACCTCCTCGTAGTCAATCCCATATTTTTGAACAAATCCTTTTGCTACTAACCTGACCTTGTACTTCGAGACTTTTCCTTTTGCCCCCCTTTTCACTTTGAACACCCATTTTACTCCAATGGTGTCACACCACGACAATGGCGGAAACACGTGGCGCGACGGTTCAAAAGCATAAAGTCAAGGTTATTGCTAAACACAAGTAATTTAAGAAAATGGGTCATTTATTAAGGCGTCAAATCTTGTTCAAAATATTACATAAAAGTAAATTGTTTTTAAGACAACATAGAGGTTTCTCAAATATATCCCAAAGCCTTGGGAAATAAAGGTGAAACCCCGCAAAACGTTTGACGCCGCATTGGAGGATTCCACGACCCAGCTTGCCCCGGTTCGTCTTCATCTAATTACCTGAAAGATATGTTTAAAAGTTTCGTCAATATAAATATATTGGTGAGTTCACAGGTTTTTAGTTTCCAAAACTTGAATACTTGGGAAATACCATGTTATGACAATATATAGGAGTTGCAAATTCCTATAAATCTACTTGAGACTATAATCAAACCAAGACATATAATAATTGTGCCCCGCTCCAAGTCGTTACTCGGTTTCCCACGACTTAAGTTCAGAATATATGCACCCCAGGCATAACCTAATGCATAATCGACGCTATCGATTAGGGGTGGGCCTTGTCAGGCACCAATAGTACTATTCAATATTCCTCCGGTTTCATTTCCCTGAATAAATGATTATAGAGGCGAGGACTCAACCCCGAGTGGCGGTCACACCTCAAGTAATAAATCCGTCAAACATTTTCCCTAACATATCTTTCCCCCGAAAAACGTAAAAATAGTTTAAAATGGGGCCGTGAAACTCACCTGAAACTCTGTCTGGCTTACTAGGCAGATAGCAAAGAGGGTCTCGCACCTACAAACGTCCTAGACGTATAAGTCACTATTCCTATAGTGCATGTGCCTTGGCAAGTTGTACACCCAACTCCCGACCACAAGTTATTCCAAATCCCGTTTAATTAAGTGCGTATCCTAGGTTTCGTTGGCGTTAGATTACCCTTTGTGTTACAAGTTATATATTACTCTTGTTAATATTTCCTTAACTTGTACCTTATTATCATCGACTCGACTTCACTTAACATATAATTATTTTCCCATTTAAATAATTATACTTAAGATCGCATCGCTCGATATAATATATATTTCAACACTCGACCCGACTCACTTTGCCGCACATTTGTTTTCCCATTTAAACAAATATACTAAGATCTTGTCGTTCGATTGTATATTCTCAGCGCCCGATTCAACTCACCATACCGTATATTTATTTTCCCATTCAAATAAATATACTAGGTTCTTGTCGGTACGGCATACACACATATATATATATCCTTGTCTACTCGTCGCGGCTTTCCTTCCCGCATATCTACTTTCCCATTAAGTAGATATACTAGAATTTTGCCGAGACGAGCGTACATATATAAATGTGTAATTTTTCTTGTTAAGTATATGCGTTTGTTTAACGTCTTACGTTATGTTTTTCTCCCACGAATAATTCCTTTAACACTTAGGAAAGTGTTTATTAGTTTTCACCCATGATGTATATATATATATATATATATTTTACTTCTTAAAAATATATATTTTCTTATCTTGCCGCAATGGCATTTTTCTCATGTTTTGTCCGTGTGCGGTTCGTTAACGCGTCTTAGTTCGATATCTTAGCTCGAATAGTTAATTTCTCCAAGTTTTTCCCAACATGTGTTTTATAGAAATATTATCCATATTTCTCCCTCTTTACACATATTACTTGGAAGGTTTGAAATACTTATGTATTTTTAACCCAACTTGTTAACTTAACTACAAAAATGTTTCCAATACTTTTATATTCCCATTTATATAAAAGTATTCATTTTTGTATAAGTTTCTCAAGTTTGTTTAATATTTTTATAAAATCTCTATTTTATAAAAATCCTTATGTTAATATCATCCATATTTTATAACTTTCAAAAATATACTTTTATACAAAAATATCCAAGTTTATCTACTAGTATTTACCAAAATCATCCTTAGAAGTTTATTACTTACACTTTTGACACCAAACTTTCCATCCTTGCATTTTTGGACTAATAGTTTCTAAAATATCCATTTTAGTCCTCTAACTTTCAAAGTTACAATATTAGTCCCTTAACTTTCAAATGTTGCATTTTTCCACTCTAACTTCCAAAGTTAACATTTTTCACTCAAAATAGTAGACTTTGAAGATCCATCTTTTTATTGGTAAGTTATTTTTGTATCAAAACACTTTTATTAGTCTTATATTCCATATATAAGACTACTTGTAGGTGTGTTTTATGTATTTGCCCATTTTAACAAAATATCATTCTTCTAAGTAAGTTAACTTTAATTTTTCATCTTCTTTATTCTTGAACTTCTAACATGTTCCACCATATATTATACCTTAGATGATCATAATAAGATGATTAAAGTTACTTTTTAACATATTCAAGTTCATTCCATAAATCTTAATCAAATCATCATCCTACTTAGTGTATGTGTAGATTTTTATACATTTTCAAGAACACTACTTTATCATCATCCAATCCATGATTTATTCACATATCTTTAATCATCTATTTTACTCATGTAAAACCTATTAAAGATTATGTTCAAACCACCTTTTAAACCCTTCATGTACAACTTGCTTCTAAGAACACATACATGAATAATAATAATCAAAAACAAGGTTAAGAAGCTTACTACTAGCACAAGGCTAGGGAAGACAAAACCTTGGATTTTGAGAGGGGTTTAGTGTGTTCTTCCTTAATGGTTAAGCTCCAAGCTTGAAACACACAATAGGGGTTTGGATGATGGATTGTTTTGAGTGATTTGGAGATGTAAAAACTTGAAAGAAGAATGTATGTGGGGTGGATGAAGTCCACGGCTCAAAGAAGGAGAAGAAGAGGAGTGTTTGCTTTGTTTCTCCAAGTCTCTAACACATGTTTATATAGCCTTATCACATGTAATCTTTCATGGATTTTGTGATCATTACTAAAGATTCAAGAGATATGCATTGTGCTAAAATGATCTTGGGTGGATTTTATTGGGGTGTTTGGGCCGTAAGTTTTGTGAGAGGAAGGGAGGTTGCTTGCAAATTTTGGCTAAATCTTGTAATCCTTTGTTATCTTTATATAAGATCTTCTTACATGCATGAGTGCACTAGTATGATGATAGGTTAAGTCTTGTCTTGGATTTTATGGCCTCTTGGCCGAAAATTTGTAAGGGGTAGACAAAAGTTTTGCATGCTTTGTACTTCCATGTTTCTTACAACTTTGTCTTATCCTTGCATGCTTTACATCCTAGGCTTGTAGGATATTATTAAGACAACTTGCAAGCAAAATATGGAAGGTTGCAAGGCCTTTAGGCCGGCCCTTGTGTGGGTCTAGGTGGGGTCCACAACTTCAAATATTTATCATTATTAAGTTATGTTTAATCCCTCGTCGTTCGGGTGTCGTTCGGGTATTTTTCGGGTTTTAATCACGCGTTATTCGGACATTAAAAATACCTTTAATAACCCTTAAATATAGTCTAATTTAAGCGTTGATTGGTTATTTAGGCCTTTGCCGGGTGAAATTATGAGTTATACGCGTATCGGGTGCGGTACGCGCATTTTATTCGTTACCGGGAGATTTGTACAAGACGTTTTCACTTATGGTTTTGGAGTTCCAAAACTCATTATATTTTATGAAACTACCCTTTATTTTATATCCTGGGCGTCCGGGATCCTTTTCGTTTATTTAATTATTACCGGGTAATTGCCAACGTCCATACCGGATAGTTATTTCGCACATGATCCAATCATGTTTTACCATTAAACGTATGCATTCCTATGCACTATTTGGAAATTGCTATCTCCTAAGGCCTTGATAATTAAATCACACATAATTGCATTTAATTACGTTAATCATATATTAATTAATTTGTACGGAATTACCTTATTTTTGCCGGTTGTTACAAATGGGTTTGATCTTTGGTGGTAACTCAACCAATTTTCATGTATTATTTCTTGCAATTAAGATTATTTCTTCCTCAATTGCTTTCAACCAATGCTTTTCCTTGATCGCTTCTTGAAAAATAATTGGTTCATCGTCGATAGAGGACAGTAAAAATTGATCATCTTCATTCAATTGATGTGTTAATTTTGGTATTTTCTCGACTACAAAAGGTGCAAATTTTTTTTTGGAATCGTTGAGGCTCGAGTGAACATTCTTGGCTAAGACAACTCACTTTGATCGGGCTGGTTAGTTGGGCGTTGGACTGAGGTAAATGGATCGGTCATCTCATACTCGTTGCTTTGTTCCTGTTGCGGGTTGGAATCAGGCCCATTAAATAGATTAGGTCAAACTGATTCTTGGTTAACTTTGCTCAGCCGATTATCTTCTGTGGGCCGGTTGGCCTGATCTGGCACAATGTTTTCTTCGGACGAGACTGGACCGGTATCAAACTCGATAATAAAATCTGCCCAAGCACCTTCTTCCATATTGGTTTCGAACGAAATTTTTTTTCCGTCGTATTCTTCTGTCTCTTTGAACTTCACATCCCCATCTCGAATTATATGTACCTGTCCCTTGCTCGGGTCTAGCATCCGATGTGTGTTGTCACCTGTTTTGGGTTGAGAGCCCAAATATCATGAGTGAGCTTCTATCGTCCAACTTCTTCTGCCCAGGTGTTAAGATTTTGACAAATCCTATGCACCCGAAGACTCTAATATATAAAAAATTTGGTCTCCTTCTCTTGAGTTTTTCATACGAAATTATTCTTTGTAACACCCGTGTTCTTATTATTGAATATGTTGAAAGACTTACAAAATGTCCATCTATTTATAAGCATATAATCCTAACTAAACAAGGATTCATTACAATTATCTAAACAATAATTTCCATCTAATAAGAAACCTAATTGACTTATACTAGAATGCAAAAACTATCTCAAAACACCCTCTAACTTCGTAGGTTTGCTCCTTTTTACCAAACCTACACAAGATTAGACTTTCAAAACGAGTCCTTCCCAAGCCTCGACTCATATTCTAAGCCTTGGCTCATGTTCCTGAGTCTCGATATAAACTCTTATACCACTTCAGATATAATTAGCATTTATATATTGATGCAAAAAACTGGTTTGATCATTGGTGAATGCTATTTAGACTCTGGTTTTTGATCATCTATCAACGGATTTCTTTTAAAGCATCGATTAAAATTTATAAGATGTTAGAAACCATGGTGTAAACATCATGTCCTAACAAACTAAAAGAAAATTGAAGAAACTAAAATTACACCAATGTATCAAACCTATGTCATACAAGATCGTATAACTTAACTCAGTTCTCACAAAAAATATTTACCTTTTCCTTGATCTTCTCTTCTTTCTAACGAAAGAATAGGGTTATAAAAGCATGAAAGAAACAGGGTCAGGTTATTCTACACTGTATAACAAAAATGAGAAGGGTGATAAGGATACAAAAACATAATAAATCACAAAATATGACACAATAAGCCACAAAATATAACACAATGCTAAAAAAATATAAAACAATTCTGAAGAAAAAATATACAATAAATCACAAAAATGACACAATGATGAAAATAAAAAAGACACAATACTATATAAAAAAACACAACGATATAATGTAAATTTTAAAAACTACAGGCTAAAACTCCAAAAAAGCGAAACCTAAAAACTAAGATCGTAGGGTTCGATAAGTCTGTTTCAATGTCACTTGAATGAGTTCAATCGAAGTCCGTTTAATACTCTTCCTACAACTTATTATTTTTCTTTTACCATGATTTAATCATAACCTGTAATAATAACAATAATAATTTGATTACTTTCACGATAGTCATGAGGAATTACACGTGTATTAATTTCATCATACATTTAAGGACCCATTGCATTAACCAACGAAAACGAAGTGCGGAAAGCGAACGCTCACAATTATAAAAAAAAAACCTTGACCGGGTCGAAACATACTTGACCCGACCCGTTTAACCTCACACCCTCTATAAAATATTAAAATGCCATATGTATGAAGAAGCGCAAATAACGCCCAAAATCAGATATTAACAAAACAATAAAAAAACCTCACCAACTTTTATAAAAAAAAAAAATGGAAACTATTTGGCAGGAACAAAATCACCACGGCGGCGGCGGCGGCGGTTTTCAGCTGCCGGAGAGTCCACGTAAGCCGATGGAGTTTTTATCGAGGTCATGGAGTGCTGCGGCTCTTCAGGTGTCGAAAACTCTACATTCACCGTTGTCTCCGTTGGTTCCGAAATCTGATTTTGGTTCGGAAACCGGTGAAACCTCCGTTGCTGCGCCGGATAATAATAATAATAATAATAATAATAATAATAATAATAATAATAATAATAATAATAATAATAATAATAATAATAACAGATTATTCTCCGGCGAGGCGATGGAGGAATCGGCTTTTGGAACATTACTATCTGGAAACACGTTTTCGTTTGCGTCGTCTGCTACTTCACAGCTCGTGCTTGAACGTATCATGTCTCAATCCGTGAGTTTGTTTAGTATAGATTAAGTTGTTTATAGTTGTTATTCACAAATTTTTCATTAATCATTACGGATGAAATACGTTTAATACAAGTGAAATGGAAAGCAAACGAGACTGAGACTCTGTTATTTTTTTTTATTTTTTTAAAGCAAAAACTAAGTCATTTTTTTATTAACTAAAAAAATAATTTTTTTTTAAAACTGCATAATATTAATACTAAGATTTACAATGTAAATTATCATATTTTTCGTAAATAGGCTGAGATTCATGATTTTCCATAGAATTTTACGATTAACTGTGTAGATAATAATTTTAACTCGAAAGAACTATGAAAAATAGTTTGTGATAAGTTTTACTATTAAAAACGAATTACGGCTCGTTTTCCTTCTATTTGTATGTAATAAATTAAAAGTTAATCTTAATATCTGTTAGTATGATTTAACTAATTAGATATTTAACCTAAAAACTGGAAAAATTAGGATATGAATGTATAGCAGTTGCTTAAGATAATGATATTAATTAGTACTTAACCAACTGATGAATATATTGGTATTATTATTATTATTATTCATTAATTAATAATAATGATATGTAAAATCTGTATAATTAATAATAAATAATGTGTTGTTGGAAAGCATGCTAAATAAATGAATTGGGGTTAACTGAACAGGATATATCGCCGTTAGCATCAGGGAGGCTGTCACACAGTAGTGGACCATTAAATGCAACGTTAACAGAAGAAACCGACAGTCCTCCGATCTCACCTTCCGATGACTACGACGACGTCGTCAAGGTAAAATAATTATAATATAATATTCCTTTACTTTTTATTTATGAAATTTTAGATCCCAAAATATATATTATGACATACATAAAGTAAGTGGGTACGAGTATGAAATAACGTTTGCTTTACTCTTTTTTTTTTTTTTTGTTGCTTTTTGACCTGAAATCAAAATTTTAGTAAAGAGTAGTAATACAGGGTGGTGGGATACGGCTTAAGGATCATTGTTCTAGGTTCGATTTTCATAAGAGTGTTTTCCTAGATTTATTAGGTTTCTTCATAAATTGGTGTACAAACATTCAGTGGCGAAGCTTGACCCGAAACTTCGAGGGGTCGGAAGTCACCGGAGGGTCGGAAACCACTAGTTTCGAGGGGTCGAAACCGTATATACTAAAAAATTTCTATACGAATACTATGTAATCGGAACTTCTGAGCGAAAAATTGGGGGGGTCGGTCGCCCCTCACCGCCCCTTAAGAGCTACGCCACTGCAAACATTATTGCCTAATGGAGATGGATATGATCTGATGGTTTCGCTAGTGAAGGATGATGCTCCATTGATACGTGAGTAATCACAATTTGCAGTTAAAAAAAAAATAAGAAAAAAAAGTAGTAAGACCATGTGTAGTGGGGCTTTATATTTATAAAGCCCCTGAATGTGATTGGTCCACGTGGCTGCTGAGTCAGCGTGGAGAGAGAAACTGAAAAAGGGGTGTAGTGGTGGGGCTTTATTTATAAAGCCCCAATTAATATTTTATTTTAACTTTTAAATTAAAATAATATTAAAGTAGAGAGAGAGTGTGAGGTGGCAGCCATTGATTGGAGGGGGCAAATTGAATCTGGCGTTATATATATGGAGCCCCAAGCCTGATTTGAAAAATGGAGCCCCCCTGTAATGGTGTGGGGGGCGCCATTTTAGTGCCACGTGCGCAAGGGCGCTATTTTCCAAGCCCCACTACGGGTGGTCTAATATGAAGGTAATAATTAAGATCTGGCTGATGCTACTTTTGAATGTGATTAAACAATTACAGAGAGAGAGAGAGAGAGAGAGGAGGCACCTTGTGACGTGAGTCTAGGTATAGGAACCTCCGATCGCCGGCTATAACTTTAACTTTATTGTTCTTTAAGTCGACAAGACCTCTTGGCCCAGTTTTTCTTTTTGGCTTCATTTTACACAACGGATCTGTGGACGTGATTTTTGCATCACATTAAATCTATAGCTTTTTTAATTACTTTCATAAATATATGTTTTTTGAATGTAATGTGACTTTAGATATTGCTAGTGTATTAATATTATAATATGTAATATTACCAAAGTGTTTTAGACGTATTAATAGTTAAACATGTGTAAGTAAGAGCAAAAAGGAGAATTGGTGTTCTAATGGTTTATGGAAAGGGAGTTAATCGGTTTGAGTCTCCTTCGTGACAAAAAAATGTCATGCGTGAGTAAAGGTTTTACTGTAGAGAGCATTTGAGCAGTGAGTTTCTTCTAGAATTGATGACGGGCTGGGTCACTAGCATTGTCTTTGATCGTGAACATGAGTGATCTTTTGCCTATGGATATACATGGGTAGTGAGGTTTTGGTGAAGTTAAAAAATTGATACATGTTACGATAATAAGGTAAAAGCATTTAGAAGTGTAAATGAAATGATCATAGAGTCAAGTTGTAAACCATGCCTCGAAACTTGTTCGTGAAATTTGCTACATCTTACTTTATGGTAAAGACATAGCATAACTTCTTTTGATGAGCAATTGAATGAGAAAAATTAAATGAAAGAGAGATGCGAATCTTGATTAATAAAGGGCAGAAAAGACACAAGTAGTGCTTAGACAACTGTAAGGGTCAAGCTTGGACTTTAGAGTGTTTTTGGTGTTTGCTTTCATTTCTTTTTCTGGTTTTTTTTTCCTTACCTAAAATGATAAACGCAAGTACCCTTCTCCTTGATGGCATCAAGTGACTGATTACACCATAAATTACACCAATTTCGTCTTTGGTGAGACTTGAACTCTTGACCATAAGAGGATCAACATTTTAACTATGACGGTAACACCCACCCCTCCATATAAAATGAAATGGGGATTTACTTACCATTGTGTATAAAGTAAACTGTCATAACCTGGTTTAAACAGAACCGGGATAGGGAGCCAGAGTCATAAGCAGTCGAGATAGGTTGATGTTGCCGGTTTTTGTGCGTAGTGGTTTAACTATTAAACTGGAGTGAGGGCCCAAACCAATTTTGAGTAAAAAAAATTGAAAGATAAAAAAGTGTGTGTCAACTAATTTCTAGGTAACACTCCAAGAAATCTTTTTTTTTAACAGCCGTGGATATCACCCTAATAGATTTACCCCACCCGAATTCGAATCCAAGTACCCGCGGGTATTGCAACCTCTTCTGCCTGAAGGCCTCAATCGCATATTTTGCAAGTGGCTATGATTGATAAGGAGACCTCCCGGACAGAAACCCCACATAAGTGGGTAAACCTTCCCAACCTTCCACCTTACTGTTGGACCACTGGACCATTGGATCATTACTCCACAAAATCTCTTCAGTGTTTCATTTTATCCTTTCTTAAAAACAACATATTTATTTATTTAAAAAAATATAATATAACCATATACCTTTTATTTGCTTTTTTATTTGTATTATTTTGGTTTTACTGCTTTAGAAATTGTGCAATTATTGCTGAGATACAATTTCTGTACATTTTTACCAGTTTACTGTTTTTACCTAAGATGTACAAGGGCCTAACATCTCTAAAATAGTGTAATGAACATAGTTTTACCCCGGACTTTAAGACTTTTCTTTACCCGTAATCCAAGACAATAAATAACCAATTTAAGATCAATATTTTCTGATCGAAACAAATTTGTTGTTTTTCAGTTAGCTTGATTCTTGCAAAGAAAGGAAATTACTATTAACCTTTTACCAATTCTACTGTTTTGTAATTGACTAATTGGTAAAGTTTTACACAAAAAGAGAATACTTCATATAAAAAGAAATATTTTATATAGGTTAAACCTACTTTTTGGGGGGGATGGTGTCTTGTTTTATTCAGCCTGTGCCAGTCTGACCATGTTCTTACAGTTTCTGTTTTTGGACAGTGTGAGTTCTCCACTCAGTGTGCTTGATATATCCATTCAGTTTTATTATTTAATAATAATTATATTTTTTTTGAACGGCGAAACTTCTTTATAAAAATAGAAAACAGGCCAGCAAGTAACCGGAACCTCAAAAGTTACAAAATTACATCGCGAATGTTAAAGTCGGACCATCTCATCCAGTGTAATGTGTTTTATATGTATTCATTCATTGGATTATTTTGTAACTTATTAAACCGAGAAAATTATATTGTTTGTTTAAAAGTGTCATGTTTTTTTTCTCTATTAACGGCAGTGTAATGTTTTAACTGGCAATAAGCTTTATATACACACGCAAACAGTTTACTTTTTATTTTGTTTCAACATTTTTTGAGCATAAAAACTTTTTATATAAGTAATTATTTTAATAATTTTTTTTTCTTCAAAAAACAACTCTTATTTGAATATAGTATTGATATCTTTTCTTTGATCTTTGTTTTTAAATGTTTGATGTACTTTGCTTCTAACATTGGTATTTGTCGGGCATGTCATGCGTCCAACCATACAACGTTAAGTCTAACTTATGTGCCTTGTTGCTAGAATTTACGTTTTATATCAGGTGCATTTGCTCCTTGCTTATGGTACATGTGTAATGTCAGGGTGGTTTCTCAATTTTATTACGATTTTTGTTATTTTTTTTGTATGTTTACGTGGTACTATAATCAGGTGTAGTGGAAAAGAGTAAAAGAATGTACAAACTATTGAAATCAACATTATTAATGTTTACAACTATTAATCACATACAAATGAGGACAAGTTCTATTTGATTCCGGATATTACTGTAAATAAATGACATATTTTTAAGCTATAAGGTTGTTAGTTTGGCTTTCTTTGTGAACTGAAAGATGACTGTTAGATTTGCATGCATATGGTGTTAACGGTTTGCACTGTATTGCAGTATCTTCGAGCCAACAACACGCTGCAGCCACTGTTTGCCAATACACATACTAGAAGTAATTATGGGACAGGTGGCAGCAGCACCCCTGCTGGAAAAACAGTGGGACGGTGGTTAAAAGAGCGAAGAGAGAAGAAAAAGGAAGAGACTAGAGCCCACAATGCCCAACTCCATGCTGCTGTTTCTGTTGCTGGTGTGGCAGCAGCTGTGGCCACAATTGCAGCCGCCACCGCAGCCGCTTCAGCATCAAGAAAAGATGATCAAACAGCAAAAACAGACATGGCTGTTGCCTCTGCTGCCACCTTGGTCGCTGCTCAATGCGTCGAGGCAGCAGAAGCTATGGGAGCTGAACGCGAACACCTTGTTGCTGCTGTCAATTCTGCTGTTAACGTCAAGTCCCATGGAGATATACTCACTCTCACTGCTGCGGCTGCCACAGGTAAACATCTAAACCAGAGCTCGATTATGGGCAGGCGGAGGGTCAAACAAGTTTGGATTGGGTTTATCAAAATATTTTATATCCCAAAAACTATAAAAAAAATAAATTGAAATAGTTAGTGTGTTAAACATGATTAAAACAACTAGAACCTGTTTGGCTGGGTCAACTCATTTGACCTATTTCCTTGCAAGTCTATCTTTTGACCCGTTTCACATAAAACGTAACCCGAATTGACCCGTTTGAATTTAGACTGATTGCAAATATTATTAATACAAATTTATATCGTACAACACACTGATGTCCCAGTAACTTTTGTGTTTTTGATAGCTTTACGTGGGGCGGCGACTTTAAAAGCAAGGGCATTAAAAGAAGTATGGAATATAGCCGCAGTTATACCAGTCGACAGAGGAATCAAAGTAAACAAAAACCATGGAAACACCAGTGGTTACTGTGAGGAGCTTCTACCGGAAGAAAACTTTCTTGGTATATGTAATCAAGAACTTCTTGCTAGAGGTAGCGAGCTTCTCAAACGCACGCGTAATGGTAAGTATCCAACTTCTCAACATCTTCTGCTCACAAATGATCAAAATCACATGTTTATAACATATCGGGTATGCAATGTAGGTGATCTTCACTGGAAAATTGTGTCTGTTTATATCCACCGGTCGGGTGAAGTGATGCTAAAGATGAAAAGCAAACATGTTGGCTCTACAATCACAAAAAAGAATAAAAGTAAGTGATTTTATTCATTTTAACATTTAACTGATGATGTGTATTAGCTAACCACCTAACGGGTTCAAATATTTCAGATGTGGTTTTGGAGGTTTGCAAAAATATGCCAGCATGGCCAGGGCGGCACCTGTTTGATGGAGGTGAGCAGCGGCGGTACTTTGGGCTAAGGACAGCTATCCGTGGAGTGGTGGAATTCGAGTGTAGGAACCAAAGAGAATATGATATGTGGACTCAAGGCGTTTCGCGGCTTTTGTCGATTGTGGCCGAAAAGAAACTTAGTCGGAGAGCATGAATTAGTTAAGTGTTGTAAAGGACTACGGTGGTCTGGTTTAGTTGTTTTGTGGGGTTTAGGGAGGTTATAATTATATGGTTATAATAGGGGTTGTGTAATGAATTTAATAACATATAAAGATTTATTGGTAATTTGGTAGTTATTATATATATATATAATATTAATCGTTTTAGATTTGTGTATAGCAAGTCTTGCAGTTAACATGACTCGTCTTGGGATTAATGTTACAATGATCAACGTATTTTTTAATTGGCCGTTCTTTGGTGGCTTATATTCTTCACACCATATGCATTCTAGACATTAGGTATTTAGGTGTACCGACTACTATTTGCTTTGGTAATCAGATAAAGGTATGAGGGGTTTAGTCTTTCGGCGAACATGGCATACGTAAATCATATGAACCAAACCAAGAACTTTAGTGTTTCTATTTTAAATTGTTATGCAGTGTTAAGAAAATAATATTTGAATCTAACAAGCTTATGATGTTACCACTTTACATTTTTTTGTTCTAGCGAGTTTATGATGTCACCACTTATATATTTTTTTCTAAGGGAAATGCTATTTATGCATCAATGATGGTATACACCATGTGGCGTCATCAAACAGGTTGTATGACATGTCAAATATAGTTATATCCGTATGTATTTGTCAGTCAGTGATCACATTAGTTGTTTTTTGTTCAGTCAAACAAAACACATGTATAATTTGGTGAACACCATGTCATGCTGGTTCTCACACAGCCCATATGACACCTCACTTGTTGGGTTTAAAAAAGCTCTCCTCGCAAATGCTCTAAGTCACAACCCCAACCGCCTCAACCTACACAAGGTGCACTTTTTAGAAGAAGAGCAATAATTGCGGATCTGAGGTGTGTGCCTCATGTATTTTCCATATTTTCCTACAGCAAGCTGTTGTACAACATACTTTTCAACTTGTAAGTGTAAGTAATTTAATATTAAAACATATATAAAGTTTATTTGTCTCTACAAGTTAGATGAATGATGCTATAAACATATAGAAAAGATATAAAAAGAATTCTATAATTATTTATATCTCAGGTATAAAAAGCGGTGTGTTTTTTGCGTTTGACGCTTCGCACCTTAATATTAGACCTTGTCACTTTATGTAATGGAAAATAACTAAACAAGTACCTGATTGATTCGTGAGACCTGCTACAGATGCTGAGAGCGTTGAGGTCGCCATGATTATCAGTGTATTCGAGTTCCCTTTAGGGCATGCAGTTATGATGGCTAATGATTCTTAGAGAATCGGTTATGGAGAGAGTGGGGAGGGCCGAAACTTTATGGTATTATGTTGATAACGGTGTGTAACTCTTAATCCATAGTAATCTCTCCCTATTTATACATACCCATGGGACACTATAGTTAGGTCCAACTAATGATAAGTCTGTCTATCAAAGACAAATCAGTTACGAGCTTAAAGTATTTTAGCAATTGATCAATAACAATATAAATGATTATAATGGTTACCGATAAATATACAAGACGTTACGTATATTTATTCTAACATTCTCCCACTTAGCTGAGTAATAATTTATTATGAGTATTCCGTAAGCCTCATGAGTTAAATACTCATTTTAGTTCTAAACCCAAATTGTAAAAGAGAAATACAGTCGTTAAGTCTTTATTCGACTTAGGACCCCATTAATCATACTACAATCCAAATCCAAATCTAAAACTTAACATTAGGATCAATTTACGTTATGCCCTTAATTGTTGATTTGTTACATTATTGTCTTTATGTCATTATGCTAGCTTAACATAGTAATAGACAAATAAATCATAATGAGAAAATTTCATCAAACGTAAGTCATTATTCATAAGTCATAAGTCATAAGTAAACATAAATGGTCAAATAAGTATATATGCTTCTAAACAAGGTCGTTAGTAAGTCCCATCTTTGAAACATGATCTTCGAATACCTTAGGTGGGAGACCTTTAGTCATCGGATCCGCAAGCATGTCGTTAGTACTTATATGTTTGATACAAAGATTGTTTTCCTCAACTCGTTCACGCACGAACAAATACTTTGTATCTAAGAAATGACCAGCGCCAGTCGAACTGTTACTGTTCAAGAAACTAATGGCCGCTGAATTATCACAGTAAAGCTTCAATGGTCTAGATATGGAATTGACAATTTTGAGTCCAGTAATGAGATTCCTAATCAACAATCCATGACAGGTAGCGTTATACACAACTATGTATTCTGCCATCATTGTGGATGTTGCCGTAAGTCTCTGTTTATGACTCTTCCATGAAATTGGTCCGCCTGCTGTCATACCCTCAAATTTCCACTGCGGGGTTTATACCGCGAGACGCATTACAAACCAGGATCCCATAGCCATAAGTCACATGAACGAACTCTAAATGCCCAAACCATTTAGTTCGTTTTCAAAAACCAAGTTTAGTTAAGCTGCGGAAGCGTAAACCAAATTTAAACCTTTTTAAAAACCATGCGCAAAACAACGCGCCCAAATTAAAACCATATGAGAGAAAAGGCAAAAGCATAATATGTAATTTATGTGTATGCCCAAGACCCCAAATGCAGTGAAGTGTACAGTGCTTTCTAATCCTGACACCGGAAGCTAACTACCTGCAAAAGCATGTAAATCGTGTGTCAACATAAAGCTGGTGAGTTCACAAGTAAAGTAATTGAGTATGTAAATGCGCTGGTTTCCAAAACCACGTAGACAAGTAATTGAGTTGGTTCCTAGAACCGTGTAACCACTAGTTCGTCGCATGTCAAGGGTAGCTAGCCCATTCATGATAACTAACACCGAATATACCGAACTGCTATGTACGTGTAGCCACAAATGTGAGCCGCATGCCTGACATCATTGTCTATCCACAATGATAAAGTTCGTTAAGTTATAGTTCACGCCCGCGCTCCCCGAGCCGGTGTGAGGTTTGTAAGACCTAATAGCGCTATCAACTAATAACCCGCTTGCCAATCCCGGCAACTCATTCGGTACGTGAGGACTTACAGATGATAGAGTTGGTTTAGTTCATCAAGGACACAGTTTGCGAACTAGCAAAGTAAACGACCCACACAAGGATCCATCAAAGTAAACGACCCACACAAGGATCCATAGCATCTCAACCAGGGATATGTAAGTAGTCCCAAACCGGACTAGAAAATAGTAGTCCCAAACCGGACTAGAAAATAGTAGTCCCAAACCGGACTAGAAAATGTTAAGTAAGTTGTCTCAACCCGAGACGCATGCTTTTGAGAAAAGAGTAGTGAAACTCACCTTAGAATGCAAGCAAATAAATCTAACTCCAAAGTAGGGTATGCTACCGACTCCCTAGTACATGTGTCACTAAGTGAGTATATGTGTAATACCATTACACCATATAATCCGTTTGTCCAAGACGTTTAAATATTCAAAAGCGTGTAAGTGACACCTAGTGATTCTACATGCATAAGTAAATCCTACGGACCCGTTGGTGAATATGTTGGTTACCATTAGTTTTACACTTCATATTCATCTCATATAAGTGCCCATTCAAATATATATCAAACACATACCACATAGGACTCCAATTAGTTACACAAACACAAAATACACAATCTGCGTTTTTAGGACAGATTGTGCGTCACCAAAACTAATTTATTTAAAATACTAAATCAGTGAGTTAAACTCCCAAATTTTTACTGAATATTATTTCGGATTCATTTGATAACCCATATTTTTGTTTTGTCTCAAAACCAAACACAAAAATCATGAAAAATCGTACATCACAGATATGTCCAGAAAGTTTCTACAGCAGGTCAGGTTAGTAGAAAAATTCCCAAAAATCGTATATTCATCCAAACGGGATGAATCCACTTGGAAAAGCCAAGTTATTCCAATGTTAACCTACTGTCCAAATTTCATAACTTAATTCCTTGTAAAACTCGAGTTATGATTGTTTAAAGTTGACTCAGTTTGTTAATCCGAAAATCTGACATGACCTTTAATCAAAGAAAATTCCAAAAACATATCAAACGATATCCAAATCAGATGATTCTGCCCATTCAAAAAGGCTAAGACCATGTACAATCTATTCATGCAAAGAATCGATCAAAACAATTATTTTCAAGCCACGAAACAGACCCTACAAGTCGACATTCAGATTCTGTCCAGATTCTAATCATGCAATATTATCAATTATATCAAACCCTAGTTGCATATTATCAATCAATAACACCTAATAATCATCAATAACCATTACCAAACATTCCTAATATCTATTGTGATCAGATTCTATCATTATTCATTCAAAGATTACAACTTTAATGATAAAAACTTCAACAACTTGCGCAACAAGTAACCTATGATATTACTAATCGCCTATCATCATGTTTAATTCGTTTAATCTTCAAAAACCTCAAGTTTTAATAATTATCAAAAGCTTTCAGACCTGGACAAACCTTGTTATATGATTTTTATAACATAAAAATAAGATTAAAGCGTAAAGGATTAAAGAGCAGATATCACACTTCGAACGCCTTTGGAGCTTCCCAATCGATGATCTTGAGTCTTTGCAGGTTGTTTGGGGTTTATAATTCGTAAGGGGCAGTAAGGGGGCGATTAGGGTTGAGTTTAGAGGTTGCATGGGGCTTAAGAGTGTTTAAATAGGGGTTTGAGGCGGTTTAGACCCGTCAGTGATGTTCGCGCGGCCGCTCGCAGGACTTCGGCCCGTGTGAGTGGCCCGTTTCGTCACCCGACGTGTTTTCCTTTGACGTTTTCGTTATTTCGGACCGTAACAAGTGCAACCCCGTGCGTTAAGACCCTAATCAACCTAATGATCTACCTTTAGTGATTTTATTAACGTATTCGGTTTAGGTTCACACAATCACGTATGGTTTTTCACATAAGTTCATCGAATATCAAAGAGACACATAATCGCAATCAATCCAAATTAGTTCACTATTCACCAACGTCCGAGGTTCACTAATCATGTATTCAGTTATTAACTCACAACAATGCAACGTGTGTCCTATCTGGCTAACCCTAGTTAAGTATAATGCAAGGAACGTAACTAGAGTTTAGTTAAAGTGAGAACCTGAATTTGCGGGGTATCACATAATCCCCAAGTTGAAAAGAATTTCTTCCCGAAATCTAGCAAGTAAACAATAAAGCCAGCTAGAAAAGTGTGCGCTTGGTTCCCGGATGTCACATCATCCCCAGGTTGAAAGGATATTCGCCCCGAAATTCACTTTGAGCGAGCTGCTTTATGTTTAGTGTTTGATCTATGCACAAGTTCAGGTTTAGTAAAGAGGTGTGGATATTTGAGCCGCATTCGATCTCTGCGCTCCCACGTATATTCCGGTCCTAGACGGGAATTCCATCGTACCTTAACAATAGGTATAGTGTTTTGTTTGAGTTTCTTGACGCGCCGCTCAAGAATCTCCACTGGTTCATCCATGAACCGTGGCCGTCCGTCCCCCTGGATATCCTCCAGTGGCACCATCAGTGTTGTATCCAACAGGCATTTCTTTATATTTGATACGTGGAGTACATCGTGTACCCCATTAAGTTCATTAGGCAGGTTTAACCTGTAAGTTACCGGACCAATCCTTTTGACAATCTCAAATGGTCCAACGTATCGTGGGTTCAAGTTTCCCCGTTTTCCAAAGCGTATTACCCCTTCCAAGGTGACACCTTCAATAGAATTTTGTCCCCCACCTGGAACTCCAAAGGTTTCCTACGCTTATCAGCGTAGCTTTTCTGTCGATCACGAGCAGCAGCCATTCGGTATCTGATTTGCACTATCTTCTCAGAAGTTTCGTGCACGAGTTCGGGACCTGTTAGTTGGCTATCCCCAACCCCAGTCCAGCAGATGGGAGACCTACACTTGCGTCCATGAAGTTCCTCAAAAGGCGCACACTGTTTCAAAGTGTGATAGCTGCTGTTATACGAGAATTCAATTAAAGGCAAGTGCTTATCCCAACTGTTGCCAAAATCCACCACGCACGCTCGTAGCAGATCTTTCGATGTTTGGATGGTACGTTCACTCTGTCCATCCGTCTGCGGGTGATAGGCTGTGCTCATATCTAAGCGAGTCCCCAAAGCGTTTTGGAGAGTAGTCCAAAAATGAGAAGTGAATCGCGCATCGCGATCAGATATAATAGAAGTAGGCACCCCATGCCTAGAGACTACCTCCTTGACGTAGAGATTTGCTAGTTTCTCCAGCGAGTCCGTTTCCTTTATTGCCAGAAAGTGTGCCGATTTGGTTAACCGATCCACGAAAACCCAAATCATGGTATGGCCAGTTGGCGTTCTAGGGAGCTTTGTGATGAAATCCATAGGGATTTCTGGTTGCTGGAGTAGGCCTGAAGGTTTCTGATATTCAATCTTAACCTTCGCACAAGTCAAGCACTTACTAACATAAGTGACTATCTCAGCTTTCATGTATGGCCACCAGTAAGGAGTTTTGAGATCTTGGTACATCTTGTCCGAACCAGGATGTACCGAACATCGAGAGGTGTGAGCTTCATCGAGCACCAGTTGTCTGATATCCCACAACGTGATATCCAGACTCGATTCATGAAGTATTGAAGACCATCCGTCTTCCGTTCCAAGTGCTTATCAGTACCATGTGAAGTTTCAAGCCCGATGTTTTCTTCTTTCAAGTCTCGCCCTGGGCTTCACGTACCTTATCAGGAAGATTAGAATGTATAGTGGGTTGTAAAGCTCACACCCGTTTAGGTTTCGTTTCCTTACGGCTGAGGGCATCAACTACTACATTAGCTTTCCCTGGATGAAATTTGAGGGCACGGTCATAATCATTCAGAAGCTCGACCCATCGACGCTGTCGCATGTTCAGCGCCTTCTGATCGAATATGTGTTGGAGGCTCTTGTGGTCAGTGTAGATCGTACACTTTGTCCTATAGAGGTAATGCCTCCAGATCTTTAGAGCAAAGGCCACTGCTCCTAGTTCCGAGTCATGGGTGGTGTAATTCTTCTCATGAACCTTCAATTGACGTGAAGCACACGCGATCACCTTATCACGCTGCATTAGCACACATCCTAACCCTTGAATAGACGCATCACAGTACACCACAAAGTCCTCTGTTCCCTCAGGTAGCGATAGTACCGGTGCACTGCAAAGTTTTGACCAGATTCTTGGGCATCTCCCCACTTATGGGTAATGCCTTTCTGCGTTAGGGTGGTGAGAGGTTGAGCGATCTTAGAGAATCCCTCAATGAATCTACGATAGCATCCCGCGAGACCAAGAAATTGTCGCACCTCAGTAGGGGTCCTAGGAGCTTCCCACTTTTTAATAGCGTCAATCTTGGCGGGGTCAACATGTATTCCTGCCTCGTTGACCACATGTCCAAGAAATTGGACTTCTCGAATCCAAAAGTCACATTTAGAGAATCTTGCATACAACTGCTCCTTTCTCAATAGTTCCAAGATCAGTTTCAGGTGTTGCTCACGCTCTTCCCTGCTCTTGGAATAAATCAGTATGTCAACTATGAACACTATGACGAATTTGTCCATATAGGGCTTGCACACATGGTTCATCGGAACAATGAACACAGCCGGTGCATCCAAATGGCATCACCAAAAACTCATAATGTCCATAACGAGTTCGAAAGGCTGTCTTCGCCACATCCTCCTCTCCGACTCTCAGCTGATGGTATCCTGACCTCAAGTCAATCATAGAATAGAAACTCGACCCTTGTAGTTGGTCGAACAAGTCATCATTACTAGGCAAAGCGTAGCGGTTCTTAATCATCACTTTGTTCAACTCCCGATAATCAATACACATGCGGAAACTCCCATCTTTCTTCTTAACAACCAGAACTGGAGCTCCCCATGGCGAAGAACTAGGTCTAATGGAACCCCTACCCAATAGCTCTTGGAGTTGGGTAGATAGTTCTTGAAGTTCGCCTGGTGCTAGGCGGTATGGTGCGCGTTCAATTGGAGCTGCTCCCGGCGCAAGATCAATCTGGAACTCCACTTGACGAACGGGTGGAAGTCTGATGTGCTAAAAGTAGTTTAATAAAAACAACTAAATTAAACCTAAAACTAGACACCTAGTAATACTCTAGACTCTCTAAAACCAAACTACTGACAGGCAAGTGAACCTATCGACTCTAGTATAGCTAAAGTAAGTCCGAATATCGAACCCACGAGACTCTAATGGAAAACGGTAACTAGACTCGAAAACTTATCTAAAACTGAAACAAAGTGGTTTATTAATTAAAAGGGGGGGTTTTACTAAAAACTAAATTGCAATAAAATAAAGATTACCTAAAGTTAACTATACTTAACTAAAAACGATAATTGAGCTAAGATGATTTCAGATGATGATAAGACACTACCTAGACCAGACTCCTAACTATGCCTGATAAGCTTCTATGGTTATGGAACTGATTTGGAACCGGGATCTTAAAATACTAAACATCAAGAATAAACTAGACACCATCGACCCTTCTCAAGGGGAAACCCTAGAATATTTTTGTGCTGTTAAACTACCGGTTGGAGTACAAACCCTCACAGGTTATCTAACTCTTATGATCGAGTACCCGCTAGACAATCTACCTCACAGCGCGAAAGCCTCACTACACTAAGTGTAAGGGGTAATTATTGAAGCCTAGATCTAACTTGATATGCAGGAGTTGAAAGGGAAACTAGGCAAATCTTCTCACAAAGCCTTTAACCTAGCAATCTAACAACCTAGACATACCAACAAGTCCTCACCTCACAGCTATTGAACTTGGAAGAACACCTAAAATCTTCTAACCATCAAATATCACTCCTATGGTAAACTCGCGACTATTGACCATAAACTAGTTGCTACACAAAGTCTGCAACCTAACTAGCACTCATACATGAAAGACATTCACAAAAGTGCAAGTGGAGTGAATAAGTGACAATCAAAAAATAATAGATACGCACATACACTAGATCTAAAGAAATCAAAATCTTTATTGAATCATAAATCCAAACAAGTTCCAAAAAACCATAGAAAACGCAAATTAAAACATAGTATTTGTCTTAGTCTAGGTAGCTATAAGAGTTTAGCCACAAAACATCATCAAAACAAAGATTAAAAGGTTCATAATATCAATCAACATGAGTTTGAATGAAAGAAAAACAAAGAAACAACTAAACCGAATGATGAACACCCGAGGAAGTCGAAACTCTCGCTTCAAATCTCGAACCTTGCCCTTTTCTTGCCTTGGAATCACCTTGAGCAGCTCTCCAATCGTCCAAAAGTCAAGAATACCTCTTCAAATTTCGTTCTAGGGTTTTAAAATCCGATTTGGGCTTGAAAAACACAATTTTGGGCTTCCTGATGGCCATCGCGTCACGCGACGGGATCCTGGGTAAGTGGTCGCGTGACACGACGCCCTCAAAGCTGAATCTGCATAGCGCCGCGTGACACGACGGGATGCAAGGGAGTCTGTCGCGTGACACGACGGGATGATTTTTCCAATTTTGTTTATTTTTATCTTCTCTTTTCATTTGTGACTCATCCGGGACCTCGTAAAGCACCGTTTATGCATAAATTTGCCTCTTTTGCCATCCGGATTCCTGTGACACATAAAATACTAAATAGAAACCGAAAAATATATATAAACGACACACACTGACTCGATAACGACGCAAAATATGTACAAATAACCGATGTATTTTGCAATACATCAAACATCCCCACACTTATGTTTTTTCGTCCCTGAAAAAAAAGAATTATGCTATGGAATCACAGTTAGGTTTACATCCGGTTTCAAAACATAGGTTACTTAATTAATAATCTACTAACGTGTTGATTGCGATTGCAGGTATACTGATCCTCTTAAACCCAAACCGGTCTCCAAGCCCCTTTTTATTTACGTTAAGTTCATGTTGATTAGTCTATCTAGGGTCTCACTCAAAGGAAGCCACAGTTCCTCCTAATTCCGCCTCAAGCTTATGAAGCTAAAGGAACGACCAATTTGACCATTTCCCAACCGTCTTATGTAGAAAACCAAGGGAATTTAAAATCACTTTTTTTTTTTAAATACTTAACTCAGAGGGTGTGACCAATCCAAGTCGCTATCCCAGTGGCCAGGCACCTTAAGCTTCAGCATTTTTTTTCAATCTCAGCATACTTAACTCAGAGGGTGTGACCAATCCAAGTCGCTATCCCAGTGGCCAGGCACCTTAAGCTTCAGCATTTTTGCTTTGATTTCTATTTTTTTTAGTGATTAGAAATTCTAACGGTTTTCTACTTATAACGGTGCTTCTTATACTATTTTTGGCGGTTTCGGTCTCCCCGTTTCTCCTAGATGAGAACCCACAAAATAGCCTAACATAATTAATTTATTACTTTTCAAAGGAAACTTTTCTACGAGTTGAGCCTACCCACATATCCCAAATCAGACACGTTTCCAATCAATTTTAATCTCTTATTATACATACTATTAGAAAACCGGACACCTAACTTTACCTATCATCTTCCATATTTTATATAATGCAAACTTCAAAATCAAGGACATTTTTTTATTAATTTTTTTTTTAGACTCAACTATAACCGACACGGTCCATCCCCACACTTAAATTTTGCATTGTCCCCAATGCAGGAATGGACAACTGACTCAAGCACAATAAAATAAAACTGACACTGAACAAAAAGAAAGACAAAAAAAAAAAAAGAAAAGATAAAAAGGAAAAGACTTAGCTGGAAATATAGCAAGACTGTCATGTGCTAGTCTAATCCAAAAACATGCCATCCAATTCAAACGTGCTCAGCAAACAATTCCAAATTCTCATCAACGAACGAAGCGGCCAAGTATTCTACCAAACACACATAATCACATCATAGCCAACATATATATATATATATATATATATATATATATATATATATATATATATATATATATAAAGTGCCAACCTGCCAACCCATGTCCCAGAGCATGTCACAAAATATCAAGTGTAGTACAGACCATGATCAAATAAAAACATCATCAAAAGAAAAATAAACAAAAGATATAACCAGATGATCATGCTGCACTCGTATCCCCACACTGCTCCTAATCATCCTGTGGATCCCGCTGCTCCTGCTGCTCTGGTGCTCTGAAAAACTCTGGTACGCCCAAATTCAATGCCCCCATAATAAACTTGAACGCATCGTCCTGCCTGCGCTGGCTCTCTGCCTGTGCTCGCTGACCCTCAGTAATCAGCTCTCTCAACTCCCTAATCTGCCTATCAGTGCGCTCAGCTAATGCCTCTAGAGTAAGTGGTACTGGTGGTGGCTCTCTGAGAGGATACTGACGACCTGGCAACTCGTGTCTCTGTCGAGGTCTCTGTAATCTGGTAGGAATGCTGGCCTAAAGAGTAGCTGCTGCTGCTGTACCCTCTGGAGGTAATACCTGAGGTCCTGGTGTGATAGCTACCCATTCAGGCGGGTCAGTGCTAGTAATGATACTCGCATTCCTCGACTCCTTCAAACCATAATACCCGGGCTTCTTGGGTCCTTTCACTAACTTGTGTTCGGTATACGGCCCAGGCTGCCTCATCACATTCAAGTTTTGAGCTATCTGCGTGATGTACGGGCCCATATCCAAACCTGCTCGCGTCCCACCTCTCCTCGGTCTCGAGAACGACCAAGCCATAACACTAGCCAAATTCGCCTCCCGGCCTTTTACCATACAATATAAACAAAACAACTCAACCCAATTCACTCTATTTTCAGTCGACTTCCTTCCCACCAAAGTGCAACCAAGGACCTTAATAATGTACCTGTAAACGGGATCCCGAATCGCTGACCCTGACAACCCACCTGAGTACGGAACATTAGCAATCGAATTCCAAAATTCTTCTAAATCTGCCTCTGTAATACAATACTCCCTCTCTTCCTTGCTCACACCCCTCAAACTAGTCAGAAACGCGGAAGTCTGGGTCTCCTCCACAGTATAATAACCTGTAACAACTGCGAACTGGGGAATAGACATCTCATGTAGTACCCTGCCCAGAGAGAATGAAACTGCATCTGACTCATAAAACCCACCCTCTCTGTGTATGTACGTGGAATGGAACTCAATAGTGATATCCTCATACTGTGGTTTATCACAAGCCAAAACCTTCTTAAACCTGGGGCCCAACAACTTCTCAATCCTGTCCCGCTGCCCAACTTTATCTAAAAGATCCCAATCTATAGTCCGCGGTGTCAACAAAGGCAGATCAATCAAAACGTCACACTTTTCTGCTTCTTTTGTGCCTGAAGCAAATTTAAGTAAAGTATGCTCGCGAAGGTTATCACGTTCAACAGTATTATGCTTCTCTGGCTCTGAATACTGAATCGGTTTGCGGGGTGGATCCCGTTTTCTTTTTGCTGCTGCGTGCGAGGAGCCTTCACCTGACATATCTGCAAAACAACTTTAAAGAAACAAGCAAAAAGTTGATTTAATGTTAGTAAACGACCGTATAACATTTCTTTCGCGGTCGTGACAGACAGGACTGACAACTGGGATTATCAAGAAGATGTGAACCGCGCCTCGCCCGAATGGAGATTGAGTACGGGCGAAGCGGCTCGTGCCTATGAGCTAATGAAAATCCCAGCGACTCGACTCGACTCAAAAATAAAAACTTAGACTCAAATATATACCCACGACTCAAGAACAAGTAAAAACTAACTTAAAATACACATACACCATCCCGGCACTTAAATTGTCCGCAATTAAGTACAAGTGCCTAATGGATGCAAAATGGCGACCCGAAATGCATAAGTGAGGAAACGATTTGTTTTGTGAAAAATTAGTTCGGGTTGAAAAACTCCCCTTAGACGGGGGAGCTTTTGCCATTTTGTACCTAATAAAAACGACAATAATATTATGACATAATCCCCAACACATAACAATCAACGACCATAATCGACACAAAAGACGCGACCCTAATGGACATTATCAAAGACTCAAAACAAGGATACCATGACACAATCCTAACCAAAACAAGGAATACAAGATGCAACATTTAACGACGCATTCCTAAATACAATGGAGAACACACGAAACAAAAACCACGACAAAAAACGATACAATCTTACCCAAATAACACAAAATCCCAAACCAAACAAAAACACACCACGACACTAGGACATCATACCAAAGACATCAAGAAACTATACGCGACTCGACGTTAAAAACGCGACACTGACAAACAAGAGACCTATGTAGAACCAAACTAAAAAAAAATATCATGACTCGACTCAAAAGACCTTATCAATGACCAAAACCACGCCACTAAGACACCAACAATGAACAATACGCGACGCTAATCATAAGTTGGTCATTGGATTCAAACACAGACCATTACAAGACACATTACACAAAACATATCCTAATTATAATGATACAAGAAAACATTGCAAGAACCCATACCTGTAGTGATGTGTAACCGAAAGAAAAACACGAAGGCTGCGATGGAAGGTGCTGGTTGTGGTGGTGTGTTTGTGACGCGGCAGCAGGGGGCGTGTTGGGTTAGAGTTGCGGCAGCAGGGGTAGGTGAGTGGTGTTTGTGGGTGTTGAAGGGATGGTGCGGCCGAGGGTTTGGGGCCGGAGGGGGTGGTGGAGGTGTGTGTAGCAGAGGGGTAGGCGGGGATGGGTTCAGGGCCGAAGGGTATGAAGACGGGAATGGTTGATTGGGGTCGGAGGGGTTTTTAGGGCGGCGGAGCGGGTTGGTGGTCGGCAGAGGAGATTGAGGAGGGGGGTGAATGGTGGTTTGATGAGGGTGGTCGGAGGGTGTGTGGGTCGGAGGGTGGTGGGTGAGGGAGGGTTTTGGTTGGTGGAGGCAGAGAGGGTTGGAAGGAGGTGGGTAGCAGAGATTGGAGGCGGAGAGAGAGAGAGAGGCGGGTGGGTTTAGAGGGCGGCGGAGGGTTTTAAGGATGAGGGTGGGTTGCAGGTGGGAGGAGGGCGAAGGGTTATGGGGGCGGAGGATGGAGGTGGAAGCGGGGGAGGGAGGAGCTGGTGTGACCTGGTTGACGAGGGGAAGGGGTCGGAGGGTGTGAAAGGTGTGGTGCGTTGCTGATGGGCTGGAGGTGGGAGGCGGAGGGGGGAGGCGGTGGTGGGGTGATGGGTGGTGTTAGGGTTTAGGTTGGTTGAGAGGAGGAAGAAGGAAAAGAGTAGCAGGGAAAGTCTCGAATGATTGAATTTTTTTTTTTTAATGAGACACGCCGCGTCACGCGACCAAGGGAAGGGGGTGTCATCGCGTAGCACGATGAGTGATTTTTGGCAGAAAGTTTATGGAATTTGGGTCTTTCATGCCTTAGAAAATTTTTTAAGTTTTTCACTTGCCTATTCCAAGACCCAAAATTAATTAAAATTTGACTAACTTACCTTGAGTCCATACATTGCTCATGTTTTTCTCTTCCAATATGGCTATGAATTCCTGCAGTATGACTTCAACACACAAACACAAAACCGAAAAAACAACGAAAAACAAAACAAAAACACATAATTAACTGAAAAATTAACGGAAAATAGACCTCTACAAACTCTACACTTGGGACCTTTCCCAAGGTTTAACCAACTCTCATCCTAAGGGGTCTCGAGAGGAGTTTCCTCCTTCTCTGTCGGGTCTAACGGTCCTCCAATATAAAGCTTAAGCCTATGACCGTTAACCTTCCAAGTGCTTCCATCTGCATCATTTAGTAGTTCGACTGTGCCATATGGGAAAACCTCATTAACTATATATGGACCTGCCCATTTGGACTTAAGCTTTCCTGCGAACAACTTCAACCGTGAATTATATAAAAGCACTTTATCTCCCTTTCTAAACTCTTTCACCTTCTTGATCCTCTTATCATGCAATTCCTTAGTTTTCTCTTTAATGCTCAATGACCGTGCATATGCTGCATCCCGAAGCTCCTCCAACTCATGAAGCTGGAAAAATCGTCTCCTAGCGGCCTCGGTAAGATCAAGATTAACCGCTTTAAGGGCCCAGAGAGCTCGATGTTCTAGCTCAACGGGTAGATGACACGCTTTACCGTAGACAATCATAAAAGGTGTAGTACCTAATGGGGTTTTATAAGCGGTCCTAAACGCCCAAAGCGCATCATCTAACTTGTCGGACCAATCCTTCCGACTTTTTCCAACGGTTTTCTCAAGAATTCTTTTCACTCCTCGGTTTGCATTCTCCACTTGACCGCTTGTTTGGGGATGGTAAGCGGTCGATAAACGGTGAGTGACCCCGTAGCGCGCTAACACCTTTTCCATCATGGTGTTACAGAAATGCGTACCACGGTCACTAATAAGTGCCTTGGGAGTACCAAACCGAGTGAACAACTTCTTCAAAAATTTCACTACCACTCGGGCGTCATTAGTAGGTAGAGCTTGCGCTTCCACCCACTTTGAAACATAATCAATGGCCACGAGGATGTACCGGTTCCCTCCAGAAATGGGGAATGGTCCCATGAAATCAATGCCCCAGACATCAAAAACTTCAAGAACCTGAATGGGGTTCTGAGGCATCTCATTCATGTATTGTAAAATACATCTATTTCCAGTGTAAAGTTTGTACAGTTTTCGAGTCATTTAAATAGTGTTTTTATTAGTTTTAGGCTTGTACCGGTCTATTTTATTTAGTATAGGTTTTTATAGATTTTTATTAGTTTTGAGTCATTTTTAGTACTTATTTATTTTATATTTTGGTAGGTGTTCGTGTAGACGTTGGAGCGTAAACGATGAACTTTAATCAAGCCAAAAACACCTGAATGTAGAGCACCGAGTTATAATAATAATAATAATAAAAAAAAAAGAAGATGGTTGACTTGGGCTCGGCCCAAGTGAAACAAACCAACAACATACAATCGCACAGAAGGGTTATAGGTTGACGGCAAGATATATATCAATGATTCATTCATTAGCTGTCAGAGGGCACGATTGGAGAACAATTCCAATTGATACATTCATTCAATTCTACAATTAGAATTCTACAACCAATATACAATCGCACAAAACAAAAGTCGACCCATACTCAAGCGGTGACGATCGAACGAGCACGGAAGGAGAAAAGGCCACGGACACGTTAAAGATTAAGAGCCAACGAGCCTTGGGTTAGGTTTAATTTTTATTAATTTTTCTCTAGACATGCTTAAAACTATGTTTAATTATTTTGTGATGGTATTTTTTAATATTATGAGTGGCTAGACATTTTTATGGCTACTTAGGATGATGATTTAGATAATAATATGATTGAATGACGTTTGGTTTCCGTTTGGATGTGTAGAATTACATGATTTTTATTTTTATTGTTGGATTTGATATATGTGTGTTGGCGTTAATTTTATTTGAAGTTTGTTTATTGGTTTTGTGGAGCTAGGCATGTAGAAATACCCCCTAGGTCTTGAAATCAATCTAGTTCGTCAACTTAGGTTAGCGTGCTAGTATTTGGAGTTGGAGTACGACACAAGTATAACAAACTAATATAATAAATTAACTAAAACGTGCAGTCCATTCTTGAGGGTGAGAAATCTAACTCGAGTTTGCTAGGTAACTAACTAGGCATTGTTCGGTAGTTGGCAAGCGCTAGGGCGGGAGTCGCTACTTGTCCGTGTTTAGAGTTTTCCTAGGTTTCTTTCAGTAGAGTTTAAGTCTGCTTCATAGTTTGAGGGTTTTAATCCAGGAGAGGTTTTAACCTGATTTCTGTGGGATTTTGGTACGCTAGGGCGATCCAGATCCATTTTAGCATTTCTACACTTGTCCCGCCTTGATTCTAGCTTACTAGCCTTACCTGCAGGAGGAGAGTAGTTGGATGAAATTAGGGTCTCCAACGGGTTTTTTTTGTCAGGATTGAGTATTATGTCTAAGGATTCTTACCTAGGTAGCCAGTCTTTCCCTTTTTTGAATTTTCCATCACTTTAGTTCGGTTTTTATTTTAGTTCTAATTAGTTTTTAATTTAATTTAATCTAGGGTAATTTAGTTAATTAATAGTTAATCAATTTTTATATTTTCAATTTAAAACCCCCCTTAGTTATTAATTTAAACAAGCAATTCAGTGACAGTTTAACCTTCTGTGTTTAATTGAGTCCTTTGGTTCGATACCTGGTCTTATTCGCTTGCTACAAACGAACGGTACACTTGCCGATTGTGCGTGGTTTAGTTGAGTCTAGGGTTTTAACTTGTGCACATTTTTATATATATATCAGCACGCATCAAGTTTTTGGCGCCGTTGCCGGGGACTTTTTACTTGCACTTTTTGATTTTACTTGTTTTGTTTTGCTTGTTTACTTCTTGCTGGATCTGCCTGCGATTATCTGTGCTACTTGTGCTTTTAGTCTTAGGTTATTTGCTATCCATTAGTAACTCCAGCGTCGTTTTCACTTTCAGTGTATGCCACATACTCGCTCACAAGGACCACCTGAATTCACCACCTGCACGGATCCCAACCTCGACATCCACGAGCGCCTTAACGAGTTTCGAACGGTCATCCAGAAGAAAATTGATCAGGTACGCTCGTCTTCTCCATCCTATCCATCCTTTTCTTTTTCTGAACCTAAACCCACCATCCATTCTCCACCAAAACCCATTCCTTTCCCACCACTCACTGCTGAAATGGCTGAAGGAAATGTCAGACGCACAGTGCACTCTCGTGCCACTGAGGGACTTACTGGGATTCGTTCTCCCATTGCTCGCCCTGCTACTGTTGACGCCAACAATTGGCAAATCCCCTCCCATGTCATGTCCACTATTACTAACGCCACTCAATTTCATGGTCTTGATGAGGAGGATGCTCATGGACATCTGTCCCGATTTGTGCGCATCTGTGACACTTTCAATCTTTCCCACATCACTAAGGAAGCCATTTATCTGCGTTTGTTCCCATTTAGTTTGTCTGGTCGTGCCGCCACTTGGTATGACACTCTGCCTAATAGTTCCATTGCTACTTGGGAGGACATGCTTGGAAAATTCTTGAAAAAATATCACCCAGCTTCCAAGGATTCCCGCATTAGGGAGCAGATTCACTCATTCCGTATGGATCCTGATGAGCCATACTACATGGCTTGGGAGCGTTTCCAGACCCTACTGAGCCGATGCCCTCATCATGGTCTTTCTGACTGGGCCCTTGTGGAGAAATTCTACAATGGCCTCACTTTTGAGACTCGAGTTCATTTTAATACAGCTGCACAGGGTAATTTCATGGAAAAAATGGATATTGATGCAGCTAATGAGTTATTTGAGAGTTTTGCCCATTCTGAGAGACCACCAAAGCATACTGTTGGGAATTCAAATCCCATGACTAGTAACGCCTCTCCTACTACCCGAGGTGTTTATCAGATTGCACCTGATACTGGTCTGGCTGCGGTGATTGAGAATTTAACTAAGCAAGTGAGAGATCTTCAGATGAGGTTAGATAGGTGTGAAATATGTAGGGGGGGTCATGACACATCTGAGTGTCCAATTCAGAGTCAGGAACAGGTAGATTCTCTAAATTCTGGGTGGCTTAAACCACCTTATCAAAACTACACTTCCAACTCGAACTCCAACTGGAGAAATCAGAACTCCAACTGGCAAGGGGGTAACTCTTCTAGATACCAACCTCGCCAGAATCTGTTCCAAGCTCCCAACTCTGGGGGTCCCACTAGTCGTACTGAGTCTGACCTTACTACCATTCTAGAGAACCAGTCCCAGATTCTTAGTAACATTCAGTCACAACTTGCTGAGAATGAAGCTTTTAGGAAAGGTCAACAAGCTGCGTTTCAAAACCTAGAGGCCAAAGTAGGAGAATTAGCTAATCAGGTTAACCAGAGACCACCAGGGGGCCTTCCTAGTAACACTGTCAATAATCCTAACTCCTCTAGTTCATCGTTTAGGCAGCATCAGGCGAAAGCCGTTACTACTAGGAGTGGGAAGGGGGTAGATGATTTGTTACCAGTAGGAGAGGATGAGTCTGTTGATGAGGGAGTTGAGAGAGAGACACTAGCTGGCGAGGTGCAACCTAGGCTCCGCCCAGCAAGTACAGCACAAACCAGCGGGTCTCAAGGTGAGAAGAGAGATGACACTCCGGTGAAGGCCTACAAGCCTAAGCCGCCATTTCCTGGTCGACTTGCTAGACCAGATGATTCTGATCAGTACCGTAAGTTCCTGGATATGCTGAAAAAGATCCAGGTGAACTTACCATTTGTTGAGGCTCTTTCGAAGATGCCTAAGTATGCCAAGTTTCTGAAAGATTTGCTCACAAACAAAAAGAAACTTGAGGAGATCTCTTCTGTTACTCTACCTGAGCAGGTTTCTGCAGCACTGCAGAATAAGCTGCCCCCGAAGATGACTGATCCTGGTAGCTTTACCATTCCCTGTCTGATAGGGAATCTCACCGTTAGTAATGCTCTTGCAGACCTTGGAGCTAGCATTAATTTAATGCCCTACTCTGTTTTTGCTAGGCTCAATGTAGGAGAGCTGTCTCCCACACGCATGAGTATTCAGCTCGCCGACCGATCAGTGAAGTTTCCGCGTGGGATAGTGGAAAACTTGTTAGTTAAGGTTGATAAATTTGTTTTCCCGGTGGATTTTGTTATACTTGACATGGACGAGGACTCACAGGTTCCACTCATTCTTGGTCGTCCATTCTTAGCCACTGCTCGTGCTATTGTCGATGTCTTTGATGGCAACAACCTGCAATTTTTCAGCCATTTAAGGGTTACACCCCCAAGCCAAAATGGTCACAGCTAACCATCTCTCTTAAAAACAACCTTTTTCTCAGAAAACATGCTTCCCCCGATGGCTTCATTCTATCCATACCTGGTTAGATTATACTGGGGTGGTCGTTTTTCATACGTTAACGGGGCTGTTCAACGTGATGATTCTCTGGCAACAACTAGCTTTATCATGCGAGCGGAGATGTCATTTGAACAACTAGTTGAAGCCGTATGCAGTCATATTAACATTAACAAAGAATCGGTTACTGTTCAACTACTGCTTGCTTTCACTTTCCAAGTCGAGGAAATTGCGCTTAAATTTCCAGGTGATGGTTTAGGTGCTGATTTAAGCTAGATTCCCATATTCTGGATTTATGGAGAGTTTCCAGCCAAATTCGTTAAATTATGATTAGATTCCAGCTATATTTCTAATTTTATCTAATAAAAACTAGTTCTATACACTAATACATCAATATTTTAAAACTTTTGATACTAAATAGATGAAAAATAGTATTATTTTAATAACGTTTCTTTAGTTCTTTGTTTGTTTGTTTTTTTTTTATTTTAATCTCAAGCCCTCGCTTTTTTTGCATCTCACGCCTAGACCCTAGGCGAGGCCTATGCGCCTTGAGTGCGCCTAGCGCCTTTGATAACTATAGTTTAAACTCCAAATGAGGGAATCGAAACTAAAATCTGGGAAAAAAAATGCGACTCAAATCAAAGCCAAGGTTTTTTGTCCCCTTATATGGTTTTAACAACTAAACTATTTGAGTGTGACTTACTAGATCTAACACAAACTTTTCTATGTCGGTAATGATTTGCAGATTTCTGGTTCGTCGGACCCGCATTTCAGAAACTGAAAATCTTGAGTTCATTTGACATAATGGAACACATAGTGTAACTTATTCTTACTTTACGGGTTGTTGACTTTTATTAATATATACAATTATTTATCTTAGCTAATATTTAATTTTCCCTTATGACAGACGATATCCATTCCAAAGAGGTTTTCTATTCTCGGTGAGTGATCGTTATGATGATGTATGGATTCAGCGTGATAAACCATCTATTGCCCTCGCTACAGCACAAATGTTAACGATTATATACCGTCAGAGAAGAGGACGAGCGCTAGAGTTATCACCGGATGCTATGTTAAGACGAAGGGAAACAAATAATGCCCTTGAGCCTAATGTGGTGAGGAACGTAATAATGCATGAAGGACTTGAAGAATCCGCACCTACCAAAAATAGCCCAAGATATAAAGTCCAGAATTTCGATTATGTGATGGGACATTTCCATATTGCTTCCACGTTAATGCGTAACTTTGGTCCAGGAGGGAATCGTTACCCATTGTTAGGAATTTGCCATGAAATGGATTATACAACAGAAGTTCAAATAGGTTCCTACGCTAACATGGCTAGTCCTTACCGTTGGAGTGCATACAATAGCCTAGATGACTTCCAAATACTAGATGAATATGGCATTTCCCGCCCTACAGTTTACAAACATTCATTTTTTATTACGGGATTGTATACTATGATAGACAACCCGAAGGTAATGGGCTTAAGCGTTCAGGTAAAGAACTCGAGGGGAACAGGATGGGGCTATGGTGGTTATGCTTGGGTGACACCCGATATATTCGAAAGCATTGGTGTACCAAGATTAGCGGGTGATGCTTATAATCTATGTTGATATTTGATTATCATTTTCATCTTTAGTCTAACTTTAGTGATGAGTTCCTCATTGTTAGTAGCATTTTCCTTTTCTTTATTTTCTTGTGGCATGCTTATATTGATTATCATATTCATCGTGTAATTGATTACTATTTATGATTTCTTTATCCCTTATGTTTTAGACCTTGTTGCATTTGTGTGCTTCGCGCCTTTTAAAGCTATGTTCTTCCTACCAACAGCTTTGCTATTTGTGAGATTATTTGTGTGCTTCGCGCCTTTTAAAGCTATGTTCTTCTTACCAACAGCTTTGCTATTTGTGAGATTTATTGGGTATGGTTCTGGTAGAGTTGAGTCTGTCTTAAACTTTAGATCCCAAACACTGATTCCATACGGAAGAGGTTCAAACATTTTCTAGACATAACAAGCCAGCTCTTCTGGCTGATGATGACCAAGAGGAAACAATCCCAGCCCTCAAGGAACCCACATCATCCAAACCCAAAAAGACTTCCACCATCAAAGAAAAATCCAAAACGAAGTCTTCTGTCAAACCCAAACCCTCAACAAAACCTAATAAGACACCACAGGAAGGTGAGATGCCTGTGGATGTCAATGTTCAATCTGAACTTGGACAAGCATCTGAAAGTTGTTATTGAATTGATTTTCTGAATGAATTGATACAAAGATGAGGATCCCTTTATATAACAATTGAGGGATCCTATAAATAAGGAATAGATATACAATAAATAACAAACTATATCTCTATCAAATATAAACTCTATCTCTAAGAATATCTGTATCGCCTCGCCTAAAAAATGGGCCTAGGCGCAAGAGGCGATAACTCTTAACAACTATGGTTTACACTTTTGGGTTTTCTCTTGAGATAATTATGAGAGGAACTTCTAAAATTATTTTACTAATAGCAAGAACATGATATATAAGATAGTTAAAAAAAATAAAAATAAGAGAAGAATGCTCCCAAAATATTGTTCCATCATATTAAGAGTGTGTGTAGTGGGAAATGTTATAGGGGCGTTTTGAATATTTTAATCCCTCATAACGCCCCCAACACCGCCCCCTTGGGCGTTATGGGGCATTATGGGGGGAGAGGGTTATGTATATGACGGGCGTTGTGATTTCTAAATCAATATTATATATATTTTTTTTTAATAAGTTTTCATACCCTCTTCTTCCACACCCAATCAAATAATAACACATCCTCTTTTTTATAACCCCCCATAACCCCCCTTCCCACTTAGTGTGTTATTTGATTCTGGTGCCGACAAGAGTTTTGTATGTCGACTGCTAGATGTAGTACCCGTACCATTAGAGACTAAGTATATTATTGAGTTGGCTGACGGTAAAAAGATTGAAGCTACTAGTATCCTTCGGGAGTGTCAATTAGAGTTGTCGGGTTTATCGTTCCCCATCGACCTTATGCCGGTACCTTTGGGTAGTTTTGACGTTGTGGTAGGCATGGATTGGTTGTCCCTGTATCGCGCGGAGATTGTTTGTTACGACAAGATTATTCGGATTCCTCTCCCTGATGGAGAATTCCTTTCTGTGTACGGTATCAAGGGTGGTGTTCCGCTAAATATCATCTCTAGCATGAAAGCCCTTAAGTGTCTTCGAAAGGGTTACTCGGCCGTTTTGGCACTTTTATCTGTTTCCTCTAGCGATGAGAAGAAGATCGACGATATTCCTGTTGTACGCGAGTTTCCTGATGTATTTCCTGATGATTTATCTGGTCTTCCTCCCCATCGTCAGGTCGAGTTTGGTATTGATCTTGTACCAGGGGCTGCTCCTATTGCTCGGGCCCCCTACCGTCTTGCACCTCCCGAGATGCAGGAATTGTCTAGTCAGTTACAGGAACTCTTGGACAAGGGTTTCATCAGACCAAGTTCTTCCCCTTGGGGAGCCCCGATTCTATTCGTCAAGAAGAAGGATGGAAGTTTCCGATTGTGTGTGGACTACAGAGAACTGAACAAATTGACCGTCAAGAACCGTTATCCTCTTCCACGTATTGATGATCTATTCGACCAACTTCAGGGTTCTAGTTACTACTCCAAGATTGATTTGAGGTCCGGTTATCACCAGTTGCGCGTAAGGGAAGCTGACGTTGCAAAGACTGCCTTTCGTACACGTTATGGCCATTTCGAATTCCTGGTCATGCCTTTCGGTCTCACGAACGCGCCGGCGGTTTTCATGGATTTGATGAACCGCGTTTGCAAACCATATCTTGACAAGTTCGTCATCGTATTTATTGATGATATTCTGATTTACTCTAAGAACAAGACCGAACACGAGGAACATCTGCGGTTAGTTTTGGAACTTTTGCGACGGGAACAACTTTACGCTAAGTTCTCAAAGTGTGACTTTTGGTTACGCGAAGTCCAATTCCTAGGACATGTGGTAAATGAACTGGGAATTCATGTCGATCCAGCTAAGATCGAAGCGATTAAGGACTGGGAAGTACCAAAGACGCCAACTGAGGTGCGGCAATTCCTAGACCTTGCGGGTTACTATCGTCGTTTCATTCAGGGGTTCTCGAAGATCGCTCAACCCCTCACCACTCTCACACAGAAGGATAGAAAATTCGACTGGGGTGAACCACAAGAGTCGGCATTTCAAGAACTGAAGTCTAAACTATGTTCTGCTCCTATTTTGTCCTTACCTGAAGGCCCTGATGATTTCGTTGTTTACTGTGATGCTTCTATTCATGGTCTCGGTTGCGTGTTGATGCAACGCGAGAAAGTGATTGCGTATGCTTCTCGTCAACTCAAGGTGCACGAGAAGAACTACACCACCCATGACTTGGAGTTGGGTGCCGTGGTATTCGCGTTGAAAATTTGGAGACATTACTTGTACGGTACCAAATGCACCATCTACACCGATCACAAGAGTCTCCAACATATTTTCGACCAACAACATTTGAACATACGGCAGCGTCGTTGGATTGAACTCCTGAACGACTATGATTGTGCCATTAAGTACCATCCTGACAAGGCGAATGTTGTAGCAGACGCCTTGAGCAGGAAGGAATCAACTAAACCTCGTCGCGTTCGGGCGTTGCAGCTCACCATTCATTCATCCCTACCTGATCAACTCCGTTCTGCCAAGTTAGAAGCTTTGAAGGAGGAAAACCTTAAAGCTGAGACTATGCACGGTGCCGACAAGCACCTCGAGCGAAGGCCTGATGGCCTGCACTACTTCGCAGAACGCATATGGGTTCCTTTATTTGGGGGACTACGGGAGCTTGTCCTTGATGAGGCTCATAAGTCCCGGTATTCTATTCATCCTGGTTCGGATAAGATGTACCAAGATCTGAAGGTGCTGTACTGGTGGCCAAACATGAGGTCGGATATAGCTTCATACGTGAGTAAATGCTTGACCTGTGCTAAGGTCAAAGTGGAATACCAGAAACCGTCGGGTCTCTTGCAACAACCTGAAATTCCGGAATGGAAATGGGAACGGATTACAATGGATTTTGTCACGCAACTTCCTAAATCACCAAGCGGGAATGACAAGATATGGGTGATTGTCGATCGGTTGACGAAATCAGCCCATTTTCTTGCTATTAAGGAGACCGACACCATGGATCGTTTGGCTCGTCTTTATTTGAAGGAAGTTGTTTCTAAGCACGGGGTGCCAGTTTCTATTATCTCGGATCGTGAATCCCATTTTACTTCTCACTTCTGGAAGTCTTTGCACAAGGCTTTGGGTACCCAACTAGACATGAGTACAACTTATCACCCACAGACTGACGGTCAGAGTGAGCGCACGATTCAAACTTTGGAAGACATGCTGCGGGCATGTGTAATCGATTTTGGCAAGGGTTGGGAAGCTCATCTACCGTTAGTAGAATTCTCGTATAACAACAGTTATCACACGAGCATCAAGGCGGCTCCGTTCGAGGCACTGTACGGACGGAAATGCCGTTCTCCTCTTTGTTGGGCTGAAGTGGGTGAGAGTCAACTCACTGGGCCTGAGCTAGTGTACGAAACTTCGGAAAAGATCGTACAGATTCGTAACCGGTTGGCAGCGGCACGGGACCGGCAAAAGAGTTATGCCGATCAGCGTCGCAAACCATTGGAATTCCAAGTTGATGACAAAGTACTTCTAAAAGTCTCACCGTGGAAGGGCGTCATACGCTTTGGGAAGCGTGGCAAACTCAATCCGCGGTATGTCGGTCCATTTACGATCCTGGAACGGATTGGGCCGGTGGCATATCGTCTTGATTTACCGACGGAGCTCGGTAACGTACATAACGTCTTCCATGTGTCCAACTTGAAGAAGTGTCTGGCTGACGAGTCTCTCATTGTTCCACTGGAAGAGATCAAGGTTGATGATCGTCTTCGGATTGTGGAAGAACCTGTGGAGATTCTGGATTACAAGATTCGTAGCCTACGTCATAGCAAGATTCGCATTGTGAAGGTTCGCTGGAACTCGAACCGGGGACCAGAGTACACTTGGGAACGGGAGGATCAGATGAAGTCTAAGTATCCTCATCTCTTTCCTAAGGAAGCGTTCGAGTCGAGATATGTCTCTTCTGCAGCTGAATGAATCTCGGGGCGAGATTCCTTTTAACGTGGGGATGATGAGACAACTCGGGTAAATCTCTCTTTTTGGTTTCTATTTTTGGTTTCTATCTTTTGTTGTTTCCTTCGTTATTTCTTTTGGTACTTGTGCAATTTTCGGGACGAAAATTCTTTTAACGTGGGGATGATGTGACACCCGGCAAATTCTGGTTAACAACGTTGTCTAGATGAAAGTCTACCTTAGCGAGTCACGCGTATATTCCACTTAACTGGGTTAGTTAAGTCGTGTTATGGTTCGGGAACTATCGGTTTAGTCTAGAAGATCATTGGATGTTGGTCTAGAGGTTCATTAGATGTCAGTCCTTAACCAAGTGTACAAACGGTGACGATTTGTAGGATTGTCAGGGCATACGGAACATACAAGTCTCGAGTCCCGGGAATTGGTGAACGAGTGTGAATATGTGTATTTACAAGTGTTATGTGTTTACAATCATTATGTGACTTGTCGGTATGTGAATATGTGTTAACATATGTTAAAACGGGGTTTAACGCGCAAAACACACGGAACCAGCCCCTATAGGCGATTTGGGAAGCCCAATCGCCTATAGGAGGGGCGAGTGGGCAGTCTTATAGGCGAGTAGGGGCCAAATGCATGAAGTTTCATGCGATTAGGCCCCAAATGCATGAAGTTACATGCGATTAGGACCCCTAATCGCGTGTAAATGCTGCACAATCGCTAGTTACGGGCTGGACGACTAAAAACGACTATAAATACCATACTTGACCTCCTAAACTTCATAATACAAACCCTAGTCGTCCCATAACCCGCCCCAACACACACACAACCTCTGGAACGCGATTTTTGTTCAAAACACAAGGTTTCAAGCTTAATTCATCATCCTTTCACAAATCTAAGGTTTGGTTTCCATCCATGCAATCTTTATAAACGTTTTTATTCAATCCCTAATGGTCCAGACCTGTTCTAAAACGAAAAAGCTTTCTGAAAATCGTTAATAAGTGTTGTTAATCGGATTCTAACAATCATACATGTGTTATGTGTGTTTATGATTAATATCTAGGGTTTTTATGATTCAAGATGAGTGATTAACATGTTATTAGGTTAGTTTCAGAATAATATTGATGTCATGATAATAAAATCTGAGTGATTGATTATTAGGGTTATAGTTATGCATGTTAATGTGATGTTGCATGCTATGTGAATTGTGTTTGGATTACGTGGTTGCAATGCAGGGCTGATAATACGAGGAAAAGCGAAGGATTTTAGTTTAAACATGTTTAGAATAGTTGTCGGGATGATATTGGATGGTTACACACGTTCTGGATCTGATTTGGAGCGTTAAACGCGCGAAAAACCGGAACAACAAGGTTACAGGCGATTAGCAACCCTAATCGCCTATGTTAGGGGCGATTAGGAGGCTAATTGCCTATGTTTCATGCGAGTAGGCCTAATTGCTAGTAGATACATGTGGTATAGCCCTAATTGCTAGTAGTTACATGTGGTATAGCCCTAAATGCTAGTAGTTACATGTGGTATAGCCCTAAATGCTAGTACTTACATGTGGTATAGCCCTAATCGCCTATATTATAGGCGATTAGCTTTCCTAAATGCCAGTTGACCAACCTAAATGCTAGTTGACTTTTCCTAATCGCGTGTACTACTGCTGTAAGTGTAAATTAGCATTCCGAGACCCGATTTGACCTGTAGGAACATGCTAGGAACCCCGTAACATCTCTAATAACTTGGTAACATATGTCTGGATGTAATTATGTGATACGTGAACTACGTGCTGTAACTTGTTGGTCGTTAACGTATGTTAAGTGTGATTGCATGATTGTATGTTTGAGAGCGTAAACACAACACGGGGAGTCTCGGGTCACCAATGGGATGTCGAGTCTTGTACTTTGGGTCAGTTAAACAGTCACGGTGTTTTCAAACGAACTTGGTTATGGTCTGGACATCTAGGGACTAATTAACCTGCGGGTTATTAGTCTAAGTACTTGTAACTGTCATATGTTAGGTCGCCGCTTTACGGGACTAGCATAGCTGCTGAGTTATTCGTATTACGAAGTAACGCAACTTAAGGTGAGTTTACGGCCCCTCTTTTAAACTGGTTTCACATTTTCGGGGGAGAAAACATGTGTTAAAACGATTATTTGGTAACTACTGTCATACTATGGGTTTCTATTGTGTACTACACGATCTTTGGAAGTCCCGGGGGGAACCATGAATGTGCGGGTTTGCACAACGGGGAAATGTGAATAGCGCTATTGGGAGTGACCAACCCCGCTCGTCGACTTGGAGGGTCGGCGGGTGCATATTGTCTCATACAGGAACAACAGGAACAGCAGGTTTACTACATCGGGCACATATTTGGTTTACGAGTTAGTAATGGTTTTCCAATCGTGGTAGTAACAAAACATACGCCTAGCTAGCGTACACTGGTTTTCGATTTGTTATAGTATGGACAGGTTGACTTGGTACTTGGATTACAAAACCTGTAAACTCACCAGCATTTTTGTGTTGACGTAAACTTTTACATGTTTTCTCAGGTCGCTAAGGTAGCACGACTGGACTAGGGTGCACGCGTCTGCACGGCGTCTAGTTAGGGTTGCATGGTTTTACAAACGTTGAACATTTGGTTTACTATTGAATATTGTTTTGAATAAGCTTCCGCTGTAAACGGGGATTTTAAACATTGTTTTGAATTTGCATTATGTTCATTTTAGACTTGTTTATTGTGATCGTTGGTTTGGATCCTGGTTTGTCATGCGCCTCGCGGTAAAACTCCGCAAGTGGATTTTGAGGGTGTGACAATATTACTTTTCAGGAGAAAAAGAAATTGATAGCTGACTCTAAGTACTACTTGTGGGATGATCCTTACTTGTTTAGGTTAGGACCAGATCAGGTTTTGAGGAGATGTGTTTTTGGTGAGGAGACGAGAGATATCCTTAGGCACTGTCATGAGGGTAGAGTAGGAGGTCACTACGGGGCGGCTAATACTGCCAAACGCGTGTTTGATGCGGGTTTCTAGTGGCCGACCATTTTTAAGGATGCCCATGAGTTTGTGAGACATTGTGATGCCTGTCAGAGGACCGGTAATATCTCATCCCGTAATGAGATGCCCCAAAATCCTATTCAGACCATTGAAGTATTTGATATGTGGGGCATTGATTTCATGGGTCCATTCCCCAATTCTCGTGGGAATAGATACATCCTAGTTGCGGTTGACTATGTTTCTAAGTGGGTGGAAGCTCAAGCTTTGCCTACAAATGACGCACGGGTTGTTGTGAGGTTTTTAAAGACACTGTTTTCTAGGTTTGGTGCCCCTAAGTCCTTGATTAGCGATCGTGGTACACACTTTTGCAATGACCAGATGGAGAAAGCTTTGAAACGCTATGGGGTCACCCATCGGCTTTCTACGGCTTATCATCCACAAACAAGTGGTCAAGTGGAAAATACCAATCGCGAGATCAAGAGAATCCTAGAGAAAACAGTCGGGCAGAACCGAAAGGATTGGTCAGATCACCTAGAGGATGCATTGTGGGCTTTTCGCACCGCATTTAAGACACCGATAGGCACCACTCCTTTTCGGTTAGTTTATGGGAAAGCGTGCCACTTACCGGTTGAGTTAGAGCATAAGGCGTTTTGGGCATTGAAGAGGGTGAATTTAGATCTGGATAAGGCAGGTAAGCATAGATACCTTCAGTTGCATGAGTTAGAGGAGTTGAGGGATGATGCTTATATGAGATCGTGGGATTATAAAGAGAAAACTAAGAAGTTGCACGATAAGCGTCTGAAGATAGTGAAAGAATTTAAGTGTGGGGAGAAAGTGTTACAGTATAATTCTCGTCTTAGGTTGTTCTCAGGAAAGCTTAGGTCGCGTTGGACGGGTCCTTATGTTGTTACACAGGTTTTTCCCTACGGTACGATTGAGATTGAAGGTGAGGATGGCCAGCGATGGAAGGTGAACGGCCATAGGTTGAAGCATTATGAGGATGGGATGAGCTTTGATGAGGAGGTGGAGGTTTCGGACCTCCTTGAGATCAATCCCGAGTAGGTTTGTGAGAGTGTGGGGATACCCCCATGTGTAGAGTTTGTATTTTCTTTTCATGTTCATTACTTAGTTGCGTCGTCTTTGTGTTTTTGCTTTTATTATGTGTCTAGGTTATTAGCTTGAGTCTTTTTATTTTATTTTATTATTATTATTATTTTTTAGTTCGGTATTCTGCTGGGTTTTTGTTTTATCTTGTGCAGGTTTGGATTGTACCGCTCGTACTCAATCTCCATTCGGGCGATTCTGGAGCTGTACGTTATATTGAAGCAACCCAAAAGTTTCCTATTGTGTCAAAGCCGATCGCGACCAAAATGCTATACGATCGAGCTGGATTGGACTAGAGTTTTTGGAGCTTACGCGTTAAAATAACCAGCTAAGTCTTTTCCAATTTGCCCTTGTCTTTTTATTTTTGTATTCGGAATTTATTTTTTTTTTTGTTTTTAGTCGTTTTCTATTCCTACATTGAGGACAATGTAGAGTTTAAGTGTGGGGATGGGAAAATGTCGTTTAGTTTGTATATAAAGTCGTTTGAGTCAAAAAAAAAAAAAATTGAAAAACCTGAAAAAAAAAATGTCCGTGATTTTGAAGTTTGCATTATAAAATATGGGAAATGATAGATAAAATCGAATGTCTGGTTTTCAAATATTATATGTATTAGAAGAATAAATAATCGAAAGCGTGTTGACTAGGGATGTGTGGGTAGGCCCAGCCGGTAGAAAAGTTTCCTTTGAGATAATACACTAAATATATTAGGATACCGTGTGGGTTCTCATCTAGGAAAAAATGGGGAAGCTGAAACCGCCAATAATAGTATAAGGAATACCGTTATAAGTTTAAAACCGTTAGAATTTTTAATCAAAAGAAAAAAAAAAGAGAGCTGGATATAAAATAAGGGCAAGGCCAATGGTGTCGTTTCTAGGGATAGTGACTCCGGACTCGACTCCCTCTAGGATTGTCTGAAAATAAATATCTAAAAAAAGCTCATGAAAAAAAATTAGAAATCAAAGCGAAAATACTGAAGCTTAAGGTGCCTGGCCACTGGGATAGCGACTTGGATTGGTCACACCCTCTGAGTTAAGTATGCTGAGATGAAAAAAAAATGATTTTAAATTCTCTCGGTTTTCTACATAAAACGGTTAGGAATAGTCAATTGGTTGTTCCTTTTGTTTCATAAGCTTGAGGCGGGATTAGGTGAAACTGTGGCTTCTTTAGTGTGAGACCCTAGGTAGACTAAATTAACCTAAAGATAAACTAACATGATAAGGGGCTTAGAAACCGGCGGTTGGGTTTAAGAGGACAAGTATACCTGCAATCGCAGTTGGCACGTGATTAGATTTTTAAAATTAAAGTAACCTATGTTTTGAGGCCAGATTATTTGATTGTGATCCCATTGCAAAATTCTTTTTCAGGGACGAAAAAGAGATAAGTGTGGGGATATTTGATGTATTGTAAAATACATCTATTTTCAGTGTAAAGTTTGTACAGTTTTCGAGTCATTTAAATAGTGTTTTTATTAGTTTTAGGCTTGTACCGGTCTATTTTATTTAGTATAGGTTTTTATAGATTTTTATTAGTTTTGAGTCATTTTTAGTACTTATTTATTTTATATTTTGGTAGGTGTTCGTGTAGACGTTGGAGCGTAAACGATGAACTTTAGTCAAGCCAAAAACACCTGAATGTAGAGCACCGAGTTATAATAATAATAATAATAAAAAAAAAAGATGGTTGACTTGGGCTCGGCCCAAGTGAAACAAACCAACAACATACAATCGCACAGAAGGGTTATAGGTTGACGGCAAGATATATATCAATGATTCATTCATTAGCTGTCAGAGGGCACGATTGGAGAACAATTCCAATTGATACATTCATTCAATTCTACAATTAGAATTCTACAACCAATATACAATCGCACAAAACAAAAGTCGACCCATACTCAAGCGGTGACGATCGAACGAGCACGGAAGGAGAAAAGGCCACGGACACGTTAAAGATTAAGAGCCAACGAGCCTTGGGTTAGGTTTAATTTTTATTAATTTTTCTCTAGACATGCTTAAAACTATGTTTAATTATTTTGTGATGGTATTTTTTAATATTATGAGTGGCTAGACATTTTTATGGCTACTTAGGATGATGATTTAGATAATAATATGATTGAATGACGTTTGGTTTCCGTTTGGATGTGTAGAATTGCATGATTTTTATTTTTATTGTTGGATTTGATATATGTGTGTTGGCGTTAATTTTATTTGAAGTTTGTTTATTGGTTTTGTGGAGCTAGGCATGTAGAGATACCCCCTAGGTCTTGAAATCAATCTAGTTCGTCAACTTAGGTTAGCGTGCTAGTATTTGGAGTTGGAGTACGACACAAGTATAACAAACTAATATAATAAATTAACTAAAACGTGCAGTCCATTCTTGAGGGTGAGAAATCTAACTCGAGTTTGCTAGGTAACTAACTAGGCATTGTTCGGTAGTTGGCAAGCGCTAGGGCGGGAGTCGCTACTTGTCCGTGTTTAGAGTTTTCCTAGGTTTCTTTCAGTAGAGTTTAAGTCTGCTTCATAGTTTGAGGGTTTTAATCCAGGAGAGGTTTTAACCTGATTTCTGTGGGATTTTGGTACGCTAGGGCGATCCAGATCCATTTTAGCATTTCTACACTTGTCCTGCCTTGATTCTAGCTTACTAGCCTTACCTGCAGGAGGAGAGTAGTTGGATGAAATTAGGGTCTCCAACGGGTTTTTTTTGTCAGGATTGAGTATTATGTCTAAGGATTCTTACCTAGGTAGCCAGTCTTTCCCTTTTTTGAATTTTCCATCACTTTAGTTCGGTTTTTATTTTAGTTCTAATTAGTTTTTAATTTAATTTAATCTAGGGTAATTTAGTTAATTAATAGTTAATCAATTTTTATATTTTCAATTTAAAACCCCCCTTAGTTATTAATTTAAACAAGCAATTCAGTGACAGTTTAACCTTCTGTGTTTAATTGAGTCCTTTGGTTCGATACCTGGTCTTATTCGCTTGCTACAAACGAACGGTACACTTGCCGATTGTGCGTGGTTTAGTTGAGTCTAGGGTTTTAACTTGTGCACATTTTTATATATATATCAGCACGCATCACTCATCCTTGGATGAAATGTTACCGGTGCGTTGACAAGCATCGCACCGCTTCACGAAATCGAGGGCATCCTTCACCACAGTAGGCCAATAAAAACCACTATCAAAGACCTTTTGTGCAGTGGTGTGATGAGCATGGTGCCCTCCATAGAGACTCTCATGGCAATGCCTAATAATTTCTAGTCCCTCCTCTCTACTAACACATCTCCTCAAAATCCTATCACCTCCTATTCTAAAAAGAAAAGGGTCATCCCACACATACTTAGTAGCATCTCTAAGAAACTTCTTACGCTGTTGGGTATTCATACCCTCTACCAACATCCCATGAGCAAGGTAATTTGCCAAATCAGTGAACCATGTCATACCCTGCTTCTCAGCCTCCACAAAATCAATGGACTCGTGAGGGAATTTATCTCCAATCGCCTCCTCACGAATCTCCTCCCTACTCGGATCCTCTAAACGGGAGAGGTGGTCTGCAGCCACGTTCTCTGCTCCCCGTTTATCCTTAATCTCAATGTCAAACTCAGAAAGCAAAAGAATCCACCGAATTAAACGAGGTTTGGCGTCCTTCTTTGCGAAGAGAAACCGCAAAGCCGAGTGATCAGTAAAGACGGTGGTTTTGGAAAGCACGAGATAAGAACGGAATTTATCAAAAGCAAACACGACCGCCAAGAGCTCTTTCTCGGTGGTTGTGTAGTTCTCCTGAGCATCATTAAGGGTCTTACTGGCGTAATAGATAGGATGAAAGTGTTTGTCACGCCTTTGCCCTAAGACTGCCCCGACTGCGTAGTCACTCGCATCACACATGAGCTCAAAAGGCAAGCTCCAGTCGGGTGAAACTAAGATAGGAGCACTCACCAACCGCTCTTTCAAAAACTCAAAAGCCTTAAGACACTCCTCATCAAAGACAAAGGGAACATCTTTCTCAAGAAGACGGGTCATGGGGCGAGTAATTTTGGAAAAATCCTTAATGAACCTACGATAGAAACCCGCATGACCAAGAAAACTACGGATGGACTTGACATTGGTCGGAGGTGGAAGCCTACTAATGGTGTCAATCTTAGCCCTATCAACCTCTATACCATCCCTAGAAATCTTATGTCCTAGAACTATCCCCTCAGTCACCATAAAGTGACACTTCTCCCAATTCAACATTAACTTAGACTCTACACATCTCTCTAACATCCTCTCTAAGTTAACCAAGCAAACGTCAAAAGAGCTACCATAAACCGAAAAATCATCCATGAAAACCTCCATAGATGTCTCAATCATATCCTGAAAGATAGCTATCATACAACGCTGAAAAGTGGCTGGAGCGTTACATAACCCAAACGGCATGCGGCGATACGCATAAGTGCCATAGGGGCATGTAAAGGTGGTCTTCTCCTGATCCTCCGGTGCAATGGGGATCTGGAAATAACCTGAAAATCCGTCAAGGAAACAGTAAAACTGCTGCCCTGCCAAACGCTCCAACATCTGATCAATGAACGGGAGAGGAAAATGGTCTTTCCTGGTGGCATCATTCAGTCTCCTATAATCAATACAGACACGCCAACCAGTGACAGTACGAGTGGGAATGAGCTTATTCTTCTCATTAGTGACCACAGTCATCCCTCCCTTCTTAGGGACAACCTGAGTCGGGCTCACCCACGGGGAATCAGATATGGGATAAATCAGACCAGCATCCATGAGCTTAAGAACCTCGTTCCTAACTACTTCCTGCATGTTCGGATTTAGGCGTCTCTGAGGCTGCACCACAGGCTTATAATTATCCTCCATGAGTATCCTATGGGTGCAGTAGGTAGGGCTGATGCCCTTGATGTCAGAGAGCCTCCATGCAATGGCTTGCTTATGCGCCTTCAACACATCAAGCAACCGACTCTTCTCCTCCTCCGTCAGTTTAGATGAAATAATGACGGGCAAACTAGCATTCTCCCCTAAGTAGGCATACTCTAAGTGAGAGGGCAAAACCTTAAGTTCTAAAGGCGGTGGTATCTCTAATGAAGGTTTACTACTCTCCTCACGAACCTCACTAATCTCTAATGCCTCAGGAAACAAAGGGGCTTCCTCCTCAAAAGAACCTAACTCCTCATCATGGGTGTAAACTACCAAATCACCCCCACAGATGTAATCAAGACATCGGTCCACACGAGAGATAAAAGAATTTATGAAGTAAACAGAGTCAGTGGGACCGCTAAAATCGTCTTGACTACCAGGGTATCTCATGGATTTGACGATCTCAAAGGTGACCATCTCATCTCCTACGCGTAGAGTGATCTTCCCGTCAAAGACATCAATGAGTGCCTTGGCGGTACGCAGAAAAGGACGGCCTAGAATTAGAGGTACTTTGTCGTCTACCTCCATGTCAAGAATAACGAAATCCACGGGGAAAACAAATTTATCAACTTTCACTAACAAGTTTTCCACAATGCCCCGTGGATATTTGACCGATCGGTCAGCAAGGGATAAAGTCATGCGCGTTGGGGTCAGGTCACCTAGGTCTAGTTTCTCATAAAGAGAGTAAGGCATCAGGTTGATACTAGCACCTAAGTCTGCCAACGCGTGGTTTTGAGTGTCACTACCAAACATACACGGGATTGTAAAAATACTGGGGTCTGTCAATTTCTCCGGTAGCTTGTTCAGAACCACCGCAGAACATCCCGCAGTCAATGGAATGTTTGAGACCTCCCCCAGCCTATCTTTCCTTTTCAGAAGATCTTTAAGGAATTTGGCATATTTAGGCATATGCTGGAGGGCCTCAATAAACGGGAGATTGATTTTGAGCTGCTTAAACATATCTAGAAAATGACCATACTCCTTAGCATATTTCTGGTTCCTAAGGCGGGCTGGGTATGGAAGACGAGAAGGATCAATCTCAGGGGTAGGCCTAATTGGTGTGGGTGTCCTACCTACAACCTTCTCTATCTGAGGCTCACTATTTGGTGCGGTACTTGTTGGGACTAGCCTAGGTTGCACCCTACTAGGAGCCTCCATCTCTATTTCCTCATCTAACTGCAACTCTACCTCACTCTCTACCTGCTCACTAACTCTCTCTGCCCCTCTACCACTACGAGTGGTGACTGCTTTCAGTTGGGCGGCTGGGTTGGGTTGAGTACTACCCGAGAACTGGCCTTGGGGCCGCTCTTCCAACTGCCTAGCAATATCACCAACAGTACGCTGAAGATCCAAAAATGCAGAGTGGTGATTTTTCAACAAGGTGTCATGCTCTGCAAGAGTTTTCTGGGTGTGGGCATCCTTAGCTACTAACTGGGTTAAAAGTTCTTTTATTTCACCCAAACCACCCTCAATACCCGAACCTACCTTATTAACCGAATTTCCTCCCGAATACTGACCCTGCCCCTGGTTATGAGTAGAGTTTGATGAGAAACCAGGGGGATTACCGGAAGATTTCCAGCTGAAGTTTGGATGATTCCTCCAACCTGGGTTGTAAGAATTTCCATAAGAGTTATTTGACCCGCGGTTCTGACCGCCTACAAAATCCACCTGTTCCTCCTGATGAATCAAAGGGCACTCAGAAGTAGCATGCCCTCCCCTACACATCTCACACATTTCAGATTTCAATTTCAACTCCTTCACTTCCTTAGTTAGAGCATCTAGAGCAGCAGCCACACTAGTGTCCAATGCGACTTGGTGAACACCTCGGGCTGGGGAGGTGGTACTAGGTGCAGGAATGGAATTCCTGAGTAAAGTCCGCTGCTCATGGTCTGTTTGGGCAAAACTTTCAAATAAGTCATTGCATTCGGCCGCAGTTTTCTTACCCATCATGTGGCCGCCTGCAGAAGTATCAAAGCGGTTCCTTGCCTCATAAGTTAGGCCATTGTAGAATTTCTCTACAAGGGCCCAATCAGTCAGACCATGTTGGGAGCACCTGCTAAGCAGGTTTTGAAAACGCTCCCATGCAAGATAATAAGGCTCATCAGGTTCCATCCAGAACGAATGGATCTGATCGCGAAGGCGGGATGCCTTGCTAGGTGGAAAGTACTTATTCGGAAAAGCTTCTTTAAGGGCATCCCAGGTGGTAAAAGTGTCAGTAGGGTGAGAGTCGAGCCAAGTGGCGGCTCGACCAGAAAGGGAAAAGGGGAACAAGTGGAGGAATTTAGCATCATCTGTGGCACCCTGTAGCTTAAAGGTAGCTAGGATGCGAGTCAGACGGGCTATGTGGGCCGGGGCATCCTCATCATCGCGGCCGTGGAATTGACAGGTGTTATTAATGGCCGTCATGATGTAGGAGGGTATCTGCCAGGACCCATCATTGTTGATGGCTGGAATGGTAATAGGGGAGTTAACTCCCGTAAAACCCTGGGTGGATTGTTGGTGGACAGTGCGACGCTCAGCCATTTGGAAAAGGTTTGGTGGTGGACTGGGTGGTGGGGAAGACGACCTAGAAGAACAAGAGCTAGAAGAACTTACCTCTTCAAGCTTAACTTCAGCAGCTGACTTGCTCCTCGAACGAGTAACTGGCATAAAACTATAGAGTAGACAATAAAAGAGGTAAGAGAATAACAGATAGAAGAAACTAAAAAAAAATAGAAAAGGCTCGAAATAAAATAAAAAAAATAAAAATTAACTGAAATAGAAAAAAATAACAAATAGCACAGATATTTCAGATAAGTTTAATCAAAGCTAATTAACGCAATCGCCAAGAATCCCCGGCAACGGCGCCAAAAACTTGATGTGCTAAAAGTAGTTTAATAAAAACAACTAAATTAAACCTAAAACTAGACACCTAGTAATACTCTAGACTCTCTAAAACCAAACTACTGACAGGCAAGTGAACCTATCGACTCTAGTATAGCTAAAGTAAGTCCGGATATCGAACCCACGAGACTCTAATGGAAAACGGTAACTAGACTCGAAAACTTATCTAAAACTGAAACAAAGTGGTTTATTAATTAAAAGGGGGGGGTTTTACTAAAAACTAAATTGCAATAAAATAAAGATTACCTAAAGTTAACTATACTTAACTAAAAACGATAATTGAGCTAAGATGATTTCAGATGATGATAAGACACTACCTAGACCAGACTCCTAACTATGCCTGATAAGCTTCTATGGTTATGGAACTGATTTGGAACCGGGATCTTAAAATACTAAACATCAAGAATAAACTAGACACCCTCGACCCTTCTCAAGGGGAAACCCTAGAATATTTTTGTGCTGTTAAACTACCGGTTGGAGTACAAACCCTCACAGGTTATCTAACTCTTATGATCGAGTACCCGCTAGACAATCTACCTCACAGCGCGAAAGCCTCACTACACTAAGTGTAAGGGGTAATTATTGAAGCCTAGATCTAACTTGATATGCAGGAGTTGAAAGGGAAACTAGGCAAATCTTCTCACAAAGCCTCTAACCTAGCAATCTAACAACCTAGACATGCCAACAAGTCCTCACCTCACAGCTATTGAACTTGGAAGAACACCTAAAATCTTCTAACCATCAAATATCACTCATATGGTAAACTCGCGACTATTGACCATAAACTAGTTGCTACACAAAGTCTGCAACCTAACTAGCACTCATACATGAAAGACATTCACAAAAGTGCAAGTGGAGTGAATAAGTGACAATCAAAAAATAATAGATACGCACATACACTAGATCTAAAGAAATCAAAATCTTTACTGAATCATAAATCCAAACAAGTTCCAAAAAACCATAGAAAACGCAAATCAAAACATAGTATTTGTCTTAGTCTAGGTAGCTATAAGAGTTTAGCCACAAAACATCATCAAAACAAAGATTAAAAGGTTCATAATATCAATCAACATGAGTTTGAATGAAAGAAAAACAAAGAAACAACTAAACCGAATGATGAACACCCGAGGAAGTCGAAACTCTCGCTTCAAATCTCGAACCTTGCCCTTTTCTTGCCTTGGAATCACCTTGAGCAGCTCTCCAATCGTCCAAAAGTCAAGAATACCTCTTAAAATTTCGTTCTAGGGTTTTAAAATCCGATTTGGGCTTGAAAAACACAATTTTGGGCTTCCTGATGGCCATCGCGTCACGCGACGGGATCCTGGGTAAGTGGTCGCGTGACACGACGCCCTCAAAGCTGAATCTGCATAGCGCCACGTGACACGACGGGATGCAAGGGAGTCTGTCGCGTGACACGACGGGATGATTTTTCCAATTTTGTTTATTTTTATCTTCTCTTTTCATTTGTGACTCATCCGGGACCTCGTAAAGCACCGTTTAAGGATAAATTTGCCTCTTTTGCCATCCGGATTCCTGTGACACATAAAATACTAAATAGAAACCGAAAAATATATATAAACGACACACACTGACTCGATAACGACGCAAAATATGTACAAATAACCGATGTATTTTGCAATACATCAAAGTCCAGGTAATTCCTCTGGGAAGACATCTGGGAAATCTCGGACCACTGGGATGTCCTCAATCTTGATTTCAGTTTCAGCTCGAGTATCTGATATGTTAGCCAAAATGGCTGGACAGCCCTTACGAATACACTTCTGGGCCTTTAGATAGGAGATGATGCCCACCATGGCACCACCACGATCACCCTGTATAGATAAAAGTTCTCCACTTGGGAGGGGGGATACGAACAATCTTCTTCTGACAGAGAATTTCAGCGTGTTGCTTGGACAACCAGTCCAAGCCAACCACGAGATCAAAGCTTCCAAGGGTGATAGGTAGAATGTTGATGGCAAACGATTGCCCATCCAACTCGAGCTTACAGTCACGATGAATATGGGTTACCTCCACAGGCTTTCCATCAGCTAACTCTATGGTGTACGGGGTATCAAGAAGAGTAGGAACCATCCCCAGTTGTTTGCTAAGTTTTGATGACACAAAACTATAGTCTGCACCAGTATCATATAAAATAGAAGCAAGAGTGTCGTACCCGTCACAACATTGTTATCAGTCCTAGCTTCCCCAGAGCCAATCACAATTGCTATTCCACGAGCCCCATTGTTGTTGTTACCGTTGTGGTAGTTGTTGTTGAAGGACTTATACCTCATACTATCCCACGTTCTCTTGCTATCACCAAAAGTAGAAGATGAAGCTCCATGCTTCGGAAAAGTACCATGCTCAACAGCCTAATCCGTGTGTTTACAAGCCAGAATGAACGATTTGTTAGATTCTAGGTAGGTGAGCTGCAGTGGCCAAGCCACGAATCTAAGGGACCCACCCTTTTGGTCTGAAATTCAATCCGCTGGCAAAGTTGGTTAATTAGATTCGAGCACAAAGTATCCAACTCCTGTAGCTTGGTAGTGTAGGCGTCGATCTCAGACCCATCCGTCAAATTTCTAGATTTCATCATAGGGTGCTACGTTCTCCATCCAAGTATCTGTAACTCATCGAGTGTGCATGTAGCATACATTACCCCATCCCGCCTGGGGCAAATGCACATGGAAATGACTTATACTATCGAAGCAATCAGACGGTCTCTTTCAGTTCTGTTGGAGTTATAGAGGTTTACGACCAATAAAAAGGCTTGAAAATATGATGGCAGGTTGTTATTGTGGCATGTGCGTTCAAGGTATAAGAAAGTTCAAATGTGGAAGTCAGGGGAAAAGAGTGATTTAGCAAATAGATCTTTAATAGGTTGGAAAGAGGCGAGGGCTTCAACCACCCTATCGTTGATCATAAAAACTCAGTCTTATCTAAGTTAACAAGGGAAAAGAAAAGAAAATACAGGTAAGAAAAGGTAAGAGCCAATCGTCGCCACGCTCTGTCTAGATAGTAGAGCCTTCATCATCACTTTCCATATGCTCGTCCTGCTCAGGTTCCCCTTCCATCCCTTCTTCCTCCTCTTTCTTGGTGTCAATGTTATATGGTTCACATCACGTACAGTCTCCTCCTCTAGTCCTATGTAAGCCAGTTTAGTGGTAAGCTATACCACTCGTTCCTCCAATCGTGGCTATCAGCCATTAGTAGGTTTCATCTTCCCTTGTGATGTTGCACTACGTCGCAGGCTTTACATAACTCCCCAAGAGTGTGTGTAACAAGCCCCGATCTAATGTGTTCCCATGAACCTACCATATGCTCATGAGAGACAAGGATATGCAGTCATACGTTCGCCCGCTCGCACTAGGCGTAAGGTACTAGAGTAAGAAATGAATTCTATATGTGTAACCCAGTCTCGTCTGAGTTTCGAATGAAGGTAAGAAAGATCAAGTAACAAGGAACAGAAACTAATTGTCTCCTTGTTTAGTGAGAAGAATAAGTCTCAGTATTTGAATTTCTTCAATTTGATTTGGTTAAATGGTACCACGTCATGCGCATCGTGCAGCTTCCTGTGTACGTGCGCCACAACGCTCGCAAGGGCTCCCTCCCTTGTACTTTTGTTGTTTCCTCATCCATGAGGTTTGTTAGGATGCTACTCCCAGTAATGCGTCACCTGGTGTAACCCTGGGTTCCCACCATTGACGTGTTCAGAATTAGATCTAGAACTAGAAGATAACATACCTCCTGAAATCATATGTTGTAGGTATGTGTAGCTAAAAGCTAGTTGTGCACTTAAGTTGTGAGTGTACTTATGCTATGATGATTATAGACTAGACTCAACATGCAGTCCTAGTTCACAATAACCAATGGCTCTGATACCAATCTGTCACACCCTCAAATTTCCACTGCGGGGTTTATACCGCGAGGCGCATGACAAACCAGGATCCCATAGCCATAAGTCACATGAACGAACTCTAAATGCCCAAACCATTTAGTTCGTTTTCAAAAACCAAGTTTAGTTAAGCTGCGGAAGCGTAAACCAAATTTAAACCTTTTTTTAAAAACCATGCGCAAAACAACGCGCCCAAATTAAAACCATATGAGAGAAAAGGCAAAAGCATAATATGTAATTTATGTGTATGCCCAAGACCCCAAATGCAGTGAAGTGTACAGTGCTTTCTAATCCTGACACCGGAAGCTAACTACCTGCAAAAGCATGTAAATCGTGTGTCAACATAAAGCTGGTGAGTTCACAAGTAAAGTAATTGAGTATGTAAATGCGCTGGTTTCCAAAACCACGTAGACAAGTAATTGAGTTGGTTCCTAGAACCGTGTAACCACTAGTTCGTCGCATGTCAAGGGTAGCTAGCCCATTCATGATAACTAACACTGAATATACCGAACTGCTATGTACGTGTAGCCACAAATGTGAGCTGCATGCCTGACATCATTGTCTATCCACAATGATAAAGTTCGTTAAGTTATAGTTCACGCCCGCGCTCCCCGAGCCGGTGTGAGGTTTGTAAGACCTAATAGCGCTATCAACTAATAACCCGCTTGCCAATCCCGGCAACTCATTCGGTACGTGAGGACTTACAGATGATAGAGTTGGTTTAGTTCATCAAGGACACAGTTTGCGAACTAGCAAAGTAAACGACCCACACAAGGATCCATCAAAGTAAACGACCCACACAAGGATCCATAGCATCCCAACCAGGGATATGTAAGTAGTCCCAAACCGGACTAGAAAATAGTAGTCCCAAACCGGACTAGAAAATGTTAAGTAAGTTGTCTCAACCCGAGACGCATGCTTTTGAGAAAAGAGTAGTGAAACTCACCTTAGAATGCAAGCAAATAAATCCAACTCCAAAGTAGGGTATGCTACCGACTCCCTAGTACATGTGTCACTAAGTGAGTATATGTGTAATACCATTACACCATATAATCCGTTTGTCCAAGACGTTTAAATGTTCAAAAGCGTGTAAGTGACACCTAGTGATTCTACATGCATAAGTAAATCCTACGGACCCGTTGGTGAATATGTTGGTTACCATTAGTTTTACACTTCATATTCATCTCATATAAGTGCCCATTCAAATATATATCAAACACATACCACATAGGACTCCAATTAGTTACACAAACACAAAATACACAATCTGCGTTTTTAGGACAGATTGTGCGTCACCAAAACTAATTTATTTAAAATACTAAATCAGTGAGTTAAACTCCCAAATTTTTACTGAATATTATTTCGGATTCATTTGATAACCCATATTTTTGTTTTGTCTCAAAACCAAACACAAAAATCATGAAAAATCGTACATCACAGATATGTCCAGAAAGTTTCTACAGCAGGTCAGGTTAGTAGAAAAATTCCCAAAAATCGTGTATTCATCCAAACGGGATGAATCCACTTGGAAAAGCCAATTTATTCCAATTTTAACCTACTGTCCAAATTTCATAACTTAATTCCTTGTAAAACTCGAGTTATGATTGTTTAAAGTTGACTCAGTTTGTTAATCCGAAAATCTGACATGACCTTTAATCAAAGAAAATTCCAAAAACATATCAAACGATATCCAAATCAGATGAATCTGCCCATTCTAAAAAGCTAAGACCATGTAAAATCTATTCATGCAAAGAATCGATCAAAACAATTATTTTCAAGCCACGAAACAGACCCTACAAGTCGACATTCAGATTCTGTCCAGATTCTAATCATGCAATATTATCAATTATATCAAACCCTAGTTGCATATTATCAATCAATAACACCTAATAATCATCAATAACCATTACCAAACATTCCTAATATCTATTGTGATCAGATTCTATCATTATTCATGCAAAGATTACAACTTTAATGATCAAAACTTCAACAACTTGCGCAACAAGTAACCTATGATATTACTAATCGCCTATCATCATGTTTAATTCGTTTAATCTTCAAAAACCTCAAGTTTTAATAATTATCAAAAGCTTTCAGACCTGGAAAAACCTTGTTATATGATTTTTATAACATAAAAATAAGATTAAATCGTAAAGGATTAAAGATTATACCCCTAGCTCTTCGATACAATCAACCGAACGCCTTTGGAGCTTCCCAATCGATGATCTTGAGTCTTTGCAGGTTGTTTGGGGTTTATAATTCGTAAGGGGCAGTAAGGGGGCGATTAGGGTTGAGTTTAGAGGTTGCATGGGGCTTAAGAGTGTTTAAATAGGGGTTTGAGGCGGTTTAGACCCGTCAGTGATGTTCGCGCGGCCGTTCAGGCTGCTCGCGCGGCCGCTCGCAGGACTTCGGCCCGCGTGAGTGGCCCGTTTCGTCACCCGACGTGTTTTCCTTTGGCGTTTTCGTTATTTCGGACCGTAACAAGTGCAACCCCATGCGTTAAGACCCTAATCAACCTAATGATCCACCTTTAGTGATTTTATTAACGTATTCGGTTTAGGTTCACACAATCACGTATGGTTTTTCACATAAGTTCATCGAATATCAAAGAGGCACATAATCGCAATCAATCCAAATTAGTTCACTATTCACCAACGTCCGAGGTTCACTAATCATGTATTCAGTTATTAACTCACAACAATGCAACGTGTGTCCTATCCGGCTAACCCTAGTTAAGTATAATGCAAGGAACGTAACTAGAGTTTAGTTAAAGTGAGAACCTGAATTTGCGGGGTATCACACCTGCTAACATAAAGATATACCCCGAAGTGGATTTGTTATCATCTTTGCATTTAGCAAAGTCAGATATACCGGAGCTGGAGTAGGTTTACAATGTTGCATGTTATAACGTGTGAGAACACGATAAATGTAGGCCCTTTGGGACAAACCTAAGATCCCACTGCGTCTGTCTCGGTGTATTTCGATGCCAATGACATAAGAGGCTTCTCCGAGATCCTTCATGTCGAAATTAGACGAAAGTAATCGCTTCGACTCATGCAACATATCTAAGCTATTACTTGCCAGTAAGATACGTAAAGGATAAGAATAGTAAAATTACTCCCACTCATCTTAAGGTAGATGCATTGATCGACTTGATTCTTCATGAAACCATTATTCTTTACGACTTCATCAAACTTTAAGTACCATTGACGTGAGGCTTGTCTTAAACTGTATATGGATTTCTTTAACTTGCAGACTAGATGTTCTTGACCTTTAGGTTTAAAGCCTTCAGGTTGCTTCATGAACACTTCTTCGACCAAGTCACCATTAAGGAAATCAGTCTTAACGTCTATCTGATGTAACTCTAAATCAAAATGAGTTACGAGAGCCATAACGAACCTTAAGGAATCTTTTTGAGATATAGGTGAAAACATCTCCTGATAATCAATTCCCCCTTTCTGAGTGTAGCCTTTCGCAACCAATCTTGCTTTATAGCGTTCAACGTTCCCATTCAGATCTAGTTTTGTTTTGAACACCCATTTACATCCTACGGCTTTTGCACCGCTAGGTAATTCAACCAAATCCCAAACGTCATTTTTCTTCATGGATTCAAGCTAGTCAGTCATGGCTTTAGTACATTTAGAAGACTGATCACTGCTAATGGCTTCGTTATAAGAGTTAGGATAGATAAGCTTTCCAGTATCCATTTCAGCCTTAGTTAGGAAGGTTACATAATCATCAAAATTAGTAGGCCTTATGGACCTTGATGACCTTCGAAGCGGGTTTTCAGGTTCAGCATTGTCATGGTGATGAGTGTTTGATGGGTCTTCATTAGCTGGTTCATGAAGATCTGGCTGAGAAGGGGTTGGTGCAGTGACGTTAGGTTTAGAATTGGCATTGGTTACAAGAGGAATCATCGGAGTTGTAGTAAGCGACAAATCTGTCTCCCCGCATCTTGTATTTCTTGAAATTCTTCATAAGGATTTTCATTACTCCCACTAACCTTGAAATCCTCTAGGTAAGCTGCACGCTTGGTTTCCACAATACGAGTGACATGGGAAGGACAATAGAATCTATAACCCAAAGAGTTCTCGGGATACCCGATAAAGAAACAACTGAGGGTCTTCATGTCAAGTTTTCGTAAGAAAGGGTTATATAACTTAGCTTCAGCAAGACAGCCCCATGCTTTCATATATCTAACACTCGGTTTCCTACCAGTCCAAAGTTCGTAAGGAGTTTTGGGGACATACTTCGTAGGAACTCTATTGAGTATATGAACGGTTGCCTTTAAGGCCTCGGTCCAGAAGGGTTCTGTTTCTTCGCTCAGCTACACCATTCTGCTGAGGAGTACCAGGCATGGTGTATTGGTTCACAATCCCCTGGCTCTTACAAAACTCATAAAATGGGCTAGGGGCCTGACCCACATCAGTATATCTGCCATAATATTCACATCTTCTGTCTGATCTAACAACTTTTATCTGACGATCTAATTGCTTTTCAACTTCAGCCTTATAATCTTTAAAAGTTGTCAGTGATTCAGACTTTTCCTTAATGAGATACAAGTGCATATAACGAGAATAATCATCAATGAAAGTGATAAATAAAGTATGTCCAGTTATTCCAGCAACGTTATAAGGGCCACTAATGTCAGTATGAATAAGTTCTAATAATATAGAGCTCCTAGTGGCACCTTTCTTATTTGTTGATGTCATTTTGCCTTAAGACATTTGACACATGTTCCAAAATCATCAAAATCAAGAGAGGGTAATAAATACCCAATCCTTCACGAGTCTGGTTAACCTTTCTCGTGAAATGTGGCCTAAACGTTGATGCCACAACATGGATGAAGATTCTAAGTCTCTCTTTCGTTTCTTCTTTGTTAGTAATTCATTAACGTTATATGATAACAGAGACTTGAAAAATCATCATCTAGTTCTAACTTATAGAGACCACCATTGAGATAACCATGACTATACACTTGGAATCGTAAGTTTGCCATGACTGTGAGAAACGTCAAAAACATCCATGTCTAACTTAGGTCCAGATACAAGATTCTGAGTAATCTCAGGAATATATAAGGTATCATAAAGAATAATACATAAACCAGTTTTGAATTTTAATTCTAATGTTCTCATGGCTTCGACAATAAGTGACTTTCCATTCCCAACGGTAAGTGTTCTTTGGTTTCTTGTTAGCTTTTGGATCGTACGGAATCCCTGAAGAGAATTGGTCACATGGACCATAGAACCAGAGTCAAACCACCAAGTATTAGATGGAACATTTAAATTAAAATACTCAAGTATCATAAGTATATGATTACCATTCTTAGTTAGCCACTCCTTAAATTCATGGAAGTCCTTCTGCTTATGTCCTTCTTTCTTACAGAACTTGTAGAGGAACTTACCTTTGGAGTTCTTATGGCTAAATGAGGCACTTGAATCATTCCTCTGGGTTTTAAGATTATGATTCTTGTTAGATTGTATCTTCCTTTTCTTTGGATTAGTAGTCGTAAGGTAAGCAACTTCAGGTTTCTCCGGCTTCATCTGTTCCTCCTCTTGCACGCACATAGCGATCAACTCTTGCATTTGTCCACTTTTCTCTCTGTGTGTTATAGTTGATCTTGAAAGCGTCATAAGCAAAGGGAAGCGAAGTCATGATGAAATGCACCAGGAAACCGTCACTAATTTCCATTTCTAAACCCTTGAGCTTATGGGCCATATCGTTCATGGACATAATGTGCTCACGAATACCGCTTCTCCCGTCATATTTAGTTGTCACAAGTTTTAGAATTAGAGTGGAAGCATGCACCTTTGATGTTCCTTTGAATTGGTCCTCCACAGAAGCCAGATAGTCTTTAGCAATCTTAGAATCTGGAATAGATCCTCTAGTAGGCATGCTAATGGAGTTCTTAATGAACATGAGAGACATACGGTTGCATCTTTCCCATTTCCCATGCACCATTTTATCAGCAGCGGTGATTTTGTCAGTGAGTTCGGGAGGAGCATCCTCTCTCAGTGCATAATCGAAATTCAGTAATGCCAAAGTAAACATAAGTGAATCTTTCCAGGCAGCAAAGTTATCACCAGTTAAGGTAGTGATGCCGCAGTTGGGAACTAATAGTGGAAAAAAGAGAATAGTGAGATACATAGTTAGAGAAGAACTTATAGTGATCTAAGGGGCAAGAAATTATCTAAGGCAGGCAGGACGAAGACCATTATACTAGTGAAGCTGTGATAACTAATCATAACACCAAATCATAAGCTACTTAAATAACATGCTCTAGCTTTGGCTATACACTATTTATTTAAGTATTAAATTGCAAATAGTGAATGCAACCCATCACCTTTGGGCAGAAGTGAGACATTCAAAGTTCTAATGCAATACGCTCAGTTCACCAACATAATCTGTTACACATCACCTTTGGGTAGAAGTGAAACCTTATGGAAATTATGTGAACCGAGCTACAATGCTTAGCGAGATCTTATATAACGAACTAATCTGACACATCACCTTTGGGCACAAGTGACACGTAAAATGTTATTTCAAGTTAAGCAAGGTTTTGGAAATAACGTTTTGAATAAACTTGATACATTAGGTTTTATGAAAACTCCAAATTAGTTAACGATAAACCTCCCGTTAGTGCATATTGAAACCCACAGAATCTTCTCTTGGGGGTTTGGAAGGTTTTGGAAATTTCGCTACCCCTAAATTTTTATAGAGGTTTCCGAATTAGTAGGTTCAAGTTTGCTAAAAATAAGTGGGTTCTCGTTAATGTTATGAGTTCCTAGAAACTATGATGGTTCGGAAACACCTATTGATCCGGAAACAGTTATGGGTTCGGAAACACATTTTGATCCGAAAACAAATGATGAGCTCGGAAATCCCTTAATCATTCGGAAACAATCTCCTGATCCAGAAACACCTGATAAGTTCGGAAACCCTTTGATGATCTGGAAACTGCCTTCTTATCCGGAAACTCCATTATGGGTCGGAAACCCCTTGAGTATCCAGAAACTTTTATGAGGTCGGAAACACTATTATGGGTCCGGAAACTCTTGTTCCTTTGGGAACAAGTTTATAATCGAGCTAAATGTGGAACCAACTATATCTCTAATTTTAATTAGGATTCTGTTAGGTTGTTGCCATATTTTAAGGAATCAATCGTATCCTATAATATAACTAACAACAATAATCCTAAAATTTTAAGCAAAACATAATGAAATTTTCGGTTTTAATCATGTTTCCCTAAGAACACCTCAACCGAAAATTTTCTAAGAACACATAAACTTCAAACAATAATCATAACTGGAATCATAACCCTCAAACGTTAGTGAATTTTATAAAACGACCATTATTGATCTCGGATACATTATGAGACCAAAACTAATATTAAACCGAAACAATTTTTTTTTCGATCGGCCTCGTACGGCTGTTAAACTTATTCAGCCGAAAGCCATATTGATCTGTTTATTCAGGTTTCATAATTCGTTTTCCTATTTGATTCCGAAACTAATGGAAACTAACAAAATCAATCATGAGCAACATAGATCCAATACCACATGTTGCATCAATTTTGTTAATATGTAGTGGAAAACAACTAAACATGTACCTAAAAGATTCGTGAGGCCTGCTAGAGATGCTGAGAGCGTTAAGGTCGACATGATTGTCAGTGTGTTCGAGTTTCCTTTAAGGTATGCAGTTATAATGGCTAATGATTCTTAGAGAATCGGTTATGGAGAGAGTGGGGAGGGGCGAAACTTTATGGTGTTATGTTGATAATGTTGTGTAACCCTTCCGTCCATCAAAGACAAATCAGTTATAGGCTTAGAGTATTTTAGCAATTGATCAATCGTAACATAGATGATTATAATGGCTACCAATAAATATACAAGACGTGCTTTTGGTTTACACAAACAACTTATTGACTTATTGGCTTTTGAAAGAAGCCAATAAATCAATAAGTTATTTTGTAACTCAATCCAAACACCCTCTTATTTTCAGTTATATATATTGTTTTTGTTTTGTATATTTAGTTCAGTTAAATTTATTAGCATAACAAAGTTTTTTTCCAAAAAAAAGTATAGTGAGTCATTTACATTTTTTAAAATTTTATATTTTAATACACACAACCAACTTTTATCACATAAATATGTCACTTTTAAAAATGAATATAGTAAAAGGCTAATATCAATCCGGATGAGATTGTTAATGCCAAGTTTAGATTTTGAGACAATATGTTAAACAGTGGTGGAATGAGTCTTAAAGAAGGACGGGGAGGAGATGAACAACATGAAGGAGGATATGGAGAGATTGGAGATTGCTATCGAAGAAAAGGAGTTGGAGGAGGAGGAAGTTTGGGTGTTGGAAGAGTGTAGGAAAGGGGTGGATTTTTTGAACTTATGTTCTAATCGGGACTTGAAACAAAAATCTAGGGTGAGATGGGCCATAGACGGGGATGAAAATTGTAACGCCCAGCGTTTCTCGAATAATATAATAATAATAATATTTTATTCTTAAAACGATTCGTTAATTCGTTAACAATAATACCTTATTAACAAGAAATACATCCTTATTTATTAACCAATTTAATTATTTAAATTCGTCAAATAACGCGTTGTAAGTAGTAACATACTAGTAAACCAATACTTATCCTAGTAAATTTTAAACGCGACTAAAAATATATAAAATAAATCTATAGTCCTAATACTCGTTTTGAATCGTTTTATATAAATGAATTTCATAAAATAATTATCCTATTGGTTATGCGAGTCTAATCCATAAACAAGGCCCGAGTCGGTGACGAGTTTGTATACGCGGTCTTCACCTAACCTACCTAGCTAACCCTAACTATATAAAATACTTAACACCTTCTTCCTCCTCATTCAAGCATCCACAACCCTAGCCACCACCACTTGAACCTCTACTTTCTTTCCCTGCCCATCTTCTTCTTATACACACAACACAAGAATTAAAAACCCCCAAATCCTCTCATCTCTCTCTCTCTCTCTCGCAGGTCTCTCTCTCTACTCTCTCTCTCTCCTTCCACTCGCATCTCTCTCTCTGGTTGAATATGAGCCGGCCGACCACCATACCCATGGTGGCGGCGACGGGATGTTCTGAAAGCCCAAGAGAGGGCAGAATGTGGTGGTGATGCTCGGCCGATTAAGGCTGTGGCGGTGGTGGTTCGAGTAGCTGTGAAGGAAAGGAAGATGATGGCGGCGTCGGGTTTAGGATGTGGTTGTGGTTGTTGCAGAAGGAAGGCGGCGGTCCTAGGTGGTCTGGTTCAGATCTGGTTCGGCCGATGGTGGTGGTGGTAGGAGACAGCAGCTAGTGGTTGTGGGTATCGATCGGTGTGGGTTCTTGATGGCTCGGTTGTGGTCCAACTATGGTTTTGGTCGGGTTATTGATGTCCGGTTATGAGGTTGGGTCTTGGCTCGTGGTTATGGCTGAGTTCGACTCTTGTGGGTCTGGTTCAGCTTCCGGTTTGGGTTCCATTTGGGTTCGGGTCAGATCTGGATAGTCAAAGCTGGTCAACACGCAGTCAAAGGTGGTCAACTGTGGTCAAACCGGGTCAACCTCAGTCAACTTCGATTTCTGGTCAAAGCTGGTCAGCGCGGGTTACGAGGCGTGTACGCAAGGATTCACAAGCTTATTCACGGAAGGTATAACACGCCGCACCTTAGTTACCATTCTTATTTTCGTTTACATCGTACATGTATATATGTATGTATTTAAAAGTGTAAACGAACCGAACCATAACAAAAGTTATTTTTATTACTAGAATTATCAAGGCGTCAAACCATATATATATATATATATATATATATATATATATATATATTACTTAACAAATGAATAGTTTCTCGTTCTTTATAGTCTTTAATAAATTGAACCTTTTGTCGCGCTTAAAGACTTAGTTAAATTGTATTGTGTTTTGAGAATTCGGACGATTGATTTTTGGGAAAATATAGACAACTTGCGTTGTCTGGTTTTATGCAAAAACAGAGGAAACTCTGCCCAAATTTTTACAAAATATAAGAAACATATCGAGCATTCAAATCTATAAATAACGTCACGTTTTACAAATAGACACTATCCCAACTCTACTTGTCATGATAGAGATATGTGTACATAAAAATATATTTATTAATATGTATATATAAACCTAATAGTATAAATATTACCAGTCTTCGAAAATAAACTAAAACGCTAGTCGAGTTACACTAATAATGTTTTCGTTAACAAAAAGTGTTGTTTTAACAATAATTTCTAGATGCGAGTTCGTATAACATATTACGATAAGCATTTTCACTAACTATTTACGCACGCATGCATTCGAACAACTAAACAAGTACAATTGGTTCGTTAAGTCATACACTTATTAAGACACGCATTCTTTCAATACGTGTCTAGGTAGTTAGATAAACTATCTTTACAACCATAACAAAAACAAGCTTATTTGCATTAGAATTTAAGACATCGTTTATTTGTAATAGGATACAAGAGTTCTATTAATCCAAGTTCAGACTTGTTGCTACTTGTAAATACTTACACAGTGAATTTCAGGTGAGTTTTACATAGCCCCTTTTCTATTTATCACCATTTTTGGGGTGAAACATGTTACAATATTCTACATGCAATTCAATCATCAAAGTGTCTATGTGTTTTTCTATGTTGCATTATGTCTTAAACATGACTAGGGTAAGCACAATTCTAGCATAATCATTAACATTGATCAGCCGACGGTATACAATGATAGATCTATTGGACTGACAATCCCACCCGGATACGTGCCTCCTACAAAGGTAGCATGGGTGATTGTTATCGCATAACATAAGCGAGTGAACCATGAGCGTATGGGATGTACCACAATATAACAGTCACAAGGGTTGATTATGCACTCGATTTACTTCTAGTATGTTTTCACATATGGACTAGACTTGCCATGACACTTGAATTGCACAAGTTTTATTCGATTATCAAAACCTATGTAATTCTCACCAACTTTTGTTGACCCAAAATATTTTCAAACTTAACATGTTTCAGGTTATATAACTTGCTCGAAGATTAAAGTTAATGCTTGAAGATGCGTAGCTAGTATTTTTTTTTTTTTATCTTGATGTACAAATTCTTAGAACAATTGTATGTAATTTATTTAAATCATTTATTGAAACTTATTATTTACCATGAGCTACTGAACAATCATCAATACGTGACATCCCGATGTTTCCGCCATCGGTTGGGGTGTTACAAAAATTCGGCGTTCTTTCATGGGATAGTGAATGGGCGAAAGGCTTCAAATTCGATTCCGGGTAGGGCTGGCAAATCGTGTCTTAACAGGTTTAACAGGTTTCTGATGACGCGAATAACACAAGTTCTAAACATGGACACGGCTCGTTTAACTACTTTATATCCCATGTTTATAACACAGTTATACGTTTTATGTACCAAAAAAGAGAAATGATGGATATTTGCCTCTTAATTCTAATTATTTTAAAAAAAGTAAAAAATGACATAGTGTAATTTTCAGTTAACAGGTCTAATCGTGTCTTATACAGGTTACCCATTGCCAGCCCTAATTCAGGGTTAAAGATTGATGGGATATGGGTGTCGAAACCTGCTTTGGTTAAAAAGGAGGTTTTTAGACATTTTAGAAGACGTTTCTCGGATGACTTAAAGAGTCGACCATTGGTGAGATGTGATAATATGAAACGGCTTCAAAGGGAGAGTGGTGATGCATTGATAAAGAGATTTTCTAGGGAAGAGATTAAAGATGTTGTTTTTGATTGTGGGTCGGATAGAGCTCCGGGTCCAGACGGTTTTAATTTCAGGTTTGTGAAGTTTTTTTGGAAGATGACTTTAAGAATATGTTTGATCGTTTTTAGGAGCATGGAGTCTTTAGTAGAGGGTGCAGTTCCTCCTTTATTACTTTGATCCCAAAATCCAAAACTCTGGTGGGTTTAAATGATTATAGACCCATAAACTTAGTAGGGATTATTAGTAAGGTTATTTCCTAGGTCTTAGCAGGTCGGATAAAGAAGGCTTTGGAGGCGGTTATTTCTGGAACTCAGTCAACTTTTCTTAGCGGGAGATTTATTTTGGATGGCCCTTTAATGATTAATGAGACTTTGGGATGGATTAAGAAGACAAATAGGAGAGCGTTTTTGTTGAAGCTGGATTTTGAAAAGGCGTATGACAATGTTAACTGGGGATTTTTATTATCTACGTTGGATCATATGGGATTTCCGGATAGGTGGTGCAAATGGGTGAAGGGTATTTTAGAGTCGGCTCGTTTAGCAGTTTTGGTTAATGGGTCTCCCACTTTTGAATTCCAGTGCCAAAAAGGGGTTCGTCAGGGAGATCCATTGTCCCATTTCCTTTTTTTGGTGGTTATGGAGGTTCTTCATTGCATGCTAGAGAAAGCGGTTGAATTGGGTGAAATAAAGGGGATTTATTTTGGGGGCAACTCAAAAGTGCTATCCCATTTATTCTATGCTGATGATGCTCTAATTGTTGGAGAGTGGTCTAAAGATAATTTGGAAAATGTTGTCAGGGTGCTCCGCGTTTTTCAAGTATGTTCGGGTTTAAAGATTAACTTACAGAAATCTTATGTGTATGGGGTAGGGGTAGGTGCCTCAGAAGTGGATAGTATGGCGGATCTTATTGGGTGTAGAGTGGGGGTGTTGCCTTTTGATTATTTGGGGATTCGAGTAGGGGAGAATATGAGCCGGGTGTGTCATTGGTACTCGGTGATTGATACGATTAAAAATAGGCTTTCATCATGGAAGGCGAAAACATTGTCCATTGGAGGAAGGTTAACTCTCATAGAATCAGTTTTATCGAACCTTCCTATTTATTATTTGTCGCTTTATAAGGCTCCGATGAAAGTTGTGGAACAAATGGAAAGATTAATGAGATATTTCTTATGGTCTGGTTCAGAGGAAGGGAAAAATGTGCATTAGGTGTCTTGGGAGGTGATTACTACCTCCAAAAAAGAAGGGGGTTGGGTATTTCAAGGTTATCGGGGGTTAATTTGGCTCTTCTCGCTAAGTGGGCTTGGAGATTTGTAGTGGAAAATGGGTCAATCTGGAGAGATACCATTGAAGCGATTCGTGGTGGGAGGGGTCTTTGGAGTTTTCTGCCGATCAAAAGAGCGATTCCGGGGTATTGGAAGTCGATCGTTAACGTGTTGGAATCTATTCGTGTGCAGGACAAGTCTTTGCATCAATTGATTAGGGGTGTGGTTGGTAATGGTGACAGGATTCGATTCTGGCATGATCGTTGGCTTGGAGATGCTACATTCAAGAGTCGATGGCCATGTCTTTATAAACTGGAGAAAAACAAACGGTGCTTGATTAGCGACCGGCTGAATCAAGGTAATGGTGATTTTTTTTTGTAGGTTCATGGAGGAGACATCCATCATCGGTGGAGGAGTTATCGGAGACTCAAGATTTGGTGCGAATGCTTACTGGGATCAAGCTTAGTGATTCGGTTGATAAATGGACGTGGAATGATGGTTTTAAAGGTCCTTTCAATGTTGCAGATTTTATGAAACTTATCAAAATTTCTGGAAATGGGCCGAGGATTAATACACATATGAAATGGGAGGCTTGGATCCCAATAAAAGTTAATCTTCTTTCATGGAGGGTCGATCATGATAGATTACCAACTCGAGTGATATTGACGACCAGGAGGATCAATATACCCCACATTGTTTGTCCTTTTTGCAATGTGGATAATGAAGTGTTAGGCATTTGATGGTCCGCTGTGGGTTTTCTTACGGAGTTTGGAGTATTATATGCAAATGGTGGAAGTTGGAGCCGTTTTTTTGCTTATGATTACGATGATTTGCTGATGTTATACAACAACGTTCATGCTGGAAAGTGAAGGTAAAAGATTGTTTGAGGTATAGTAATGATTACGGCTTGGGTTATATGGAATACAAGGAACGCGGAGATTTTTCATAATAAAGACAACAAGGTAATGGATGTTGTGGCGGAGGTGAAATCGAAGGCTTTTTTATGGTTAAAACATAGGTCGAAATTTAAAGATATTGTTTGGAAAGACTGGGCCACTTATCCATTGTATATGCTTGTTTAAATTTTGGCGGTTCTCGGATTTGAGAGCTAGCCTTTGTTAATGAATGTTAGGTAGCGTTTGGTATGATGGAATGGAAGGGGGAATGGAATGGACCATTACAAGGTAATGAAAAATAGTGTGTTTGGTTGGTTACAAGAATGGAATCACTCATTCCACAAGGCATTCCATTCCCTCAAAACCATTCCATCCACCCCCATGTTTTTTTTTTCATTCCATCCCCCATTCACCCTTTACTTACAACACCATAACCCACCATCCACCACCACTACCCACCACCATCATCACCACCACCACCGCTGCCGCCACCACCTACGACCGCCGTCACCATCCACAACCTTCGACCACCATTGCCATCACCACTAACCACCGTCATCGTCGTCACCGCCACCACCCGCTACCACCCACCACCGCCGCCATCCAACACCACCCAATGCCGCCCACCACCGTCACCCGCCCACCATCGCCTCCACCACCTGCAACTGTCAATCACCACAATTTCCTTTACCCACCACTACCGTCGCCACCCATCACCGCCACTACTCACCATCGTCACCCACCCACTATCACCTCCACCCATCGCTGTTGTTGCCAACACCCACCACCATCATCGCCACCACCCACCACCATGCTACCGCCACCCACCGCCACCACCCACGACCATCAACCTCCACCTTCCACCGCCACCGCTACCCACCGCTGCCGCTACCGCCACATACCACCACCCACCATCACCGCTACCTACTACCACCCACCACAGATGTTATTCTTCGTCTTTTCCTGCCTATCCAACTATAAAAAGTAATGTTTTGTTTCATTTCCACATGGCAAGCAAACAAGACATGGAATGGTAATGATCCATTCCATTACTTTGTTCATTCCATTACCTCTTCCATTCCATTCCCCAGTGTTGTAAAAAGCGGCCTAGGCGGCCGTCTAGGCGCTAGGCGGACACATTTAGTCTAATTTTGACCTAGACGGCTTCCTAGGCGTTTTGGCCATTAGGCGGCCCTAGGCGGTCCTAGGCGGGCCTAGGCGGTGGTTTTTTTATTTTTTAATTTCTTTTTAAATTTCTAGGTATTTCTTAGTATTATGTGTATATATCTAAGTATTATGTGTATATATCTTAACATATTTTCAAAAAACCCCTAAATTTGTGTGTATATATATAATACGTGTAAAATACCAAAACGCCTAATTCCGCCTAATTTTCGCCTAGTCCCGACTAGTCCCTAGGCTGGACCTCACCGCCCGCCTAGCGCCTAGCGCCTTTTGCAACACTGCCATTCCCTCTCCATTCCATTACCTCATACCAAACAGACCCTTAATGTTCAAAAAAAAAAATGCATAGAAAATCATTCCTATTAGAGCATTCACAATAGAGACCCTATTTTTTTGGGTGACAAAACCCTATAATTTTTTGGGGGGGTTGGAAGTGGTTGTGAGTGAAGAAAATGGGGAATCTACAGTGTGTCGGTATATATTGGGTTCTTTGGGAATCTTTTAGGGAAAACAGGAAAACTGTATTTATTTTTTAATATTTGTTGAAAGTGGTTGTGAGTGGAGGAGAGGGAAACTTTAATGGGGTTTAGTGTAATATGTGGTTGTGATTGATTGTGAGTTGATGGAGATGAGGATTCTATTGTGAATGCTCTTACACTCGAAAATATAGGAAAAAGAATTTTATTGACCCTCTAGTGAAAAATTTCTAGTTTCATTAAATTAATTGAACCTCTATGTACATACAATACATGAATACAAAGTCCGTGGATGTAAGTGGTGGTGACGGATTTTTGCCATGCTCGGGACTATAGTTGGTTTGAATGTAACAATGTTTGTGAAGGTGGTTGATTGATTGTTCTTGTGCTAAAAGAAACAAAATTATTATTATTATTATTTATTTATTTATTTTTATCTTCTTGTAATGTCTTGCCACCATCAATGGGTCATATGCAAATAGAGGTGGCGGGAGGATTTTGAGAGAAAGGGGGTAGGGACAATGTTGACTGTCGTTGGAATCTAAAACAGGGCATGAAAGACGGTGACTAGAGGGAGATAAATGTTTTGGTTTTTTTAGACACAGCCATAAACATCTAAAACACAAGTATCGGAGTGGTACATTCTCGCTGATCCATTGTGGGCGTGGTAGAGCGCCCCAAGAGGGGCATGATCGGCGTGAACAGAGGGACGTGTCTTAGGGATGAGCTTGGCATCGTATCGGTTTTAAAAACATGTCCTAAAAGTGCTCAGTACGGTATAGTACGGTATTCGAAGGTAAAATATCAGTAAACTACCGTACCGTACCGACCCAAAAATACTGATCCCGAAAAATGCCAAAAAATGGGTACCGAATTTATACCAAAATTCAATAGGTACGGTATGATACGATGATATATAGTTTAGTATCGATACCGGTATTTTTCGGTACTGGTACCGAATTGTTCATCCCTAAAGTTTTGGGGCAATTACGACGTTAAGACCATATGTAGTGGGGGTGAAATTTGGAGCCCCTCACTTGAACATTTTTTTGTCAAGTGGTATGTGGGTCCCACTAAAGGCTTAAAAGGGCTTGAATTTCACAATAGGTGTAGTGGTGTGATGTGAGTGTGCGTATATAAGAATAAAAGGGTGTTGTTATTTACACCTTAAATGCTTTTAGGGTTGCACACCTCTCTAGGATCCGTATGGGCCTCTACGGGTCATAGAGGGGTCAGAGCAATTAATGTTCACTGAATACACAACCATATACGATTCATAGAGACTTATACAGGTCCTAGAGGGGTACATTTAAAACCCTATATGACCCATAGAGATCCATACGGGTCCTCGAGTGGTACTTATATATGGGTCGTATAGGCTCGTATGGGTCTTAGAGCTGCCAATGATTGGCAATGATTTGGACATTCTATATGGGTCGTATAGGCCCCTATGGGTCCTAGAGGTGCTTCTACGAGTCCTAGAGTCCAGCATGTGTAAATAAGCTCCCCCAGTTACAAATAAGAGGAGCCTATTAAAATTGAATTAAAATAATAATAATAAATAAATTGTGATGGGTGGCTTCTGATTGGACAAGGGGAGGAGAGTATCATGTGATTAGTTGAGCAATTGTGAATCATGGCGTGAAATATTTAGCGCCTATGATGTTTTTTGCAATTTAACGCTTGGGGGACCGGTGTGCAACAGTGCAAGCACAAGAAGGGGCGTGAATTTCCCCTTTCACGCATCATTCGCTAACCCCTACCTATCAAGATGCTACAATAATCACTTTTTAACTTATTTATTTAAATATTATATTAACCGGTGATGGATGTGACAAGTCTTTTGAAGTGGCACTAAAAACAAAGGAAGTAGCACATACAAAAAAAAAAAAAAATACTTCATTCAGCTAATACTAGATTTAGTATTTATTTAATTGAACCTTAATTAAACCCGTTACCGGTTAAGCGGTTTCGGTTAATAACCTAACCGGTTACATAGGTTTGGGTTTCTAGACATGTCGAAACTGGTTTTGACTCACTTGACCAATAATAGGTTTTGGTCTATAACCGGTATGATCAAAAACCCAATTAACCAATTTTTGCAACTCAAAACATAAATAAACATCTAAATCTATAATCTATAACTATTAATAAAAGAATCGAACTTAGATGATGTGACATTCAATTGTAGCCTCAACCCTTCCTTGAATTTGTCACGTGGCATAATGAGGTGAGAGTGTTTAAATTTTTTTTATTTTGTTTTTATTATTAAAATCTAATAATAAAATTAATTAAAACCCTATACAAGATATACATATCTTAGAATTTAAAATAAAAGATTTACGAGATATTTTAGGAAAAAAATTTAAAAACAAAATTAGATTTTTCTTTCTCATGTTTTCTCCCATAATTTTTAAACGTTAATATCTTTTATATACGGGATTTTTTAAAGAAAAAAATTACACCAAATTAACGATCGTTTTATTATCTTTCCAACGAGTACCATAGTGATATATAAAAACAGAGAAAAAAACGACCAAATTAACGAGCATTTTATTATTTTTTTCAACGAGTCCATAGTGTTATATAAAAAACGGAGAAATTATTAAGCGTATTCACCTGCATATTTGGTAATAGCTGCAAGAAATCAAAAGACTAAATTACCACTTCTATCAATCCAAATAAACTTTCTAAGAAAATTGGGATTGCAATACAAACAAACTTTTAGTCATTATCTGTAAGCAGTTAGCAGCACAATCCAAAGTATCCAGAAAACTTAAAAGAATCTGAACTTGACTACAACCTAAGTGCAACCATTAACGCTTAAACCATCCAATATGTTTAGAATTAAGTTATTACTCATTATTCATTACGTAATTTACCCGGTCACTTGACCCCGTTGTGGCTAAGGGTGAGCACAGGAGCGACCAAAGCTCATTTTCTCCCGTTAATGCACGCGACCACCATCGCCTGTGCTCGTGCCGCGGCTGTTCACGTGAGGCTGTTGTGGCTGGGGTGAGCACCAGGCTCGCTCGCGCCTGCTCGCTCACGACCGACAACGGATAGTCTTAAGTTAGGTTCCAAACACAACTGTTTTTGAATATGTTTGTTCCAATTGATTAGGGGACCAATATAATTAAGATGGTAGCATCTTAGGCGGTTAGGGGATACGGTAACAGTCGAAATGGTTTATATTTTTTGTTCTGATTGTAGATAATTGATGTTATAGTTTTGATGACAATTCGTGATTTGAGTTTTCTTCTTTTATCATTTTTTATTAAGTCATGTTAAAATTTTCAACCTCGGAACCTTCCCGGGGTAATCAGCTAGTATCTAATATAAATATCAACTAAATATGCCAACTGCCAACAAGAAGTCCAATAACTTAACATATATATATAATTTAACCCATGTTAAATTGTTTAAGCCCATATTGATGTTAAAAGCTTAGCCCATCACTAATTAAAATTGCATAAAACTATTAAAACAAGAAGAAAACAGCAATTGAAATTAAAACTGGAAACGACTGAACGAGAACGAAGCTGTCTTCTGCTTCTTCACCAAGATCAGTCGATCAAGCGGCCTCGCCCCTCACTAACCTTGACCAAGATTAATGACATTGGTCTATCTTCTCCTATAGTCAACCAACCCAAAAAACCTTCCTACCCAAAAGAATTTACGGGTCCATCACTGACCGCAAGAGGGTGGAGCGGTTTTCCCAAAGGGCCGCATTGGCCTTCCCCTCCTGAGACACTACACATACTAAACTAAATAAACCATAAACGCTATTCGTGTATAGCTAACTCGCTCTACTTTTATATTTAAATCATAGATATGGGTCCAGGTTACAATGGTCTGAAGAAAATGTATATAAAATTCATAGCCATTTATATCAGCACTCCATATAATAAAAACTCCACAAGATGATCATTGGATATCTTTGTCTTCACTAAAAACTAGTGTTTTAGTTACCCGCGCTTCGCTGCGAGAGCTCCTGTTGCGTTGCGGGTTTAGTGCACGGTTAAGATCGCACTTTGCTGCGGCAGCTCCTGTTGCATTGAGGGTTGAGTGGACATTAAAGATAACATCAAGTGACTATTATTTTTACGTGGGCGTAAAAAAATAACTCGCCGCCCATTACCTTACAGACCAGCTTTAACATTAGAACAGTTTGGTTGCCCATTTATTGACTTAATTTGAGCCCAAAAGTTTCAATTATTGCAGGCCCAAATTTTTCAATAATGATGGCAAATTAGATATGGCCCACAACCACAATCTTGTAAAGCTAATGTTCAACTATCTTTCAATTAATATAGATAGAATTGTAAACTCATTTCTTTCTTAGCATGGATTTTTTTTTTGGTCAAATTCAATACATACACAAAAGTGCCATGAATATCCAAGTGACAAACTAAACAGATTTTATTTAGAGCTGAATTATAGCATCTTAATAAACAATAGCACAGACTAAGGTATCTTACAAAAGATGGTGGTACAAGTCATTTAACTTATAGTCGATACGAAATTCTCACACCAAAGTCTCTTGGACATAAAATTTTATGAACAAATCACAACAGCAGCCAACAGTCTATCTATCTAGGACTCTCAATATGTTAAGCAAAGAAAGAAACAGATTAATGATATCCAGATAGAGAGCCACAGCAGCCCAAATGTACTCGTCATATGTGTATCGCTTGATCAGATTATCAGTGTCATATACGATGTAGCCACAAAAGATTATAGCAGAAAGACCAGAATATATCATCACTGAAATCTTTCCCATAGGAAAGAATATCTGCAGAAATATTTAAAATTTTTAATTACAAGTTTAAAACCCAAAGCATTTATTTAGACAACACATGTGCAGGTAAGGTTAACAGACCTGAATGAAGGAGAAGACGATGAGCACCATCAGAGCACCAAACAAGAATGGGCCCAGGAAATTGAAATCGTACCCTTGTTTTGCAGCCCAAAACGTGAACAGAGTGAGACTCACAACCACCGTTGCTGTAAGTATAACGGCTTCTAAGATGACCTTCCCTGCAATAGTATTACATGATTGAGATATTTGTTTCTAAATGTTCAAAAGGCAGCGTTAGGTTGATTGCGAAAATTGCTGATAAAAGTTACATGTAGCTATGTAAGATAATATGCTGCAAGTTGGCTGTCATTATTTGCAAACGCAAATAGAACCTTTGATGAAACTTTTTCAGCTGCAAGAAGATGCAGCAATCAATAATAAGAAACCGTCTTGTTGCGTCACCATTCGGTGTAATAAAGGGCCAGTCAAACTCTGTGAAGGTTGTATTTCCAATTTCTCTATACATTGATCAGTGTAATCCTTTGGCTAAATCCATTCTTCAATGATAACTAGAACACTATAGGTCATAACAAATCTTATCTCTTTAAAGGGTTGTTTGGTAGCCATTTAATGATTTAATTAAGAGGCTACCTCTAAAGTCTAAATTAGTCAACATTAAACATGTTTGGTTCACCAGAAAGACCTCCGAATCAAGAAGCAAGCCTCTTTACCAATTAAGTTTCAAAATAATGTTAGAATGATTTTTTTATCCCTTTGTCCATTCAGCTTTTTTCATAAACCTCACCCGGCCACCCACACACCATCTCGTCGACCCACCACCACTTCCTACACCACCAACAACCACCACATTGGCGCACTCTTACTAGTCCAGTCTCTCTTACCCGATCAGATTTCTTACTGGCTCAACACTTAGATGGTGTTTGGGATTGAGTTTGGAAATAAAAAGTGCTTTTGGTCAGAAGTGCTTATTGGCTTATGACTTTTTGAAAAGGACTTTAAAAAAAGTGTTTGGATTAGCTTTTGGGATAAGAAATGTCAAAAAGTCAATAGATTGTCTTTTTTTTAAGTGTTTTGCTTAACTTATTGTGAATATTGGTTGTATGGGTGGTAGATTTGTAATTTTTTTCCAAAAGTCAAAAACCAGGATTTCTAACTTCTCAAAAACAGTTTTTCCACCCTTAAAAGCTAAAAGCCAGAAGTCAAAACAGAAAGTGCTTTTGGGTTACACAAACAGCTTACTGACTTATTGGCTTCTTGGAAAAACCAATAAGTCAATAAGTTGTTTTGAAACTCAATCCCAAACACCCTCTTAGTGATGCAGAGGTAGCCAAATGGCCCTTAGCCCTAAATGTAACTTTTCTTTAACACCTAACACGCCCTCTAATCCCACTCCTAAATCTACACCTTTGTGCACCACGAAACTTAAACCTTCAATCACACAAAGAGCGACACCTTCCCTACCTACCTAGACACCGCTACGGCCCATGCCTAAACTATAACTTAAAGTACAAATTCGCGTTATCAACAACTAAAATAAATGCAAAAAATAATTCCTAAAAATTCAAAACATAAAAAAAAAAATTAATAAAACAAATCCACCAACTATTCATAACCTTACCACTAGTAAACGCACAAGTCAACCCAACAGCAAAAGCAAGCGAAATCGTAAAGATCCCAAGCAACACATAGTTAACCGGATGCCGTTGATAATAACACGACAACGGACAAAGCGCTGCACAACAACAACAACAACAAAGATTCAATAAAAAACTTGTAAAACAACAGAGTAAACAAAAGGGGTATAGTAATAATAATAATTAATGAATTAATAAACATACTGATAAAGGGGGTAATAAGAATAAGAATATAACAAGCGAATCCGCCACTTGTGGTTGTTAAAAAGGTGACGATCGGGTGATAATTGACGACAATAGCACCGACAATAACGGTTAGGAGTAATTGAACGGCGACGATTGAGTATATCTTGCGGATAAATGACCAACGGAGATCTGGTGACTCCATCATCATTGGATACAGGGGTTCGGTTGGGCCTGATTCCACGTCATTCTTCGAGAAGGTTCGGTTCCACATCGTGAAGAATTGATATATTTTGAATGATTTGATGGATGTTTGAAGGAGTATTAATTGGGGTTTGGGATATAAGGATGAAGAAGAAGAAGAATGTGTAAGGGGTTTGGTAGATGATGATGCTGGAAGTTTCTTGGCCGCCTTAATTTAGTGTACAAGAATATTATTATACGGTGAATTTTTAAGGAAGACTGAATCATATGACCATCCGATGTTCAAAAGACAAGGGAGGGCGGACTCACTCTCACATCAGTTTACTGATTCATTTTCATGAAACACATATATTGAGACAACACTACATTGAATACCCAACCCAAAAAAGACAAAAACTCACACACGCTTTCCATGTGTGAAACATGCTTGTGCCACCGGTGACGGTGTTCCTGTAGGAGTAGTGGGTACCAGCCCCATTTACCAGTAGCGCCCTGACCTCTCTAACAATTTTATAAATTGTTTTTTTTTTTTAATGGCGAAGCAGTTTTTATATTTTTTTTATATATGGATTTCTAACTTTTAGTTTACTTATAATGAAACTGGAAAACTGTAGCAATAAAACTGTAGCAAGTCTTTAAGAACATGCAGTCAAACACCACATACGTGTGACGGTGAAAGCCGTTGTTTAGGATTGAAATTTAAATTACACCATTTGTTCCACTCTAATGCTTTAAGGAAAGTGGCGGTTTTGATGTCTTCGATTAGTTTCTTTATCGAGATTGGTTTGTTGGAGAAGATAGTGATCGTTCCTGGCTTTCCGGATACCCTAATTGACTAAGTGGATCACTGCTATAAATTGTTTAGTTACCACTTCTTGAGCTCTCTCTTAACAGTTGAGAGGTGGAACAATAGCGTTCAAAAGTAGGTTGATAAAAGTTGAACCTAAACTGATTATGTTCATTTTGGTCTCGGATACTAGCTCTTTTGAAGAAACTAGTGTGTTTCAATATCGCGCGTTGCGCGAAAGGCATGCATGATTTTTGTATCTGTTGTTTCTGGGTCAACCGGCGTACCATAATAACCCGTTTTTAGATTTGCTAGTTCTCGCATTTTATAGTGTTGATGTTTACATAGTCTAAGCATTAATTAGGCATGTTTTGACAACAGGGGGTCTCAATATACAAGTGCAAAATCTTAATATACAAGTCTTTGCACGAACGTTTTGGTGACTGTTAATTCTATGATAAAGTTGTTGGTGTCATCATTCCTTCCTTCGGCACCGGACTTCCAAAAGCTGCATTAAAGATTGTTTTTGAGTGGTGGTTATTTTACATGAAATGTGTTTGTATTGATTGAGGCTGCATACCTTCCAAATGGATCAATTAGCGTTTTGCGGAGCTACTATTATTGTTTTTCAGTGCAGGGTTGCTGGTTTTGAAGTTGTTGACATGTTGATGGTGGTGTGCTACTGGAAGCGAATCCTATTGCCGATGGTTTTGTAAGGTAGGCCGCGTTGTTGACAATGCAACGCACTGTCCCTGTTCGGGTGTCTTTTGTGCTTAAATTTGGAGTTGTCCCTATTTGTTTTTTATTCCCTGCAACAGGAAATCTGTATTTTGTTTGGCAAGCAATTCTTCACATGTGATTAGTAGGAGTTGGTTTGCCGTCCGATCAAATGTTGTGGCGTTGATAGTTCCTGTTTTATTTGATATTGTAGCCAGCATTTGGTACCTGCAGTAAACGTTGTGTTAGTAGTTTGTACGTTGTCTTTAAATTGGTTACATTATGTTAAATACCACTAACCCAGCAAGGTTGCAATTTTTTTTTTTTTTTTTTTTTACAAATATGCAAAGAAATAACGAAGGAACCCACACGGTGGATAAATCCGATACACAACAATGAGAAGATAATATAACCCACAAACCAAAGAAGTGTATACAGCGATGCCAATGATTTACCAACAAAGACACGCATTACGGATTCTGAACAATACTTAACCTCCTAAATAAATAAGCACTCATGTACTTTTAAACAGAGTCATCCACACAACAGAATGCAGCTCTTTAAACACGTATCATATATCAAGAGTTGCATAAACTGTTGACAAAGGTCAGCTAAAAGTAATTCTGCAGCCATAGATCAATATAATCAGAAAGCCATGTAATGAACCACAAAAACCACATATATTACGCTGCAAGCGGTACACAAAGGACAATTAAAGCCATCACATGTTAAGACATATATTGAAACATCACTAACCAGCGACGTTGCAAAAATAGATACAACATATAACACACATAAAAACGGCACCTAAGACACAAAACATTATAATAAACATTATGATCCACATAAAAGAAATGTATACAACAGAGACACGCATTGCGGATTGTAAACAATGCATAAGCCGCTAAAGAAAACTCATCCACACAACAAAATGCAGCTCTTTAAGTGCATAAACTCTTGACAAAAGTTATCGGTGCAAACCAATAAACACCACACGCGATCAGCATAGAAGCCAAAAGAATTGACAAAAGCCGGTTAACAAACGGAACAGGCGCGCTTTATATGATAAGTAAACATAAAAAGTAGACAAATTAAACTTTGAAACCAATATGAAATTGTCGAACACTACAGTAAAATATAAGGAAAATTCGGTCATTTACAAACACAGCGCATATCATGAAAATAACAACTTCATAGAGTAATTCATAATTGATATTTAAAAAAAGAAAATGTGACGAGAGAAAATCTGAATACAAATCCGAAAATACATTTTGTATCATTTATGCTTTCCAATAATTTTATAAAGTAACATACACTTCATGAATCAATATATAATAGCATTCATATACCAACATGAAACATCCTACATTAATTTTCAAATAACAGCACCATAAACAACCAATTGATAAACTTTGTTGTAATTTTCACAAATCAACCTCACCTAAAAAAAAAGTTACATGCAAGCATAGGTTGAAGATAAAACACAAAAACTAAGTACAGAATTGTTACCGAATATGTCTCGGTATTGGTATTTTCAGTACCGGTTCAGTACCCGGTACCAAATGCTCATTCATATCCCAGGTTACCTAGAAAAACCAAAACTCGTTCAGTTGAAATCACACAATTAGGCCACCTTCTCAAATAATATTACATTAAAACACACTGATAACATTAAAAGACGGAGGAAAATTTACACAAATCCCACAAACAAAATTCAATGATAAAATTACATCTATAAACACAAAAAATACATAATTTTTAAGTGTGAACCATCTAGCAAAGTGTTTTACATTCTATTTCCCAGAATTATGGAGTGCATAAACATAAGAACCCAAATGCAGAAGGCTATTCATACCTGTGATTTCTAAACCATCAATGTTCTGTTGATACACCTTTCAGTAATATATATAACTGGTGAAGTTTATAGAACCTGATACACATGGCAGGATAATTAAATAAATAATAGGGTTTGATGTATTGGTTGAACTCAGTCTTTGTGAAACAAATAATAACAATTTAGCCGACAAAATCAATGCTCATTCAACAATTCACCATGTTTAGTTACCAAGAAAACTTCTTTTAATTTAACTTTATTCAGATCATAGCTATTAAAACTAATTGACAAAAACATTAAAAAGCCCTAAAAATAAAAAAATTACCTCGTGTAGATATTGAGGTCATCATTGATACCGCCGATCAAAATCATAGACCGCTGCTTACCTTCATCGTCGGCGGATCTGCACTAAGATCCATTGCGTTGTAGCACCAGCTTCGCAGATCAGGACAATAGAACGACAGTCAACGGCGCTCTTGATTCCTTGTCGTGAGAGTCGGCCGAACAACGGGACAACGGAGATGGTGACAGACCGATAGTGTTGATGGTAAGTGGTGACGCTACTCGACAGAAGCGACGGTTGAAGTAGAAGACCTTCAAAGGGCGTATGGCCAGTTTGGGAGAGGAGGTGGGAGACTGCTGGAAGCAGAAGCTATGTCATATACACGCGTTATATGACATACGCGTCAGGAAGCCAGATGGCAAACAACTGTTGGACTCTTGTTACACGCGTCAGGAAGCGAGTTGCCTGACAAACTAACCTGCATCCGACAACAGAACCGCAAATGCGCCGCACACAAAATAAGGTTGTAAGAAAGACGAATAAAATTTAATAGTGAATTCGATATATGCACATAGCGTTAGGATTAAAAAAACTAATCACTAAAACTTAAAAAAAATAATAAAACAATAGAACAGTAGACCAACAACCGACACAAAAACGACTCTAAGAAACAAACTTTCGCATGTCTTTAATTCTCATCCGCCATTCCAAAGTATTAACAAACATGCAAATTATAAGTCGATTGATAATAATTCGTAACAGGAAAAAGAGTCATTTGGTCTTGACCTCGAAAACCTCAATCAAGAACCAATTGCAATATAATCATCAAACGCAAAAACATAAAGAACCATGTGTTCTATCAACATTATTAAACCTGAGCTATGGGTGTTCTGTTTTGATACATTGTAACAGTAAAATGTGTAATTTGTTTAAATCAGTCAGTCTTCATGAAACAACTTCAAGGCAACAGTAATACACACAAGAACATACAAAATAACTAAAACATATGAAATGTGCATACAATCATTTTTTTTGTTTTATCATTGGAACAAATTGTGATGCTCTATTTCCATACACTGTAACCATGAAATGTAGCACCATTTGAAGCAATTCGATTTGCATGTTTTTAAAGAGGCATTTCATCGTACAACTTGTAAACAATAATAATCGAACATCGAACACCCAAAAAAGACATCAAAACCATAAAAAACTGTTACCAAACCAACATAAGTAAGTAACCAAAATATATTAAGGAATACCCAAAAAAAATATTGAGATATACACTCTGTGAGCTACTACAATGATGACCTGTATTTGTTTAGTCACCATCGCAACAGAGACGGCCGGAGTGGAGCCGAGAAAGCCACTTGATTGCAAATTGTTCAGTCGCCATCGCATCGCATCGTCACTTTCTCTCTCTAGCTCCTTGTTTCCGAAAAAAAGGAAATTCCAATGTGTGTTTTTGGACGGACAAAGAGGAAAGATAAATACTGTGGTGTGACGCGTGTCTGGCTTTGTTGAGGAAACTCTCCCACCGCCCAAACAATCCAATACGAAGCTTCCACCGTTAGAAACCCATGATACACCACCATGACATAATATACCCTGATAGACTATTTAATTATTACAAAATTGACATAGGTTACAAGATAAATGATAAAAAAAAAATAAGAATAGGCCTCTTACCTTGCTCGAACCTGAGCACAATCACTAAAACAACAACACCCACACCACCTGGTCCGGATAAACTTCTGTTAACATAATCAAAACAGTCTATATAAATAGCACTATAACAGGTAAAGCTGAACAAAAAAAGCACTATTCATGAAAGTTTGTAATTCATAATATAGGATAATGTTATATGATGAAAGTTTAAAAATAGTTGTTGGTTTGATCATGACGCAAATCCAATCACTTTCTTTAATTTCCAAACATGAAACAATGTTTTAATTTTAAATTCAATACAAAACAAGCTCATTTTTTAATCTGTAGTCCGGTTTGTATCGAACCAGTGGCGAAGCTTGGTTCTCGAATCGGTGTGGCCAGACTCAATTTTTTTTTCGATCGGTAGTGGCTGGAAGATCAAATCAGTGGGGCCGGACTCAATTTACCTATGAAAATCGCAAAATTCCACCATCGCGCCAAAAATCGATGGGAGCCGGGGGCCCCTCGGGCTCTAAAGAAGTTGCGCTTCTGTATCGAACCACTTCTGAACCAAAATCTAGTCGGGTTATTCAACGTATGTAGAATTTTGTCCCAAATCTCTCTTTATATGAGAGATAACGAACTAAGAATTGTAAAAAAGAGATACAATTTTATAACTAGCCTCGTTTTATTTTAAAATTTTACCAAACTTGATTCCCAAGTTCATCATATCCACTAATTTAACATCTATAAAAACATGTCAAATCTATAAGACAATTGACATGTGCATACACACACCATGTTGAAGAAAAAGGTTGTCAGTTTTGAAACTAAATAATAAAGTAATTGGAAAAACCCAAAAGGTGATATAAATAGGGGAAAATGGTCAAAATAGCCCGTTGACCGAGTGATTTGCAAAAATAACCCTCTCCCCCCTTTTGGGAGAGACGGGACACGGCTCCCAACGTGCCTGAACCGTCTCCGAGTGGCCAACCAACACGTGGCGTCTCTTATCCCGAGGCTGTACCGTCTCTCTCCAGACGGGTCAGAATTCTCTCCCAGACGGTTCACATTTCCCCATGCCGGCTGGCCTTCGGTTCAACCGTCTCAAAAGACGGTTCACATTTCCCCATGCCGGCTGGCCTTCGGTTCAACCGTCTCAAAAGACGGGTCACATTTCCCCGTGCCGGCTGGCCTTCGGTTCAACCGTCTCAAAAGACGGGTCACATTTCCCCATGAGTCCGGTGAGTCCCGATGATTAGTCCGACGCTTCGGTTGTCCAGCTCAGCCCTATAAATACCGTTCTCAGTCACAACAACAATAAACAAACTATCATTGCATTAATAAAATTACTTCGATTAATAAAATTACTTCGATGATTAGTCCGACGCTTTGTTTAATGAAATATTTACTTTAATATAAAAAACAAAATTTAAACATTCATTGCATTAATAAAATTACTTCGATTACTACAAAGGTTTAATAAACTACAAATTAAGACGATTCCTCATCATTTGCCAGGCAGACACATGTTTAAATTCTTTGCGCTCCCTATTTTTATACTGTCTTTTTGAGTGTCTAATTGACACGTCTTCGGGCATGTTAGAGGGTACCTCCTGAAGTGTCCGGTTGTGGTACCCGTTGAAGATTTGACACTTCATGGTCAAATCGGTCAACTTCCGGCTAAGGGACTCGGTTGTTCGGTCTGACCCTCCAACCAGCCGATTGTACTCGTGCAATATACGAAACCATTTGTTGGTTTGGTGGGTGCTTTCTTCGCACGTTTATATTACTTTGTATTTGATCCTGCCCCTATATATATATATTCATAAGTACCCTCTATGTTTTCGCTACGGCTAGTTACGATCGGTGGAGGTGATCAATAACATTAGTGTGAAAGATCATTGGAGGTGAATATATAACTTTAGTGTGAAAGTATAAATATTATATTTTTTTAATAAATTCATATCAAACACGTAGATATATAACAACATTATAGATGCTTTAGATAAAAGTTGTACATAAATTTATAAAAAGCAATGAAATGATTTAGTTATTTTATACGACGACGAAGAGAAGGAGATAGGGGTAGGTCTGAAAGAACCTCCTTTGGTTGACGATCGATGTGGCCGCCTGTGGAGACTTCAAGGTTAGGAATTAGGATGGTGGTGCAACTTGTTTGCACATTTGATATTTTAGTTAATTCAAGTGCATGTTCCTGGTTTTTGTCATGACTTTAAGTTCGTTCTAGTTGAGATTTAAAAATGGAATAATGAAAATAAATATTCCCAGCTAACTAATGGCCAATAATAGTCCCAACTACGAAAATTACCAATAGTGGTCCCAACTTTCGACATATTTGAATATAATTGACACAAACTAACGAAGGTCTAACTCCGTTAGTGTGATGCTGACGTGGCATCCTATGTGGCAAAATGATCATACGTGGCATCCGACGTGGTATCCTAGGTGGCAAAATGATCCTACATGGCATGCCACGTCAGCACCACACTAACGGAGTTAGACTTCCGTTAGTTTGGGTCCATTATATTCCAATATGTCGAAAGTTGGGACCACTATTGGTAACTTTCGTAGTTGAGACTGTTATTGGCCAATAGTCAATAATTGGGATTATTTATTTTCATTATTTCTTTAAAAATTTGTGATCTAAATTATATGACTTTTAGGAAGTTTAAAATTACACCCTTTTAAATTTTGTAATGATACTATAAGTATTCACTTATTTTCAATATAAGCTAAAGGAGTTGTTTAGATTCTGGATTTCAGGGTTAGAGAACAAGCAAATGAGAATAAGTGAATAAGTATATGTAATTGTAAAGTCAAGTTATCTTACACTGTGTAACAAAAATGAGAAGAGTGAGAATGATATAAAAATGTCCAAAAAGGACGATTGGGAAGCTGTATACAAAATGAACTAAAATGAATGAGATGTCAATTAGTTTTGGTCTACTAAAATAAAAACCAAGGCAAGTTAGGCCCTTTAGATTCTAATTTTTAAGTTGGGATTATTTCCTTCTATCCCGACAAAGTTGAGATTATTTAATTTCAATTCCCGTTTTTTTGTTCAATGAGGTTAAATAATTTGAAAGTTTCGACTTTTAAAACGACTAAAAAACTTATGATTTTAAACTATTATCTTAGTTAGAGATACACTAAGAAACGCTCCACAATTCATACTTTGTATTTTCTTGTTTGTTGTGTCTTGCTTATAAATACAATCAAAGAGAAATTGAAGATTATAGATCAAGCGCAAAAAGAAGGTGTGCTTCAACTTAAATATTCAATTCTTGTATTCCTAAGGTTATCTCTAACGTGTTGAGTGATATATTTGGAGGGGTCTCACTAGTGATTGGTGATTATTGTAAAACACTATTGGGAAGATAGTGTTGTGAGGGCGTTCACCACTGTGATATAGTGGTTTTAAACGTAAAGTTAGTCACTTGGGTTGGCTAGTGAAAAAGGTGATCACTACCTTGGCCTAGCTAGCGAAGAAATGTAAAGACACACTATAGTGATAGTGAGTTGAAGAAGGTGATCACAACCTTGGATTAGTGAAGGAGTTTGTACCGGTGATCTCTTCTGTCTGAAAGAAGGTTTTTAGTGGAGAAACTCTTGATTGGAGAATCGAGCAGAGAACGTAGAGTCGATTAGTTAACATTCAAATAAACCTATATAAATAGGTTTTGTCTTTCTTACCCTTAACTCTTTACATTCATCGTCTATTATTATTGTGAAGTTCCATACAAAATTAAGAATCGAGGAGAGGACATAGAGTCAATTAGTTAACATTCAAATGAACCTATATAAATAGGTTTTGTCTTTCTTACCCTTAATTCTTTACATTCATTCATCGTCTATTATTATTGTGAAGTTCCAAACAAAATTAAGAAAAACCTGGTTAGTCTTCGTGGCCAAAATGTAAAAACCTGGGGGTGACGGAAGAAAATAAGTTGAAAGTTGGGAGTGCTATTGGCAAAAGCAAGGTTTTCAGAACCGGACCGGACGTCGAACCGGACCCCCGGCCGGTTCACCGGTTCGACCGGTTCGACGAACCGGCCCAAAAAACAAAAAACAAAAAAAAAATAAAAAAAAATAAAAAATCCGGTCCAACCGGTCCGGTTTCCGGTCCGACCGGCCGGTTTTCCGGTCCGACCGGCCGGTTCACCGGTTCAACCCCGGTTCGCTGCAAAAACGGTCCGACTACCCGAACCGGACCGGTCCAGGCCCCGGAGCCCGGTCCGACCGGTCCGACCGGCCGGGCCGGTCCGGTCCGGTTTTCAAAACAATGGGCAAAAGTGAATGTTCGGAGTGATATCCGCCAACATGCGATAGTTGGAAGTATTAAAATCCATTTTCCTTTAAATTCTAGAGTAAACTTTCAAATGGCCCTGGGGTTTGACTCAATATGCCACTTCAGACAAAAAGAAAAAAATTTATCACCGGAAACCGTTGGTTTCTATATGGTGCCAATTTGAACCATTTTTTAAACGACGTTAAAAAAATTCAGTTAACCTTGGATAAAATAGTCATTTCATATTATAAATGACACTCACTTAACTTTGAACCAGATTGGCAGTTTACTCCAAATTTTATAATGATATATTCAGTATTTACAAAATATAAATATTCACAAAAAAAAAGGTGAATTGCCTGTCTCAATGAAGGAAATGACACTTTACTCACATAAGTCTCAAGTGGGTTCTTTATCAATGAAGGAGATGACATTATAATAAGGTTTCTGTAAGACTATCCGTTGTGGAGGCACGAGCGACCGGACGCGAGCCATCGATCACTTGACCCCGTTGTGGCTAGAGGTGAGCATTGGCGCGACCAAAGGACACTTTCTCCCGTTAACCCACGCGACCACCATCGCTTGTGCTCACTCGTGCCGGGTTCGCGTCAGGCTGTTGTAGCTAGGGGTGACCACCGGTGCTAAAAATTCGTTCGCTCGCGCCTCTACAACGGACGGCCTAATGCAAATTAGATTAGTTTCCAGATTTCTAAGATTACATGTGGTATTGTGTATTTGTAAGAGGAAATCTAGACTGCTGGAAAACAAGAGCAAATTAGGATAGTTTCTATGTTTCTCATATTTATTGTGTAATTGACCAAGTAAATGACCATATAAATTAATATGTAACAGACTCATCATAACAAACATCTGTAGCCGAAATGGCCCATTCTTGCAAATTGCAATGTCTTTTGTACAATCAAATCTTGGAGTTTCTGTGCATTAGCATGTTGAACCATCTGCACATGTAGTTGTTACCTCTGCTCTGGATATAGCAGTTCCTGTGATCCTGTAAGATTTACCAACAAATTCGTAATTAACATGCTAGATTAATCAGGGGATGCATATACCAGATATGAGTGAATTCAGAGTAAGAACAAGCAGAAATGATGAGTGGATTCAGATGAAAGACAATGGATTTTAGAAAGTATATATGTAAGTGCAATACCGTGTGTCGATTTAGGGTGTATTTAATCTCAAAATAGGTGAACTGTGTAGGGAAATGGGAGTCAAACGCTAAAACAGGTCGCCCAAAGTTTATTTTAATCCATACCTCATGAATCGTTCTATTTGAAGGTGTTGATTATAACTGTAATAACATTGTTTCGTAACCATGATTATCGTCGCAATTATTTATAATATATAATAAAAAACAATAAAGTGTTTCTGGGCATTAGGCACATTAATGTTTAGGATTGTAACTATCTTTGTATGATATTTATCTTTGATTAGTTTGGTTTAGTTCATTAATAATATTTTCTCCAAACTTATATGGCCAATTACTACTTACTAGGCCGACCTGACCCGCCCTAAAATGGCCTATCTCAACCTGTGCCTGCTACCCGACCTCCCCGTACACCCCTCTTGCCACCTCTAGACACTTTAAATCAAATATCAAGCAGAAGTTTCACAAGAAATCCAGTTAACTTCCTGAAATAGGAACTGAACAGAAATCTGGAGTACTGTTATGATGAGTTGCATAGAAGTGAATTACCATGGACTATTTCAACATGATCTGTAACTATTATAGTTCGAAGGAAAACGTAGCAACACATAAAAATGCCAAAAAGTGTGGAGATAACAAAAAACGATATACTCACGTGTAGGGTTTCAGAGGGCAGAAAAACCTTCCAGTTTCAAGTATCAATTCGTACTTTTGAGATCATTAAAGGGGCCAAATCTTGACATCAGTGGCAGTATATGCCTAATTCCAGTAATGTATCACATCATTTAACTTTAACTCCCAGAAATTTATCCATAACATTCTTGAAGGCCTGTGGCAGAAGTGTAGAGTGACTGGAGTCAATAATATATGTAGTTGAATACAAATGCACATGTGTAGAACATGAGTCAAAAAGAAAAAAAAAATGCAAGAGAATTGGATGACTTCAAATAATGAATGTGAGTAATGTTTAATATAATATGGAAACTTACAGCTCAAGCTATCTATAGTTCAAACGATGCTGAAAAAGAGTAAATGTGCAATTTGTGTAACACATACACAACTCCAAAAGAAGAATTAAAGAAAAACGAAAACAAGATGCTAAGTTGTCATTTACAGTATATTTTAGGTTTATGTTTTACCTGGCATGAAAATGACTCCTTTCCGTTTAGAAGTATCTCCATTACAGCAAATTGGTCGTCAAATACACCATAAAATTCCCGGTAGAATTCATTCCTGGAAGCAGCAGAATCAAACCATAGTTCAACCTTTTCTCAGTAACTATTAATTTCTTTTTCATTTTTGTTTGTCGAGGAGGGTAATCAAAGCAACAAATTCTGAATGATTTGAATATTTACCTGTCTTCTTCGTTAGTTAGCTGATCCATCTCTTCAAATTTTCTAGTGAGCACTTCAGCTCCTACTGGTGAAACCAAGTGCAGTACTAAAGCCTCCAAAGTTCTTGGAAAGTGATGCTAACATAGTGCAAGCAATTTAAAAATGGCTATATAAACATACGGGTTAGGTATTGAGCTAAAGCGGGTTTGGGTCGAATTGTGTACTCTCCAAGTGCGGGACAAAAGGGGTAGGGATGTGACACCTTTTTATCCAACTTTTTAAAATTTTATACATATATTTATTGTGTCAAATATGATTATAAAACTTTTATTATTATCGGATAACCAAAATCAACACAAATAATAGCTGAATGTAGTGGGGTTGGGCCAAAATGTGCACTCTTCAAGTGCAAGCAAGAGGGATTAGGTCAGATTGGGCTGGCCCGCAACAATCTTTTATCCATTTTCTTTTTCTACAGTTGGTGTGTTAAGTATGATTATAAAAACCACATTGTTAGTAATTCGAGTTTCGATGTTTTGTGTATTTCAATACACTTACTCTTTACTTTCTGCTTGTTTGAACCATTAGAGATTAAACATAACCCAAACCAACCCATTTATAGTTGAATGATCAAATTTGACATCTATAACAAGGATAAGAACCTTGAAACTCACCACCATGGCCAGGAACATTTTTTGAAGATTAGGTGGTTCAAGAGCCCAAAAAATATTAGCAACTGGATCGTCCTCCAGGTGAAACAATTCTGAGGTCACCATTTTCTTGGGATTGGTTTTCTGCATATCAGAACTTGAATCCACTGCATTCCTCAAATCAGCAGCATTGACATGATCATGAACTAAGGAAACTAGTTCCTGAAGAGATTTGAGAGCACAAGGCTCCAGATCATGTAACATATTCCCGCCTGGTAAATAAATCGCCAGGTAAATGATTATTTTTGTTAATGTTGAAAAAAGTAAATTTAAAAGCCTGAAATGTCTTTCGAGTTGAATAGAAAAGCTGCCATAGACAAGGTTTAGTATCTAACCTGATGGCTCATGAGAAGGCTTATTACTCACACAAGGGGAGGTCTTACACAGCATCTGATTCTGTTCAATCATGACAGAAGATAAAATGCTCAAGTAAAATTCAAATTTTGAGTCACAGGAAGCATTAACAAAGTGTAGATAAGCCAAGCCTCATCTAGGTTATGCAAAAAACATTAGGATTGGGAAGAAGTGTATACCATTTCTTTGTCGGTCAGTCTTGAAGATTATTGGTTTGATACAGACATGAAACACGGAATGCACTATAAATTAGTAAATAGCAGTTCATGTATAATGTTCTAACTTCTAATTCGGGTAGAAACAGGAGTGAAGGAAATACCTTTTCAATATCCTGCGCAAATAATACGAATCCATGTGTTCCAACATGCCAGACATCATTTCAGACTGCCACCAGAAGTTAACAGCAATTGTCAAACTTTCACTGTCAACTTGGTGAAACCTGGGTAAAACAAATTTATTTTAAAAATAACAAAAAGATAAATATGTACATTTGGTGTCCAAGAAATAAATTATTCCATAGTTTCTCAGGTAGTACACATTCTGTCAGTGACCGATGAAATTATCTCATCAAACCATTTTTAGAAAGTCCCAATTATTTTCCTTGTGTAAAACTTTTTGTTGAAGATTACTTGAAATGAAGGCAACATGATTTATCATCACCATATTGGGAAATCCACGGTTCATATAAGGATTGCCATGAATGGTGTAAAAGATATTAGTAAATATATATGAGGTGGTCGTGAATTCTTTTGTGTGAGACTTTATAGCCCAAACAGATTTATTATTATCTTAAAAACAAATTAATCTTTCTATTATTAGTTTAAGATTACCAAATATATATGACTGCTGTAGAAGTTGGAGAATATATAGAAATGCATGAAATTGCAAATCTTACCACCCTTCAGGAATAAAAAGTGCATCGCCTGCATGAAGAGTCACCCTTTGTGAATACTTTTTTGAGTGATCTGCCCTTGGATGAACAGAAAGATCAGGTTTGTCTATGGGAACAGCACTGATAAAAGCACAGAAAACATATAATTTATTTCTAATCGGAAGTGCATTTAATTTGCAATTTAAGTAGAGTAGAAACATAAATATAGGTTTCTTTGACATGTACAGAAATAAATACCTGTGGTTTGAAGCCTCCCCGTACAAATGCATAGGATACAAGAAGGGACTCGATGAAGGGGGCCATAGATCAACTAGACAAAAAGAGATTTGCCAAACATGAAAAGATTATGACTATGTCAGATGTTACACCCAAAATTCACAATTTTAGAGATGGCAATCAAAAAGTAGTTCACAATTTGTAAAAGTGTGATTGCTATGTGTTATGACTTCTCCATTTGAACTTTTTCTTATGGATAATTAATAAATGTCTTAAGCATTGTGGCAGCAAGTCGTCTCCAATACCACCTACTCCATGTAAAAGGTTTCCCAACGACCCAACCCAGCATAACATAGTGCAGGAAATGAATGTGTACTAAGCATTAAAAGGTGTATTGTCATCTGTAATGATACAATGACATTAGAGCTAAACTTCCTTAATAACATGTTCTTCTTTGATGCATAGTTGTATACAACTGTTTTGGACTTAGCAAGTGAAGAAAACAACACCTTGTTTGCTTCCAGAGACCACACATAAAAGATTATGATGTGGATCATAGTGAGTGCTTGATCTTGTTTGAGCACTATTCATCCATAGATTAATAGAAGCTAAGGTCTTTGTCTCTAGAAATAGAGGCTATACAAAACAAACAAGTGTAGAAAATGTCAGTATATCACACACATTATATGTAGATCATCATCAACAAAATGGTTAAAACCTAATAAAAAAAAGCCACGCGTCCAAGACAAAAAGAAAAGGCATAAGTGCATAACAATAGTAAAAAACAAGAACCTAATAGAATTGGCAATTAGAATAATCAAATTGATACCAAAAATTTGAAAACTATCAACAACTCAAGAAAATAAGCAAAATTCATTGTTGATCATCATCAACAAAATGGTTAAAACCTAATAAAAAAAACTAAATTAAATCTCCCATCGAGCCAAAGGCATGCGTCTTGGTTGCGGTTTTGAAAGCTCCTTGCCTTGTGCCTTGTACGCTATTAACTACTATGATATATATGTGTGTGATGGGGAAATAGGAGAGGATGATCATTGGACCATGCTGTACATACCGTATGTATATCTTCTATAAGAACTCCTAATTGAACTCTCTCTTCTTTCTCAATATTCATAATTGGTACCTGTATCATTATACATACATTTTAAATCGTAAGTACATACATAATCGCCCTTAAGTTAACCAGTAACAGGCGATCCGATGTCTTCGCATAAATGATAGTACAATACTAGAACATTGTTGAGGCAGGAAAACTGAAGTCTGAACCCTCTTAAGGTGTCTGGATTGGTGTTTTAAAACTTGTTATATAATCAAAGATAATATGTTGTAATAAAGTGTGTTGGAGCAAATAGTGTTTTGATGGGCTTTTGCTGTTTAACCTTATGATTTGAGTACTTGGCAAATTCTGATTATTTAGTACTGAGATCCAAAATAAAAATAAACTATTAACTGTAAGGAAAAAACTATTCTAATTACACTTTTTAACAATGTGTTAACAATGAAATGTGGGTAGATAACTAATCTTGTTTTTTTATAATCAGTCATCACTCATCAGGTATGAAAGTGATGAAACTGATTAATCTAAAATTGATTATTCAGCGCCTATATAGTCAAATAACGACAATCCGAGATTCCAAACACAAAAACTATTTGTTACAACTTTAAATCACAATAACAAGATAATCAAGTTCATAAGACGCATCCAAACACCTCCTTAACACTGAAAGTACATAAAAGTTTAACATGGACCCCTTTAAATGAGTGGCAAACACTGACCTGTGCTAAATAAATTTGACAAGGGGCATCCCCAACTAACAGATTATCTTGCTCTGTTTCAAAGCTTTCTGGCAAAATCTTCTCTTCACTAGAGCAAGGAACATGTACTACTTTTCCCTGCAATGAAAAATCCTTGCAGTATCCTATAAAGGTAGCAAAAGGTAACTGGACCTATAAGAGAAACCAATTAATGCAGAGTGGCATCCAACGCATAACCTTTATAATAAACAAAATCATGTATAACTGATAAAGAAAAATACCCTCTCGTGGTTCCTAATATCGCCATAAAAGACTGGAGCAGATTTCGAGAGCATAACTTCGACGATTGATGATCCTGCTAGTTCCTATATAACCATCCATATAGAAAAGAAAAGGTGTATTACTAAACTTAAACCTTTCTAAAAAGCCCATATCAATGTGCTATATGCTATATTGAATAAGCAATAGCATACTCAATCCTGATTTGAAACATGTTTAATAGATACCAAACTGTATATAACCTTAACCATGGACGCGTGTCTACATGAGGTAATGCTTTAGCAAAGGGCAAGAAATGGTTGAGGATGTTATTTCTAGTAAGTTGTATAATACAGAGGTAAATATGTTAAGCCCTGAGATACAGTTTATGTGCATCATGTTTCTAACAGCAATTTTTAAACCTAAATACTAACTAACCACTAGGCATGTGTTTAAGTGCATCACGTAGGCTCGTATCGTTATCAACGCCTAAATTACTCAACTATCTCTACTACTGACATGCTTACATTTAAACAGTCATTTCATCAATAAGTCAAGGTTATCTAAATCAGTAAATCAACTAGGTGAAACTAATCATACCTATTAGTGAAATGAAAATAAAGCTTCTAAACGAGCTTGCTAACAATCAGAGACATGTTATAACATAAAACACATCTCTTATAATAATAATAATATAATATGATAACTAGCATTGAAACAGAGGAACAAATCGAGTATTGAAGACGAACCTCTAGGTAGTCAAGACCGCCGGTTGCTGGATTCCATTTACTGAAAGCCTTCCAATCGTTGATGCATCCATGAAAAACCTGTAATTAGGCAAACAAAATCAAATAAGTGAAGAATTAATTAAGTTCGATAGTAAAGGAGTAAAGTGTGTATCAAATCAATTAATTACAGCAGGAACGTTTTTAGGTTCGATATTTGAAGTAAATTGTTGTGCTGATGGAGTTGCGTCCAATTTGGTGATTCTAATAGATTCTTCCGCCATCTTTCGTCACTGGTACTTGCGATCAAAACGGAGAACAGGGGTTTTATTGATTGGATTTTGGGTGTGATTACCTACATGGAAATGTATAATAATACCCGGGAGCGTCCCGGGTTGAGAAATCTAAGTAAGGTGAATAAAATTAAAAGTATCTAAACTATAAAAATAACATTTATGTATCAACTTACATTAGATACTTTAAAAAAAATATATACCAAAAGATCCATTTCACCTTACAACATCAACACCTAAAACAGAATATTAAGATCCCAAGCACTTCAAGGGGACAAAGATTGTTTAACACCAATACATTCAGTCAAAGGTCTTTAAATGCATACAATAAGATTTGAGGTATTTCAGAATATGGTAGAAAAAAAACATAGCAATTACCTGTTGGAGAGCGTTCCGGTTTGAAATATCTAATATGACAACATAATTAATGACTTGCCAATATAAGATTAATATTATTATTATTATTATTAGTATTATTATTATTTTAAACAAATCTCTCCCATAAGTTATCATATTCTAATATAAAAAAAAGGTAATTGGGTCGGGTATCACCTAATCCCAGGCCCGACCAAAACCCACAATTTTTTTAAACTAATATATCCCGGGAGCGTCCCGGGTTGAGAAATCTAATTTGAAATATCAATTTTGCACCTGAAATAGACTGATGCGTTTTACAGTTACATGCAGGAAAGCTTCGGGTAGCACTTAACCTAAAACAATTAACAATGTATCTTCAATGTTAGTGCATAACCTTAAACACTGTATAACTCTAATATTAAAACCTAACCTAAAACAATGTACAACTCCAATGCTAACACATGTTGTAAATAAAAATCATATTTACCGGTTTGAACATAACTAATGACTTGCCTATACATGATTAATGAATAACATGAACACTTTGTGTTTTTTTCCTGTAGGAACAAAACCACACAAAAAAATAGTCGTTTTTTTCTCCGTTTTTTATATAGCACTATGGTACCCGTTGGAAAGATAATAAAACGCTCGTTAATTTGGTGTAATTTTTTTCTTTAAAAAATCTCGTATATAAAAGATATTAACGTTTAAAAGTTATGGGAGAAAACATTAGAGATAAAAATCTAATTTTGTTTTTAAATTTTAAATTATTATTTTCCTAAAATAAAGCCCTTGCCACATGGGATGACACATGGCACACTCAATGAAAAGAATACCCTCTTTGAGTGGCATGTCATTAAAATGGCTTTGGTTTATTATATGTATAGATATTTTATAGTTTAATGGAATTGGATCATGGCTTTAAAAAAAAATAGTTTAGCCGACTCATTTGTTTCTGAATACAGAATAAGGGACTGTTTGGTAGCCTCTTAATGAGGCTCTTAACCATTCAGTGCTGAATGATTCAGCATTCAGCGCGTTTGTTTCAGCTTCTGAATGGAATGGTTAAGTCTGAATCATTAAGATTTGGGATGTTGCTGAACCATTAAGCACTGAATTATTAAGCACTGAACTAGGCTGAACCTTAATGAGGCTCCCTTACCAACATAGGACAAGAAAACTAACCATTAAGAGGTCCAGCTTAATGATTCAGCGCTTAACCATTCAGACCTCTTAACCATTCAGCACTTAATCAACCAAACAGCCCCTAAAGTAACTTGAATTTTTACTTTCGAATTAAAGTGTTTTATAATTCAGCCGACTCGTTTTTAAACAAAGTTTACGTTAGAAACGTAGACCAACCGATATCGTACATCAAAATAAAAATGAAAACGTATTATATTTGACCAAACTCGTTTTAGGAAAAAAAAAAAAAACTTTACTTTTATGTCAAGACTTGAATTTATATCGTTTACGTTGAAACATGAATTTATATCAACACGTACAGCAAAACGTAGACTAACCGAAAAGGTACATGAAAAAAAAGTACCTTAAAATGTGAATTTATACCGACACATACACAACAATAACCACGTGAGGAAGTACTTTTTTTCCTTTAACGTAAATAATGAAAATGCGTGGGAAAACTTGAAAAGTTATAATTTAATGGGAGAAAATGACATTTTATAAAGTTTTTAAAAAGTGTAAGAGTGTAAATATCAATTTCTAAAGTTGAAGGGTTGATATTAGGAAAAAATATCCAAAAATACAATTATAGGAATCACCCTATAACACTAGGGAAAGTGAATCATCTCTTACGGTCTTCTCGTAATATTCTGAAATGATTAAAAAGCCACAAAAACGCTTTGTCTTTGACTTCCACCACCGCTTACCCCTGTTACCACACCTTACCTTTAAATAGTTTGTCATTTGGCCAACCAAAGTTTCCAAAACGTATCGTATAACACCGCCATCAACATCTTTTTGGTCTTTTGGTTTGTGTGCCAGTTGAAAATCTATTGAAGAATGATATTATTAGAAAAATCACTAATCATTAGTTTCCGTCGGTTATTTTAGTTATGTTTTGTTGGTTGTTTCGGTTTAGGTTAATTAAGATTTTTCAATACAAAGACTCCTCATCAAGGGATTACAACAACCACACCCATTAAATACCATAAATAGCAAAGCTATTAGGAGGGTGGGATTTAGGCGAATGTTGCTACAACAAGGAAAATGACCGGTATTAGGTTAGGAGATGCTTAGGATTATAGATTAAAGGTATATTATGTTGAGATTTAGGTTTTAAGTTTAGGTTCAGATTTAGTTGTGGGATCAGGGGTCTTCAAGCTCCTGGAATGTCACACCACGACAAAGGCGGAAACACGTGGCGCGACGGTTCAAAAGCATAAAGTCAAGGTTATTGCTAAACACAAGTAATTTAAGAAAATGGGTCATTTATTATGACGTCAAATCAGTTTCAACCATTACACAAAAGTTAATTGTTTTTGAAATAACATAGAGGTTTCTCATATATATCCCAAATGCCTTGGGAAATAAAGGTGAAACCCCACAAAAGCCCGACGTCGCATTGGAGATTCCCCGACCCTGCTTGCCTGATCTTTCATCTTCTAGTTACCTGAAAGATATGTTTTAAAAAGTTTCGTCAATATAAATATATTGGTGAGTTCACAGGTTTTCAGTTTCTAAAACTTGAATACTTGGGAATACCATGTTATGACAATATATAGGAGTTGCAAATTCCTATAAATCTACTTGAGACTATAATCAAACCAAGACATATAATAATTGTGCCCCGCTCCAAGTCGTTACTCGGTTTCCCACGACTTAAGTTCAGAATATTTGCACCCCAGGCATAACCTAATGCATAATCGACGCTATCGATTAGGGGTGGGCCTTGTCGGGCACCAATAGTACTATTCGAATATTCCTCCGGTTTCAATTCCCTGAACAAATGATTATAGAGGCGAGGACTCAACCCCGAGTGGCGGTCACACCTCAAGTATTAAATCCGTCAAACACTATCCCTAACATATCTTTCCCCCGGAAAACGTAAAAATAGTTTAAAATGGGGCCGTGAAACTCACCTGAAACTGCGTCTGGCTCAATAAGGTGAATAGCAAGGGGTGGTCTTGCACCTACAACGTCCTAAACGTATAAGTCACTATTCCTATAGTGCATGTGCCTTGGCAAGTTGTACACCCAACTCCCGACCACAAGTTGTTCCAAATCCCGTTTAATTAAGCGTGTATCCTAGGCTTCGTTGGCGTTACATTACCCTTTGTGTTACAAGTTATATATTACTCTTGTTAATATTTCCATAACTTGTATCTTATTATCATCGACTCGACTTCACTTAACATATAATTATTTTCCCATTTAAATAATTATACTTAAGATCGCATCGCTCGATATAATATATATTTCAATCCTCGACCCGACTCACTTTGCCACACATTTGTTTTCCCATTTAAACAAATATGCTAAGATTTTGTCGTTCGATCGTATATTCTTAACGTCTGATTCAACTCACCACACCGCATATTTATTTTCCCATTCAAATAAATATACTAGGATTTCGTTGGTACGACATACACATATATATATCCTTGTCTTCTCGTCGCGGCTTTCCTTCCCGCATATCTACTTTCCCATTAAGTAGATATACTAGAATTTTGCCGAGACGAGCGTACCAATATATATATAAATGTGTAATTTTTCTTGTTAAGTATATACGTTTGTTTTAACGTCTTATTCGTTTGTGTCATATGTTTCTCCCACGAATTAATCCTCCAACACTTAGGAAAGTGTTTATTTGTTTTCACCCAAAGTATATATATATTTTACCTCTTAAAATATATATTTTTCTTATCTTGCCGCAATGGCATTTTCCTCATATTTTGTCCGTGTACGGTTCGTTAACGCGTTTTAGTTCGATATTTTAACTTGATTAGTTAATTTTTCCAAGTTTTTCCCAACATGTATTTTATAGAAATATCATCCATATTTCTTCCTATTTTCACATGTTACTTGGATGGTTAAAATACTTATGTATTTTTAACCCAACTTGTCAACTTAACTACAAAAATGTTTCCAACACTTTTATATTCCCATTTATATAAAAGTATTCATTTTTGTATAAGTTTCCCAAGTTTGTTTAATATTTTTATAAAATCTCTATTTTATAAAAATCCTTATGTTAAAACCCTTTATATTTTTATAACTTTCAAAAATACACTTTTATACAAAATACCCAAGTATTTTTACTAGTATTTACAAAAATCATCCTTAGACTTTATTACTTGCATTTTTGACACCAAACTTTCCATACTTGTATTTTTGGACTAATAGTTTCTAAAATGTCCATTTTAGTCCCTTAACTTTCAAAGTTGCAACTTTAGTCCCTTAACTTACAAAAGTTGCATTTTTCTACTCTAACTTCCAAAGTTAGCATTTTTCACTCAAAATAGTTAACTTTGAAGATTCAACTTTTTATTGGTAAGTTATTTTTGTATCAAAACACTTATGTTAGTCTTATATTCCATATGGAAGACTAATTATATGTGTGTTTTATGTATTTGTCCATTTCTTCGAAATATCATTCATCCAAGTGAGTTAACTTTAATTTTCCATCTTATTCATTTATGAACTTCTAACATGTTTTACCACATATTATAACTTAAATGATCATAATAAGATGAATTAAAGTTAGTTTTAACATATTCAAGTTCATCTCAAAATCTTAACCAAAACATCATCCTACTTAGTCTTACATGTAAACTTTATATATTTTCAAGACTAATACATCATCATCAACAAATCCATGGTTTATTTTCATATCTTTAACCTTCCATTTTACACATGAAAACCTATTAAAGATTATGTTCAAAACCATTTTTAAACCCTTCATGTACAACTTGCTACTAGGAACACATACATGAAAAATAACAATCAAAAACAAGATTAAGAAGCTTACTACTAGCACAAGGCTAGGGAAGACAAAATCCTTGGATTTGAGAGGGGTTTAGTGTGTTCTTCCTAGTGGTTTAGCTCCAAGCTCTTGAAACACACAAAAGGGGTTTGGATGATGGATGATTTTAAGTATTTTGGAGATGTAAAAACTTGAAAGAACAATGTGTGTGTGTATAAGGAAACCTACGGCCAAGAGAGGGGAAGAAAAGAGATTTGTTTTGCTTGGTGATTCAATCTTCTAACATGTGTTATTATATAACTATCACATGTAATGATGCTAAAGATTTAAGAGATCTTATGGAAGATTATGTGGGTACTTGGGAGATTTTGAAAAAGAGGATATGTGTGTGTGTACAAGGTGCCGTATGTATGTATGTATGGTTATGAGTTTTCTTGCAAATCTTGATCAATCTTTATAAGGCATAATTATCTCTACATACAAGACCTCACATAAGCATGCACCCACTAGTGTTATGATGGTTTGAAGTGTTGTCTTGGATTGTCTTGGCCCTTGGCCGAAATATTATCAAAGGGGGGACAAGGTTTGGGCTACTTTTGTACTAGTGTTTCATACACACTTTTCCTTACACATTTTGGCCTTATGTGAGCATGCTTTATGTTAAGATCTTAGGGTATTATTAACACACACATGTGCATAATTATGGCCTCTTAGGCCGGCCCCTTGTGGGTTTATGTGGGGTCCACAACTTCAAATAAATACCCATTGTTTGTTAAGTTTAATCCCCCGTCGTTCGGGCGTCGTTCGGGTATTTTTCGGGTTTTAATCACGCGTTATCCGGACATTAAATATACCTTTAATAACCCTTAAATATAGTCTATTTTAAGCGTTGATTGGTTATTTAGGCCTTTACCGGGTGAAATTATGAGTTATACGCGTATCGGGTGCGATACGCGCACTTTATTCGTTACCGGGAGATTTGTACAAGACGTTTTCATTTATGGTTTTGGAGTTCCAAAACTCATTATATCTTATGAAAGTACCCTTTATTTTATATCCTGGGTGTCCGGGATTCGTTTCGTTTATTTAATTATTACCGGGTAATTGCCAACATCCGTACCGGATAGCTTATTCGCACATGATCCAATCATGCTTTACCATTAAACGTATGCATTCCTATGCACTATTTGGAAATTGCTATTCCCTAAGGCCTTGATAATTAAATCACACATAATTGCATTTAATTACGTTAATCATATATTAATTAATTGTACGGAATTACCTTATTTTTGCCGGTTGTTACATTCTCCCCCCGTTAAGAGAATTCCGTCCCGGAATTCACTTCGAGTTCTCCGGTACAGGTGTCTTCTCGAATAGGGCGGGGTATTTTTGCTTCATCCGGTCCAGCCTTTCCCACGTGAACTCCGGTCCACGCTTGGCATTCCAGCGCACTTTGACCAATCTGATCTTGCTGCGCCTTAATTTTTGGACCTTCCAATCAGTTACCTCGATTGGTTCTTCCACAAAATGTAACTTGTCGTCAATCTGGATTTCGTCAGCAGGAATAATGAGAGTTTCGTCGGATAGGCACTTTTTCAAGTTCGACACATGAAACGTGTCGTGTATTCCACTAAGCTCTTGAGGCAACTCGAGCTTGTATGCCACTGTGCCTACCCTGGACAAGACTTTGAATGGTCCGATATATCGCGGGTTCAGCTTTCCGCGCTTCCCAAAGCGCGCGACACCTTTCCAAGGTGACACTTTCAGTAGGACCCTGTCTCCGACTTGAAACTCTAAAGGCTTTCGCCTCATATCAGCATAGCTTTTCTGGCGGTCCCGGGCCGCTTTGAGGCGTTCCTTTATCAAAAAGACCTTATCCGTGGTCTCTTGAACAATTTCGGGCCCGGTGAGTTGCTTTTCCCCAACTTCCGCCCAACATAATGGCGATCGGCACTTGCGTCCATATAAAGCTTCAAACGGTGCGGCTTGAATGCTCGTATGATAACTGTTGTTATAGGAAAATTCTACCAATGGCAAGTGCGTGTCCCAATTACCTCCGAAATCAATCGCGCATGCCCGTAGCATATCTTCCAAGGTCTGGATGGTTCGTTCACTTTGACCATCCGTTTGGGGGTGATATGCGGTACTCATGTCGAGGCGAGTACCGAGGGCTTCGTTCAAACTTTCCCAAAATCTGGAAGTGAAACGACTATCTCGATCGGAGATGATAGATACAGGTACACCGTGTTTAGATACCACTTCCTTAATATACAGACGGGTCAGTTTCTCCAACCTGTCCGTTTCGCGTATCGGGAGGAAGTGTGCAGATTTCGTCAATCGATCTACGATTACCCAGATCATGTCATGGCCGCTTGTCGTTTTAGGTAACTTGGTAATGAAATCCATGGTGATTCGTTCCCATTTCCATTCCGGTATTTCCGGTTGCTGGAGCAAACCGGAAGGTCTCTGGTGCTCAGCCTTGACCTTTGCGCAAGTCAAACATCGCGCAACATAGGCTGCTATATCCCTTTTGAAATTCGGCCACCAATAAAGTTCCTTCAAATCGTGGAACATCTTGTCTGCACCCGGGTGAACCGAATATCTAGAACTGTGAGCTTCGGCCAACACTAGCTCACGCAAACCACCATATACTGGAACCCAAATTCTATTCATGAAATACAATGTCTGGTCCGCTTTTGGTTCCAGTGAATCAACCATCTTTCGTAACCTTTCACCTTTGACATTCTCGGGTTTGAGGGCGTTAACTTGAGCTTCACGAATTCGTTCAGTCATATTCGTGTGGATAGTCAATCCCAAAGCTCGAACACGCAATAGTTTAACCCGTTCCTTGCGACTCAAGGCGTCGGCTACGACGTTCGCCTTACCGGGATGGTACTTTATCTCACAATCGTAATCGTTTAATAATTCCACCCATCGCCGTTGTCGCATATTCAAATCCTTCTGATCGAAGATGTGCTGCAAACTCTTGTGATCAGTGAAAATCGTGCACTTGGTTCCGTACAAATAGTGCCTCCATATCTTGAGAGCGAACACCACTGCACCTAATTCCAAATCGTGTGTAGTGTAGTTCTTCTCATGGATTTTCAGTTGCCTGGAAGCATAAGCTATTACTTTTTCTCGCTGCATCAATACACAACCCAACCCTTGATGCGAGGCATCACAGTAAACCACAAAATCTTCCGTACCGTCCGGGAGTGACAGTATCGGAGCGCCACATAACTTGTCTTTTAACAATTGGAATGCTGCCTCTTGCTTTTCCGTCCACTCAAATTTCTTGTCCTTTTGGGTTAACATGGTTAGAGCTTGCGCTATCTTTGAAAAGTTCTCGATGAACCTTCTGTAATAACCCGCGAGGCCTAGAAATTGTCGTACTTCGGTAGGAGTTCGAGGTGCTTCCCAATTTTTAATCGCCTCGATCTTGGCTGGATCAACGTGTATGCCCTTCTCGTTTACCACGTGACCTAAAAAGTGAACTTCCCGAATCCAAAAGTCACATTTCGAGAATTTAGCATAGAGCTTCTCTTTGCGTAATACTTCAAGAATTAACCGAAGGTGATTCTCGTGGTCCTCTTTTGTACGTGAATAGATCAAAATATCGTCAATGAAGACAATGACGAATTTGTCCAGGTATGGCTTACACACGCGGTTCATTAGGTCCATGAAAACCGCTGGTGCGTTGGTTAAGCCGAACGGCATTACCAAAAATTCATAGTGTCCATACCGGGTTCTGAAGGCCGTTTTTGGTACATCTTCTTCTTGTATACGCAACTGGTGATAGCCTGACCTCAAGTCGATCTTGGAGTAATAGCTGGAACCTTGGAGCTGATCAAATAAATCGTCGATCCTGGGGAGAGGATAGCGATTCTTGATGGTTAGCTTGTTCAGCTCTCGATAGTCGATGCACATGCGAAATGTGCCATCCTTTTTCTTCACAAATAAGACGGGAGCTCCCCAAGGTGAGAAACTCGGTCTTATAAAACCTTTGTCCAATAATTCTTGTAGCTGGCTGGACAGTTCCTGCATCTCTGATGGAGCTAGGCGGTATGGCGATCGTGCCACAGGAGCTGCCCCGGGAACGAGGTCGATGCGGAACTCGACTTGTCGAGGTGGCGGCAACCCCGGCAAATCTTCTGGAAATACATCCGGAAAATCTCTGGCGACTGGAATGTCTTCCAACTTTCGCTCGTCGGCCTTCTTGTCCACTACGTGTGCCAAGAATGCGACAAGCCCTTTTCTCAGGCACTTACGAGCCTTCATGCTCGAAATAATCCTTAGTGGCGTCCCGTGTCTTTCACCTTGAATTGAGAGAGTTTCACCGCTTGCGAGGGGAACCTGAATAACCTTATCGTTGCAAACCACAATGGCACGGTGCGCGGACAACCAGTCCATGCCAACAACGATGTCAAAACTTCCCAATACAACCGGTAATAGATCAATCCCAAACTCGTGCCCACAGAGTTCTAACTTACAATCTTTAGCTACCTCTCTCGTTTCAATAGTTTTACCATTAGCCAGTTCTATAGAGTAGGGTGTATCTAGTTTGCTAGTTTTTAAACCAAGTAGTCTTTTAAACTCAATGGATACGAAGCTAAAGTCAGCACCGGTATCAAATAATACAGAGGCATAATGACCATTTAGAGAAAACGTACCAGTGACCACATTGGGGTCTTGCCGTGCGTCACCGGCTCCAATTACAAATGCCCGGCCACGGGCCTGATTGTTGACTTTGGGACAATCTTTCTTCCAATGGTCCAATGACCCGCATGCAAAACAGGGTCTGGCCCCTCCATTCTTTGGTGCTCCAGATCGGCACTCTTCAGTCTTGTGCCCGGTGCGGTGGCACTTCCCGCAAGTTAATCCATTGTTTCTCCCCTGGTTTCCCTGTTTGTTATTGTTACCACGTCCCGTGGCGGCATAACCCTTTCCTTTCTTGTTCGAGCTACCCGACGCTCGATCCCTTTTTCCTTCATCTCTCTTTCTTTTCCCAAACCTCTGCCCGTTACCCTGATCATTAGTTACAACCGCTGAACTTGATCCCTGTTTCTTGGCCTCAACACTACTTGCTTCAGAAATTTTTAACCCAGAAACTTGGCGGATTAGGGTACCCATGCGGATAGCATCCTCAGTCAGACTTAGTGCCAGATCAATTGCCTCGCGCATGGTCGTGGGTTTGGAAGAGGTGACCATGCTGCGAATCTGTGGTGCTAACCCGAATAAGTAACGTTCCACCTTGTTCTTTTCCGGTGTAACCAGACGAGGTACTAGTCGGGCGAGATCATGAAATCTTGACGTATACCCAGTGACGTCTGCCCCTACCATGGTGAGGTTCCAGAACTCGGTTTCCAACTTCTGCACTTCGCTTGCCGGGCGGTATTCGGCAGTCATGAGTTCTTTCAGTGCCGCCCATGATAGAGAGTATGCAACATCATCTCCTAAAGACTGTACTTGGCCGTTCCACCAAGTTAGTGCCTGATCTAGGAACAGGTTGGTGGCGTACATGACAGACTGTCGAGGGGTACACCCGCTGATGCGGATAACTGCCTCGGTCTTTTCGAACCATTTGACCAGGCCTATGGAACCCTCAGTGCCGCTGAAGTTTATTGGCTTACAGTCCAAGAAAGCCTTGAAAGTGCAGCCGCGCTCTCCCGAGGCTGTCCCTGTAATAGTAACATAGTATGTTATTATGGGATAGGAGTTTGTGAAATATTCTCCCATCGCTTTTTCATTTATTTTTAAACCTCTTACCACTGGGGGAGGTCTCTCGTCGCTCGCTCCCTGTCCTGTCATGGGAGTGTTCAGAGCGTGCGGCTTCGTGTTCAGCGATGGCACGAGCTATGCGTTCCGATATCATGGTTTCGAGCTCGGCCGGTGTTGTGGGCAGTCCGTCTGCTCCACTATTGCTTCGGGTGGCAGGTGCCATTTTCTTCAATAATAATTATCAAAGGTTAATTTGGCAAACATTTATACGATACAAAGCATAAATAACAAACCAAAGCATGAACACAATAATCAACACCATATCATCACACAACATACCAACACATCATACAGAAATATAAATAGAAATCGACATAACATCACCACACAAGTATACAAACCACAACATATGGAGTAAGCAATAATAATCATAGACAACAACATATTTCACCATAATAATAAGATTTTTCATTAATTTCAATAATATCAGTACAATGCTTGTTCATAATACAAAATGGAGAATACATTTCTCATACAATACATTGCTTTTGAAATAATAAAACATCATATCATACGCCGTAATACCCGTACGGCTAGGCAAAATGCAGACGAGTGTCATAACCCGTGCTGTACTACCATAATGCTGCTAATATGTACATAAGCTGGTGTGTCTCCTGTGCATCCCCGGATACATACTACTGTGGCGGTGGCGGTGGGTACTGGTACTGCGGCGCATACATGCTAATCGTCATGCTGATCTCTGAGATGCGCTCGTACAAAAACTGTCGATGTGCCCAGTGTGCATCCCCAGTAATCCCGCTCTGCGCATCCATGCGCAAGAGCTCCTCTGCGTAATGCGCCAAGGCATCACGAGTGTCAATCATCCTAGCCCACATCAACCTCGTCTGCTGTTCAACCTGATTCACGGTGCGCTGCACCGTGTTGACTAGAGTCTGAAAATCCTGCTCTAGAGTGATGGTCGAGGTCTGGGCTGGTCCAGAGGGGGGTGTCATCCTGGGAAGGTGGGATGGTCCGGGTACATCATGGTGTGTGGATGGGAAGGGCCCGAAGGGGAATGGTACTGGTATGTGTGGCAGTAATGGAGCGAAACCGGGTGGCCTGATGGGAAAGTAGGGTGGCATCATATAGGGGTCTCCTGCACCTAGAGGGCATGGTGCAGGTGTCATGCTGGGAATGGTGGGGATGGGTATAGTCATGGCAATGGTGGGTGGTGGCATAGGCTCGGCCAGTGGGGCTACCAGAGGCTCTGAAACAGTGGCCCACTCTGGGGTGGATACCACGACAGTGGGGGTAGGAGGGCTCGCGGTGGCGTATGCCGTCACGCCCGCCCGGTGCAGCTCCGAGCTGCGGGCAGAGCTCCCCTCTAGGATGCGTCCAGTAGGAACTGGCCCATCCTGATGTACGGGCTCGGGTATGGTGGGTAGAGTGGCTGGTGCAGTAGTGGCATGCTCGATCATCGGAGCGACGTGCTCCTCCTGGTCTACTGGTGGGATCGGCACAGCAATGTGCTCCACCGATGCGGTCGACTCATCGTCGGAGTCATCAGAGATCCACCCGTTGTGTCCACGGGGAACGGGCACGAGCATCATGCCCGGGGGTACGGGGATAAGTGGGGTAGGTAAGGGCTCACGATCGATCGGTGCGTGTCGATCATAGGGAGACTCAACGGTCTCTGACTGCGCGGGGACAGGCCTCGATGGACCTGCACAGCCCTCTGGGAAGTCTCTGATGGCCTGGAGGGGTAGTACTGGCAGTGGCGCTGCCTGGACTGGCACTATAGGCAAGTCTGCCTGTGGTGCCTCGGCCATAGGTAGGTCGACCACGTCGCCCTCAGCGGGGGCCCACGCTGGGTCCTCGCTCGGGTCAGTCTCGTCCGAGCTATCTCCTCCTGCGCCCTCCACGGCGGCGTCAATCTCCATCTCGTCATCCTCCGGATCGAGTACCACAAGCTCGATCGGCTCTGCTGGCGGCGCTGGGATAATCTGAATACTGCTATCGTAGCTCGGTGCTACGCTCCCTGCGTCTGTGTCTGACATCCCTAGAAAAAGAACCGTACTAACATATATGAATTATTTAAATTAGATAGTTATGGCTTACGTTATCAGTAACCTTCCTAACTTCTAATTTCACGCTAATGCATAACAATACCCATGGCTGGCTTGGTCGGAATCTCCTCATGCCCAATGCTTCTTGAAAAATTACTTTATAAAACATCCTTATTTTTCTTTTGAAAACTTTATCTTTAGAACCAAATCCGGTTATAGTCTAGTTTTTAAAGAAAATACTCTAGTTCGCTATAACCTTGGCTCTGATACCACGTTCTGTCACACCACGACAAAGGCGGAAACACGTGGCGCGACGGTTCAAAAGCATAAAGTCAAGGTTATTGCTAAACACAAGTAATTTAAGAAAATGGGTCATTTATTATGACGTCAAATCAGTTTCAACCATTACACAAAAGTTAATTGTTTTTGAAATAACATAGAGGTTTCTCATATATATCCCAAATGCCTTGGGAAATAAAGGTGAAACCCCACAAAAGCCCGACGTCGCATTGGAGATTCCCCGACCCTGCTTGCCTGATCTTTCATCTTCTAGTTACCTGAAAGATATGTTTTAAAAAGTTTCGTCAATATAAATATATTGGTGAGTTCACAGGTTTTCAGTTTCTAAAACTTGAATACTTGGGAATACCATGTTATGACAATATATAGGAGTTGCAAATTCCTATAAATCTACTTGAGACTATAATCAAACCAAGACATATAATAATTGTGCCCCGCTCCAAGTCGTTACTCGGTTTCCCACGACTTAAGTTCAGAATATTTGCACCCCAGGCATAACCTAATGCATAATCGACGCTATCGATTAGGGGTGGGCCTTGTCGGGCACCAATAGTACTATTCGAATATTCCTCCGGTTTCAATTCCCTGAACAAATGATTATAGAGGCGAGGACTCAACCCCGAGTGGCGGTCACACCTCAAGTATTAAATCCGTCAAACACTATCCCTAACATATCTTTCCCCCGGAAAACGTAAAAATAGTTTAAAATGGGGCCGTGAAACTCACCTGAAACTGCGTCTGGCTCAATAAGGTGAATAGCAAGGGGTGGTCTTGCACCTACAACGTCCTAAACGTATAAGTCACTATTCCTATAGTGCATGTGCCTTGGCAAGTTGTACACCCAACTCCCGACCACAAGTTGTTCCAAATCCCGTTTAATTAAGCGTGTATCCTAGGCTTCGTTGGCGTTACATTACCCTTTGTGTTACAAGTTATATATTACTCTTGTTAATATTTCCATAACTTGTATCTTATTATCATCGACTCGACTTCACTTAACATATAATTATTTTCCCATTTAAATAATTATACTTAAGATCGCATCGCTCGATATAATATATATTTCAATCCTCGACCCGACTCACTTTGCCACACATTTGTTTTCCCATTTAAACAAATATGCTAAGATTTTGTCGTTCGATCGTATATTCTTAACGTCCGATTCAACTCACCACACCGCATATTTATTTTCCCATTCAAATAAATATACTAGGATTTCGTTGGTACGACATACACATATATATATCCTTGTCTTCTCGTCGCGGCTTTCCTTCCCGCATATCTACTTTCCCATTAAGTAGATATACTAGAATTTTGCCGAGACGAGCGTACCAATATATATATATAAATGTGTAATTTTTCTTGTTAAGTATATACGTTTGTTTTAACGTCTTATTCGTTTGTGTCATATGTTTCTCCCACGAATTAATCCTCCAACACTTAGGAAAGTGTTTATTTGTTTTCACCCAAAGTATATATATATTTTACCTCTTAAAATATATATTTTTCTTATCTTGCCGCAATGGCATTTTCCTCATATTTTGTCCGTGTACGGTTCGTTAACGCGTTTTAGTTCGATATTTTAACTTGATTAGTTAATTTTTCCAAGTTTTTCCCAACATGTATTTTATAGAAATATCATCCATATTTCTTCCTATTTTCACATGTTACTTGGATGGTTAAAATACTTATGTATTTTTAACCCAACTTGTCAACTTAACTACAAAAATGTTTCCAACACTTTTATATTCCCATTTATATAAAAGTATTCATTTTTGTATAAGTTTCCCAAGTTTGTTTAATATTTTTATAAAATCTCTATTTTATAAAAATCCTTATGTTAAAACCCTTTATATTTTTATAACTTTCAAAAATACACTTTTATACAAAATACCCAAGTATTTTTACTAGTATTTACAAAAATCATCCTTAGACTTTATTACTTGCATTTTTGACACCAAACTTTCCATACTTGTATTTTTGGACTAATAGTTTCTAAAATGTCCATTTTAGTCCCTTAACTTTCAAAGTTGCAACTTTAGTCCCTTAACTTACAAAAGTTGCATTTTTCTACTCTAACTTCCAAAGTTAGCATTTTTCACTCAAAATAGTTAACTTTGAAGATTCAACTTTTTATTGGTAAGTTATTTTTGTATCAAAACACTTATGTTAGTCTTATATTCCATATGGAAGACTAATTATATGTGTGTTTTATGTATTTGTCCATTTCTTCAAAATATCATTCATCCAAGTGAGTTAACTTTAATTTTCCATCTTATTCATTTATGAACTTCTAACATGTTTTACCACATATTATAACTTAAATGATCATAATAAGATGAATTAAAGTTAGTTTTAACATATTCAAGTTCATCTCAAAATCTTAACCAAAACATCATCCTACTTAGTCTTACATGTAAACTTTATATATTTTCAAGACTAATACATCATCATCAACAAATCCATGGTTTATTTTCATATCTTTAACCTTCCATTTTACACATGAAAACCTATTAAAGATTATGTTCAAAACCATTTTTAAACCCTTCATGTACAACTTGCTACTAGGAACACATACATGAAAAATAACAATCAAAAACAAGATTAAGAAGCTTACTACTAGCACAAGGCTAGGGAAGACAAAAACCTTGGATTTGAGAGGGGTTTAGTGTGTTCTTCCTAGTGGTTTAGCTCCAAGCTCTTGAAACACACAAAAGGGGTTTGGATGATGGATGATTTTAAGTATTTTGGAGATGTAAAAACTTGAAAGAACAATGTGTGTGTGTATAAGGAAACCTACGGCCAAGAGAGGGGAAGAAAAGAGATTTGTTTTGCTTGGTGATTCAATCTTCTAACATGTGTTATTATATAACTATCACATGTAATGATGCTAAAGATTTAAGAGATCTTATGGAAGATTATGTGGGTACTTGGGAGATTTTGAAAAAGAGGATATGTGTGTGTGTACAAGGTGCCGTATGTATGTATGTATGGTTATGAGTTTTCTTGCAAATCTTGATCAATCTTTATAAGGCATAATTATCTCTACATACAAGACCTCACATAAGCATGCACCCACTAGTGTTATGATGGTTTGAAGTGTTGTCTTGGATTGTCTTGGCCCTTGGCCGAAATATTATCAAAGGGGGGACAAGGTTTGGGCTACTTTTGTACTAGTGTTTCATACACACTTTTCCTTACACATTTTGGCCTTATGTGAGCATGCTTTATGTTAAGATCTTAGGGTATTATTAACACACACATGTGCATAATTATGGCCTCTTAGGCCGGCCCCTTGTGGGTTTATGTGGGGTCCACAACTTCAAATAAATACCCATTGTTTGTTAAGTTTAATCCCCCGTCGTTCGGGCGTCGTTCGGGTATTTTTCGGGTTTTAATCACGCGTTATCCGGACATTAAATATACCTTTAATAACCCTTAAATATAGTCTATTTTAAGCGTTGATTGGTTATTTAGGCCTTTACCGGGTGAAATTATGAGTTATACGCGTATCGGGTGCGATACGCGCACTTTATTCGTTACCGGGAGATTTGTACAAGACGTTTTCATTTATGGTTTTGGAGTTCCAAAACTCATTATATCTTATGAAAGTACCCTTTATTTTATATCCTGGGTGTCCGGGATTCGTTTCGTTTATTTAATTATTACCGGGTAATTGCCAACATCCGTACCGGATAGCTTATTCGCACATGATCCAATCATGCTTTACCATTAAACGTATGCATTCCTATGCACTATTTGGAAATTGCTATTCCCTAAGGCCTTGATAATTAAATCACACATAATTGCATTTAATTACGTTAATCATATATTAATTAATTGTACGGAATTACCTTATTTTTGCCGGTTGTTACATTCTCCCCCCGTTAAGAGAATTCCGTCCCGGAATTCACTTCGAGTTCTCCGGTACAGGTGTCTTCTCGAATAGGGCGGGGTATTTTTGCTTCATCCGGTCCAGCCTTTCCCACGTGAACTCCGGTCCATGTAACACCCCAACCGATGGCGGAAACATCGGGATGTCACGTATTGAATGATTGTTCAGTAGCTCATGGTAGATAATAAATTTCATTAAATGATTTAATTGAATTACATACAATTTTTCTAGAATTTGTACATCAAATTGAATAAACTATACACATATCTTCAAGCATCAATTCAAATCTTCAAGCAAATAGAACCTGAAACATGTTAAGTTGAAAATGTTTTGGGTCAACAAAAGTTGGTGAGAATTACATAGGTTTTTGATAATTGAGTAAAATGATGTGCAATTCATGTGTCATGTCAATCTAGTCCATATGTGAGAACATATTAGAAATAAATCGAGTGCATAATCAACCCTTGTGACTGTTATAAAATGATACATACCATACACTTATGGTCCCAATGAATATGTTATGCGATAACAAACACCCACGTAACCTTTGTAGGAGGCACGTATCCGGGTGGGATTGTCAGTCCAATAGATCTATCAATGTATACCGTCGGCTGATCAATGTTAATGATTATGCTAGAATGGTGCTTACTCTAATCATGCTCAAGACATAATGCAACATAGAAAACACATAGACACATTGATGATTGAATTGCAATGATAATGTTATAACATGTTTCACCCCAAAAATGGTGATAAATAAAAGGGGCTATGTAAAACTCACCTTAGCAAATGTTAACTTGTTGGAAAGATATAATAATTGTGTTGCCCAAAGTGATTCCAAATATTACCCTATAATGAGGTAATATATAATAAGTCTAAGTCTATATAACTAATATGTGTATCCTAGGGTTTCGATTTGGGGATAATCAATTGTTAAATTTAATTTAAAAATGTTAATTAAATAAAGAAAATTGGATAATTAATGAAAAATAGTCTTTTTATAAAATTTGGATTTTGAGTGTGCACATTAAAGTGTTTGAAGCAATAAAATAATTTGTATAAAATTATTTCATTTAAAATAGATTTTTAAATCTATTTATTTATAAATAGCCAATTATTAACTTTAATATTCAAAAATACTAAAACTAAAGAAATCTTATTTTAAAAATCATATTTCTGATCTAAATGATTAAAAATAATTTGTATAAAATTTTGGTGCAAAAATGATGAAAATTGGATTTATTATGAATTAATTATGATTAAATCTAACAAAAATTGATTAAAAATATAAAATAAATGATTTTACTGAATTAAAAATTATTTCAGTAAAGTTCAACTTTATAAAAAGTTAGGATAATTTTTGGGGAATTTAATAAAACTGTTTTGATATATAAATGGATTTTTATAAATATAATTGTATAAAAATGATTTAATTATTATAATTATTAAATAATTGAATTTCTGAAAAATAAAAATTACAAATAAAACTTTTATATCAGATTAAACAATAATAATTTTTTTAGAATTTATAAAATAGTTTTGGTATTTTAAAAAGAATTTAAAAGATTAAAAGGATTTAATATATATATATAATGTAATAGTTTGTTTAAAAAGAAAAGGAAATAAAAGAACAAAACCCGGTCAGAGCCGGGACTCGAACCCGGGTGACCCGTGTGGAGGACCAGAGTCACAACCACTTGGCCTAGGCCGGTGGTTGTGAGATTTTTGGTTTCAATTTAATTATATACACTACGCTAATCAAGTTTATCCCCAATTATAACATGATGAACCCTAAATTTACAATTGAATGATTCAGTCAACAATAGCCCGATTAATGTTAGGGCTATTGTTGCTGGAATGCCGATGAACTAAACCCACAAAAGAAAACATACTCACAGTGTGGTATTGATGTTGATAGTCGGGTCAAAGAGAAAGTCAACCACGAGCAAAATAATCAATATCAGAGTGAATTAGAGTGAAATAGAGATTGAGAGAGAGTTGTGAGCGATTTGCCAAGACTCGCAGAAGGTCTAATTATATAGAGGATCAAAGGGTTGGGTGAATTGGAAAGTTGACCTCGTTAATTATCATACGCGTATGGGTTTTAAAAAAATTGGTCAACGATGATGATAATTAGCGTGTAATCTAGTCGTATAGGGCCGGCAATCATGGTTCCATTCCAATTTTAAATCAATCACATGTTGATGATGATTGATAATATTTCAGTTTTAAAAAAAAAAAAAAATATATCTCATGTGCTGCTGCTGCTGCGAGTTGCAGACAAGAAAAAAAATGAATTGAAACCATGCATATATGTTTTATAGTGTCAGCTAAATAACAAATGGTCTAAGTGGCTTAGTGGTGGTGGTGTGTGCTTGTGTGGGGGAGTGGCACGGGTTCGAGACCCGGGTGGAACAAACATATATTTTTTTTAAATTGTAAGGAGAAGGGAGGGGGATTGGGCTTGGTTGTGTGGGCCGGATCAGGGATGGGCTTAGATTGGAGTTGGGCTGCAATTTATCAAGGGAGGGTATGGGTTTATTGGGTTGGATTAAAAGGAGGGTTTGGTTGAATAAAAAAAAATTATAATCAGATTTTTTTTTATTACACTAATGTTATAATCTATTATTATTATTATTATTATTATTATTTATTACTATTATATATATATATATGTATATATATATATATAAGTTGTGAATGAGGAAAAATAAAGACTTTACCACATTTTTAAAATGTAACAAAAATAAGGGCGTTTATATAAAAATTTGGGAGAAAAATTTTGCGATGTTACAGTCTCCCCTACTTTTAGGAACTTCGTCCCGAAGTTAAGAGAAAACCAGGATTACGTTTGGTCATCTACCGGAAACCTTGATAAAATTTCACACTACCTTAATGTACCTGTAAATTCATGATTACGTTCCGGACCGTAATTACCAATTTACCTTACATTAGGGTTTTGTGTCCTTTTATGACCTTACCGATTGTTGAGCAGGTCTGATAGTCCCCACCAGTCGTTGAGCAGGTGGTAGGGCCTCTCCCGACTGTTGGATAGACATGATGACCTCTACCAATCGTTGAGTAGGTTGTTTGGTAGTCATCTAATTGTTGTACAAGTAAGCAAGTAGAGATATAGCAATCAGTTCACATTCAAACAAGCATGCACACAGATGTTATGATAATACTTGAATTTATTACTTGAAAATAAAAATGTCGATACATGGAATTAAATAGATATTATTCAAATGGTAGGGTTTGATGTTGAGCAGTTGGAGGGTCTCAAGCGGGATTATTTGGAGCATCAAGAGCGTTTGTAGCAGGGATTCGACAAGCTTCCGCAAGATGCCCATACCTCTGACAATTGGTGCACTGTCGACAGGGTACTTGAGTTGGATGGTGATACTGGCAGGTGTCACACTTAGGTAGGTTCCCATTGTATTGTTTCTTGGTGGGTGGGGCAGTGGTGTCTATTGCAAAATTCCTGACCTTGTTCTTCCCGTTGGTTGAGGCCTCAGTTTTGATATCAACGGCAGGTTGGGGAGTATCCTTTTTCTTTTCCCCTTTACGAGTCAGGGTTCCTGCCTTCACATGGTTATCTGTTAGGGTGGCAGCCAAACGCTTTGCTTCTTCCAATGTAGCAGGGTTCCTTCCCCACACTGTGTCTTGAATCTGCATCGGTAAGCCACCAATGTATTTTTCGATCGCAATGGGCAAAGGAGTGACTTTGTGGGGTAGCAGTAAGCTAAGTTCGTGAAAGCGAGTGTTGTAAGCAAGGTTTTCCCCACTGTCTTGAGCAAGATCATAAAATTCGTCTTCCAGTTTCTTGATTTCATTACGAGGACAGAACTCTGCCTTCATAATGTCTTTAGCTTGATCCCAGGTTAAGGCTAGTGCAGCTTCAGCTCCGCGAGTGCGTTTTTCTTCATTCCACCAAGTGAGTGCTCGCTTATGAAGAACACTCATGGCATAACGGACTTTAAAGTTGTCGGGGCATTCACTGTTAATGAAGGTATTTTCAATGCCCTCAAACCATTGTAGGAGTCCAGTGGCTCCTTCTTCACCGCTGAACTTTGGAGGGTTACAAGAGTTGAAATGCTTAAGGGTGCAAGCTTGGGGTCCATTACCATTGCCATTGCCATTGCCATTCCCATTCCCATTGTTGTGACCATTCCCGTTGCCGTTCAATTGGATGACCTGAGCAAGTAAATTGGGAACCAGAGTTGCGATTTGCTGCGCCATTTGTTGAGAAATGATCGCAGCCAGTTGAGCATCGACCCCATTGTTGTTGTGGTTAGGAGCTTGGTCATGGTTGTGGTTATGGTTATCACCACCTTCTTCGTGGTTCTCACCATTATTGTTGCGAGTGCTGCGACGAGGAGGCATGATCTGTAATAGACACAATGAAATGAATGAGAGTTTATATAAGGAATGTAATCATTTATTCATTAATTAAAACGAATAAACGAAAACGTTGACTTATCAAAGATTCTAAATTCTAATAACATATGAAGACATGCTTTAGCCTATAAGTGAACACTCATCCCGAGAATTCCCAGGTAGGCATCCGGGTCCCTCGTCTGATTGGGATATATGCGCAATGCCAGCCTAGACAGAAGACTCAGAATACAGGCGTTCACCCTTCCAGATTGCACGTGTTCGTTATTAAAATCTAGAACTTCGACGAGATCTCAAGGTGGTTCAGGTTAAAACCTGAGGAATTAGTCTAAGAGTAGATCCACTGATGGAGAGCAACCTTCTTGTAGGGATGAAAGTAGGGATAAGAAGTAGGAGATAGAGTATAGCAAGCAAAAGAAGCAAGTACTTGTTAAATCCTATGGTTATAGACTAGATTATTTTTCTAATAACCTAATTCCCTATAACCATGGCTCTGATACCAATCTGTAACACCCCAACCGATGGCGGAAACATCGGGATGTCACGTATTGAATGATTGTTCAGTAGCTCATGGTAGATAATAAATTTCATTAAATGATTTAATTGAATTACATACAATTTTTCTAGAATTTGTACATCAAATTGAATAAACTATACACATATCTTCAAGCATCAATTCAAATCTTCAAGCAAATAGAACCTGAAACATGTTAAGTTGAAAATGTTTTGGGTCAACAAAAGTTGGTGAGAATTACATAGGTTTTTGATAATTGAGTAAAATGATGTGCAATTCATGTGTCATGTCAATCTAGTCCATATGTGAGAACATATTAGAAATAAATCGAGTGCATAATCAACCCTTGTGACTGTTATAAAATGATACATACCATACACTTATGGTCCCAATGAATATGTTATGCGATAACAAACACCCACGTAACCTTTGTAGGAGGCACGTATCCGGGTGGGATTGTCAGTCCAATAGATCTATCAATGTATACCGTCGGCTGATCAATGTTAATGATTATGCTAGAATGGTGCTTACTCTAATCATGCTCAAGACATAATGCAACATAGAAAACACATAGACACATTGATGATTGAATTGCAATGATAATGTTATAACATGTTTCACCCCAAAAATGGTGATAAATAAAAGGGGCTATGTAAAACTCACCTTAGCAAATGTTAACTTGTTGGAAAGATATAATAATTGTGTTGCCCAAAGTGATTCCAAATATTACCCTATAATGAGGTAATATATAATAAGTCTAAGTCTATATAACTAATATGTGTATCCTAGGGTTTCGATTTGGGGATAATCAATTGTTAAATTTAATTTAAAAATGTTAATTAAATAAAGAAAATTGGATAATTAATGAAAAATAGTCTTTTTATAAAATTTGGATTTTGAGTGTGCACATTAAAGTGTTTGAAGCAATAAAATAATTTGTATAAAATTATTTCATTTAAAATAGATTTTTAAATCTATTTATTTATAAATAGCCAATTATTAACTTTAATATTCAAAAATACTAAAACTAAAGAAATCTTATTTTAAAAATCATATTTCTGATCTAAATGATTAAAAATAATTTGTATAAAATTTTGGTGCAAAAATGATGAAAATTGGATTTATTATGAATTAATTATGATTAAATCTAACAAAAATTGATTAAAAATATAAAATAAATGATTTTACTGAATTAAAAATTATTTCAGTAAAGTTCAACTTTATAAAAAGTTAGGATAATTTTTGGGGAATTTAATAAAACTGTTTTGATATATAAATGGATTTTTATAAATATAATTGTATAAAAATGATTTAATTATTATAATTATTAAATAATTGAATTTCTGAAAAATAAAAATTACAAATAAAACTTTTATATCAGATTAAACAATAATAATTTTTTTAGAATTTATAAAATAGTTTTGGTATTTTAAAAAGAATTTAAAAGATTAAAAGGATTTAATATATATATATAATGTAATAGTTTGTTTAAAAAGAAAAGGAAATAAAAGAACAAAACCCGGTCAGAGCCGGGACTCGAACCCGGGTGACCCGTGTGGAGGACCAGAGTCACAACCACTTGGCCTAGGCCGGTGGTTGTGAGATTTTTGGTTTCAATTTAATTATATACACTACGCTAATCAAGTTTATCCCCAATTATAACATGATGAACCCTAAATTTACAATTGAATGATTCAGTCAACAATAGCCCGATTAATGTTAGGGCTATTGTTGCTGGAATGCCGATGAACTAAACCCACAAAAGAAAACATACTCACAGTGTGGTATTGATGTTGATAGTCGGGTCAAAGAGAAAGTCAACCACGAGCAAAATAATCAATATCAGAGTGAATTAGAGTGAAATAGAGATTGAGAGAGAGTTGTGAGCGATTTGCCAAGACTCGCAGAAGGTCTAATTATATAGAGGATCAAAGGGTTGGGTGAATTGGAAAGTTGACCTCGTTAATTATCATACGCGTATGGGTTTTAAAAAAATTGGTCAACGATGATGATAATTAGCGTGTAATCTAGTCGTATAGGGCCGGCAATCATGGTTCCATTCCAATTTTAAATCAATCACATGTTGATGATGATTGATAATATTTCAGTTTTAAAAAAAAAAAAAATATATCTCATGTGCTGCTGCTGCTGCGAGTTGCAGACAAGAAAAAAAATGAATTGAAACCATGCATATATGTTTTATAGTGTCAGCTAAATAACAAATGGTCTAAGTGGCTTAGTGGTGGTGGTGTGTGCTTGTGTGGGGGAGTGGCACGGGTTCGAGACCCGGGTGGAACAAACATATATTTTTTTTAAATTGTAAGGAGAAGGGAGGGGGATTGGGCTTGGTTGTGTGGGCCGGATCAGGGATGGGCTTAGATTGGAGTTGGGCTGCAATTTATCAAGGGAGGGTATGGGTTTATTGGGTTGGATTAAAAGGAGGGTTTGGTTGAATAAAAAAAAATTATAATCAGATTTTTTTTTATTACACTAATGTTATAATCTATTATTATTATTATTATTATTATTATTATTTATTACTATTATATATATATATGTATATATATATATATAAGTTGTGAATGAGGAAAAATAAAGACTTTACCACATTTTTAAAATGTAACAAAAATAAGGGCGTTTATATAAAAATTTGGGAGAAAAATTTTGCGATGTTACAGTCCACGCTTGGCATTCCAGCGCACTTTGACCAATCTGATCTTGCTGCGCCTTAATTTTTGGACCTTCCAATCAGTTACCTCGATTGGTTCTTCCACAAAATGTAACTTGTCGTCAATCTGGATTTCGTCAGCAGGAATAATGAGAGTTTCGTCGGATAGGCACTTTTTCAAGTTCGACACATGAAACGTGTCGTGTATTCCACTAAGCTCTTGAGGCAACTCGAGCTTGTATGCCACTGTGCCTACCCTGGACAAGACTTTGAATGGTCCGATATATCGCGGGTTCAGCTTTCCGCGCTTCCCAAAGCGCGCGACACCTTTCCAAGGTGACACTTTCAGTAGGACCCTGTCTCCGACTTGAAACTCTAAAGGCTTTCGCCTCATATCAGCATAGCTTTTCTGGCGGTCCCGGGCCGCTTTGAGGCGTTCCTTTATCAAAAAGACCTTATCCGTGGTCTCTTGAACAATTTCGGGCCCGGTGAGTTGCTTTTCCCCAACTTCCGCCCAACATAATGGCGATCGGCACTTGCGTCCATATAAAGCTTCAAACGGTGCGGCTTGAATGCTCGTATGATAACTGTTGTTATAGGAAAATTCTACCAATGGCAAGTGCGTGTCCCAATTACCTCCGAAATCAATCGCGCATGCCCGTAGCATATCTTCCAAGGTCTGGATGGTTCGTTCACTTTGACCATCCGTTTGGGGGTGATATGCGGTACTCATGTCGAGGCGAGTACCGAGGGCTTCGTTCAAACTTTCCCAAAATCTGGAAGTGAAACGACTATCTCGATCGGAGATGATAGATACAGGTACACCGTGTTTAGATACCACTTCCTTAATATACAGACGGGTCAGTTTCTCCAACCTGTCCGTTTCGCGTATCGGGAGGAAGTGTGCAGATTTCGTCAATCGATCTACGATTACCCAGATCATGTCATGGCCGCTTGTCGTTTTAGGTAACTTGGTAATGAAATCCATGGTGATTCGTTCCCATTTCCATTCCGGTATTTCCGGTTGCTGGAGCAAACCGGAAGGTCTCTGGTGCTCAGCCTTGACCTTTGCGCAAGTCAAACATCGCGCAACATAGGCTGCTATATCCCTTTTGAAATTCGGCCACCAATAAAGTTCCTTCAAATCGTGGAACATCTTGTCTGCACCCGGGTGAACCGAATATCTAGAACTGTGAGCTTCGGCCAACACTAGCTCACGCAAACCACCATATACTGGAACCCAAATTCTATTCATGAAATACAATGTCTGGTCCGCTTTTGGTTCCAGTGAATCAACCATCTTTCGTAACCTTTCACCTTTGACATTCTCGGGTTTGAGGGCGTTAACTTGAGCTTCACGAATTCGTTCAGTCATATTCGTGTGGATAGTCAATCCCAAAGCTCGAACACGCAATAGTTTAACCCGTTCCTTGCGACTCAAGGCGTCGGCTACGACGTTCGCCTTACCGGGATGGTACTTTATCTCACAATCGTAATCGTTTAATAATTCCACCCATCGCCGTTGTCGCATATTCAAATCCTTCTGATCGAAGATGTGCTGCAAACTCTTGTGATCAGTGAAAATCGTGCACTTGGTTCCGTACAAATAGTGCCTCCATATCTTGAGAGCGAACACCACTGCACCTAATTCCAAATCGTGTGTAGTGTAGTTCTTCTCATGGATTTTCAGTTGCCTGGAAGCATAAGCTATTACTTTTTCTCGCTGCATCAATACACAACCCAACCCTTGATGCGAGGCATCACAGTAAACCACAAAATCTTCCGTACCGTCCGGGAGTGACAGTATCGGAGCGCCACATAACTTGTCTTTTAACAATTGGAATGCTGCCTCTTGCTTTTCCGTCCACTCAAATTTCTTGTCCTTTTGGGTTAACATGGTTAGAGCTTGCGCTATCTTTGAAAAGTTCTCGATGAACCTTCTGTAATAACCCGCGAGGCCTAGAAATTGTCGTACTTCGGTAGGAGTTCGAGGTGCTTCCCAATTTTTAATCGCCTCGATCTTGGCTGGATCAACGTGTATGCCCTTCTCGTTTACCACGTGACCTAAAAAGTGAACTTCCCGAATCCAAAAGTCACATTTCGAGAATTTAGCATAGAGCTTCTCTTTGCGTAATACTTCAAGAATTAACCGAAGGTGATTCTCGTGGTCCTCTTTTGTACGTGAATAGATCAAAATATCGTCAATGAAGACAATGACGAATTTGTCCAGGTATGGCTTACACACGCGGTTCATTAGGTCCATGAAAACCGCTGGTGCGTTGGTTAAGCCGAACGGCATTACCAAAAATTCATAGTGTCCATACCGGGTTCTGAAGGCCGTTTTTGGTACATCTTCTTCTTGTATACGCAACTGGTGATAGCCTGACCTCAAGTCGATCTTGGAGTAATAGCTGGAACCTTGGAGCTGATCAAATAAATCGTCGATCCTGGGGAGAGGATAGCGATTCTTGATGGTTAGCTTGTTCAGCTCTCGATAGTCGATGCACATGCGAAATGTGCCATCCTTTTTCTTCACAAATAAGACGGGAGCTCCCCAAGGTGAGAAACTCGGTCTTATAAAACCTTTGTCCAATAATTCTTGTAGCTGGCTGGACAGTTCCTGCATCTCTGATGGAGCTAGGCGGTATGGCGATCGTGCCACAGGAGCTGCCCCGGGAACGAGGTCGATGCGGAACTCGACTTGTCGAGGTGGCGGCAACCCCGGCAAATCTTCTGGAAATACATCCGGAAAATCTCTGGCGACTGGAATGTCTTCCAACTTTCGCTCGTCGGCCTTCTTGTCCACTACGTGTGCCAAGAATGCGACAAGCCCTTTTCTCAGGCACTTACGAGCCTTCATGCTCGAAATAATCCTTAGTGGCGTCCCGTGTCTTTCACCTTGAATTGAGAGAGTTTCACCGCTTGCGAGGGGAACCTGAATAACCTTATCGTTGCAAACCACAATGGCACGGTGCGCGGACAACCAGTCCATGCCAACAACGATGTCAAAACTTCCCAATACAACCGGTAATAGATCAATCCCAAACTCGTGCCCACAGAGTTCTAACTTACAATCTTTAGCTACCTCTCTCGTTTCAATAGTTTTACCATTAGCCAGTTCTATAGAGTAGGGTGTATCTAGTTTGCTAGTTTTTAAACCAAGTAGTCTTTTAAACTCAATGGATACGAAGCTAAAGTCAGCACCGGTATCAAATAATACAGAGGCATAATGACCATTTAGAGAAAACGTACCAGTGACCACATTGGGGTCTTGCCGTGCGTCACCGGCTCCAATTACAAATGCCCGGCCACGGGCCTGATTGTTGACTTTGGGACAATCTTTCTTCCAATGGTCCAATGACCCGCATGCAAAACAGGGTCTGGCCCCTCCATTCTTTGGTGCTCCAGATCGGCACTCTTCAGTCTTGTGCCCGGTGCGGTGGCACTTCCCGCAAGTTAATCCATTGTTTCTCCCCTGGTTTCCCTGTTTGTTATTGTTACCACGTCCCGTGGCGGCATAACCCTTTCCTTTCTTGTTCGAGCTACCCGACGCTCGATCCCTTTTTCCTTCATCTCTCTTTCTTTTCCCAAACCTCTGCCCGTTACCCTGATCATTAGTTACAACCGCTGAACTTGATCCCTGTTTCTTGGCCTCAACACTACTTGCTTCAGAAATTTTTAACCCAGAAACTTGGCGGATTAGGGTACCCATGCGGATAGCATCCTCAGTCAGACTTAGTGCCAGATCAATTGCCTCGCGCATGGTCGTGGGTTTGGAAGAGGTGACCATGCTGCGAATCTGTGGTGCTAACCCGAATAAGTAACGTTCCACCTTGTTCTTTTCCGGTGTAACCAGACGAGGTACTAGTCGGGCGAGATCATGAAATCTTGACGTATACCCAGTGACGTCTGCCCCTACCATGGTGAGGTTCCAGAACTCGGTTTCCAACTTCTGCACTTCGCTTGCCGGGCGGTATTCGGCAGTCATGAGTTCTTTCAGTGCCGCCCATGATAGAGAGTATGCAACATCATCTCCTAAAGACTGTACTTGGCCGTTCCACCAAGTTAGTGCCTGATCTAGGAACAGGTTGGTGGCGTACATGACAGACTGTCGAGGGGTACACCCGCTGATGCGGATAACTGCCTCGGTCTTTTCGAACCATTTGACCAGGCCTATGGAACCCTCAGTGCCGCTGAAGTTTATTGGCTTACAGTCCAAGAAAGCCTTGAAAGTGCAGCCGCGCTCTCCCGAGGCTGTCCCTGTAATAGTAACATAGTATGTTATTATGGGATAGGAGTTTGTGAAATATTCTCCCATCGCTTTTTCATTTATTTTTAAACCTCTTACCACTGGGGGAGGTCTCTCGTCGCTCGCTCCCTGTCCTGTCATGGGAGTGTTCAGAGCGTGCGGCTTCGTGTTCAGCGATGGCACGAGCTATGCGTTCCGATATCATGGTTTCGAGCTCGGCCGGTGTTGTGGGCAGTCCGTCTGCTCCACTATTGCTTCGGGTGGCAGGTGCCATTTTCTTCAATAATAATTATCAAAGGTTAATTTGGCAAACATTTATACGATACAAAGCATAAATAACAAACCAAAGCATGAACACAATAATCAACACCATATCATCACACAACATACCAACACATCATACAGAAATATAAATAGAAATCGACATAACATCACCACACAAGTATACAAACCACAACATATGGAGTAAGCAATAATAATCATAGACAACAACATATTTCACCATAATAATAAGATTTTTCATTAATTTCAATAATATCAGTACAATGCTTGTTCATAATACAAAATGGAGAATACATTTCTCATACAATACATTGCTTTTGAAATAATAAAACATCATATCATACGCCGTAATACCCGTACGGCTAGGCAAAATGCAGACGAGTGTCATAACCCGTGCTGTACTACCATAATGCTGCTAATATGTACATAAGCTGGTGTGTCTCCTGTGCATCCCCGGATACATACTACTGTGGCGGTGGCGGTGGGTACTGGTACTGCGGCGCATACATGCTAATCGTCATGCTGATCTCTGAGATGCGCTCGTACAAAAACTGTCGATGTGCCCAGTGTGCATCCCCAGTAATCCCGCTCTGCGCATCCATGCGCAAGAGCTCCTCTGCGTAATGCGCCAAGGCATCACGAGTGTCAATCATCCTAGCCCACATCAACCTCGTCTGCTGTTCAACCTGATTCACGGTGCGCTGCACCGTGTTGACTAGAGTCTGAAAATCCTGCTCTAGAGTGATGGTCGAGGTCTGGGCTGGTCCAGAGGGGGGTGTCATCCTGGGAAGGTGGGATGGTCCGGGTACATCATGGTGTGTGGATGGGAAGGGCCCGAAGGGGAATGGTACTGGTATGTGTGGCAGTAATGGAGCGAAACCGGGTGGCCTGATGGGAAAGTAGGGTGGCATCATATAGGGGTCTCCTGCACCTAGAGGGCATGGTGCAGGTGTCATGCTGGGAATGGTGGGGATGGGTATAGTCATGGCAATGGTGGGTGGTGGCATAGGCTCGGCCAGTGGGGCTACCAGAGGCTCTGAAACAGTGGCCCACTCTGGGGTGGATACCACGACAGTGGGGGTAGGAGGGCTCGCGGTGGCGTATGCCGTCACGCCCGCCCGGTGCAGCTCCGAGCTGCGGGCAGAGCTCCCCTCTAGGATGCGTCCAGTAGGAACTGGCCCATCCTGATGTACGGGCTCGGGTATGGTGGGTAGAGTGGCTGGTGCAGTAGTGGCATGCTCGATCATCGGAGCGACGTGCTCCTCCTGGTCTACTGGTGGGATCGGCACAGCAATGTGCTCCACCGATGCGGTCGACTCATCGTCGGAGTCATCAGAGATCCACCCGTTGTGTCCACGGGGAACGGGCACGAGCATCATGCCCGGGGGTACGGGGATAAGTGGGGTAGGTAAGGGCTCACGATCGATCGGTGCGTGTCGATCATAGGGAGACTCAACGGTCTCTGACTGCGCGGGGACAGGCCTCGATGGACCTGCACAGCCCTCTGGGAAGTCTCTGATGGCCTGGAGGGGTAGTACTGGCAGTGGCGCTGCCTGGACTGGCACTATAGGCAAGTCTGCCTGTGGTGCCTCGGCCATAGGTAGGTCGACCACGTCGCCCTCAGCGGGGGCCCACGCTGGGTCCTCGCTCGGGTCAGTCTCGTCCGAGCTATCTCCTCCTGCGCCCTCCACGGCGGCGTCAATCTCCATCTCGTCATCCTCCGGATCGAGTACCACAAGCTCGATCGGCTCTGCTGGCGGCGCTGGGATAATCTGAATACTGCTATCGTAGCTCGGTGCTACGCTCCCTGCGTCTGTGTCTGACATCCCTAGAAAAAGAACCGTACTAACATATATGAATTATTTAAATTAGATAGTTATGGCTTACGTTATCAGTAACCTTCCTAACTTCTAATTTCACGCTAATGCATAACAATACCCATGGCTGGCTTGGTCGGAATCTCCTCATGCCCAATGCTTCTTGAAAAATTACTTTATAAAACATCCTTATTTTTCTTTTGAAAACTTTATCTTTAGAACCAAATCCGGTTATAGTCTAGTTTTTAAAGAAAATACTCTAGTTCGCTATAACCTTGGCTCTGATACCACGTTCTGTCACACCACGACAAAGGCGGAAACACGTGGCGCGACGGTTCAAAAGCATAAAGTCAAGGTTATTGCTAAACACAAGTAATTTAAGAAAATGGGTCATTTATTATGACGTCAAATCAGTTTCAACCATTACACAAAAGTTAATTGTTTTTGAAATAACATAGAGGTTTCTCATATATATCCCAAATGCCTTGGGAAATAAAGGTGAAACCCCACAAAAGCCCGACGTCGCATTGGAGATTCCCCGACCCTGCTTGCCTGATCTTTCATCTTCTAGTTACCTGAAAGATATGTTTTAAAAAGTTTCGTCAATATAAATATATTGGTGAGTTCACAGGTTTTCAGTTTCTAAAACTTGAATACTTGGGAATACCATGTTATGACAATATATAGGAGTTGCAAATTCCTATAAATCTACTTGAGACTATAATCAAACCAAGACATATAATAATTGTGCCCCGCTCCAAGTCGTTACTCGGTTTCCCACGACTTAAGTTCAGAATATTTGCACCCCAGGCATAACCTAATGCATAATCGACGCTATCGATTAGGGGTGGGCCTTGTCGGGCACCAATAGTACTATTCGAATATTCCTCCGGTTTCAATTCCCTGAACAAATGATTATAGAGGCGAGGACTCAACCCCGAGTGGCGGTCACACCTCAAGTATTAAATCCGTCAAACACTATCCCTAACATATCTTTCCCCCGGAAAACGTAAAAATAGTTTAAAATGGGGCCGTGAAACTCACCTGAAACTGCGTCTGGCTCAATAAGGTGAATAGCAAGGGGTGGTCTTGCACCTACAACGTCCTAAACGTATAAGTCACTATTCCTATAGTGCATGTGCCTTGGCAAGTTGTACACCCAACTCCCGACCACAAGTTGTTCCAAATCCCGTTTAATTAAGCGTGTATCCTAGGCTTCGTTGGCGTTACATTACCCTTTGTGTTACAAGTTATATATTACTCTTGTTAATATTTCCATAACTTGTATCTTATTATCATCGACTCGACTTCACTTAACATATAATTATTTTCCCATTTAAATAATTATACTTAAGATCGCATCGCTCGATATAATATATATTTCAATCCTCGACCCGACTCACTTTGCCACACATTTGTTTTCCCATTTAAACAAATATGCTAAGATTTTGTCGTTCGATCGTATATTCTTAACGTCCGATTCAACTCACCACACCGCATATTTATTTTCCCATTCAAATAAATATACTAGGATTTCGTTGGTACGACATACACATATATATATCCTTGTCTTCTCGTCGCGGCTTTCCTTCCCGCATATCTACTTTCCCATTAAGTAGATATACTAGAATTTTGCCGAGACGAGCGTACCAATATATATATATAAATGTGTAATTTTTCTTGTTAAGTATATACGTTTGTTTTAACGTCTTATTCGTTTGTGTCATATGTTTCTCCCACGAATTAATCCTCCAACACTTAGGAAAGTGTTTATTTGTTTTCACCCAAAGTATATATATATTTTACCTCTTAAAATATATATTTTTCTTATCTTGCCGCAATGGCATTTTCCTCATATTTTGTCCGTGTACGGTTCGTTAACGCGTTTTAGTTCGATATTTTAACTTGATTAGTTAATTTTTCCAAGTTTTTCCCAACATGTATTTTATAGAAATATCATCCATATTTCTTCCTATTTTCACATGTTACTTGGATGGTTAAAATACTTATGTATTTTTAACCCAACTTGTCAACTTAACTACAAAAATGTTTCCAACACTTTTATATTCCCATTTATATAAAAGTATTCATTTTTGTATAAGTTTCCCAAGTTTGTTTAATATTTTTATAAAATCTCTATTTTATAAAAATCCTTATGTTAAAACCCTTTATATTTTTATAACTTTCAAAAATACACTTTTATACAAAATACCCAAGTATTTTTACTAGTATTTACAAAAATCATCCTTAGACTTTATTACTTGCATTTTTGACACCAAACTTTCCATACTTGTATTTTTGGACTAATAGTTTCTAAAATGTCCATTTTAGTCCCTTAACTTTCAAAGTTGCAACTTTAGTCCCTTAACTTACAAAAGTTGCATTTTTCTACTCTAACTTCCAAAGTTAGCATTTTTCACTCAAAATAGTTAACTTTGAAGATTCAACTTTTTATTGGTAAGTTATTTTTGTATCAAAACACTTATGTTAGTCTTATATTCCATATGGAAGACTAATTATATGTGTGTTTTATGTATTTGTCCATTTCTTCAAAATATCATTCATCCAAGTGAGTTAACTTTAATTTTCCATCTTATTCATTTATGAACTTCTAACATGTTTTACCACATATTATAACTTAAATGATCATAATAAGATGAATTAAAGTTAGTTTTAACATATTCAAGTTCATCTCAAAATCTTAACCAAAACATCATCCTACTTAGTCTTACATGTAAACTTTATATATTTTCAAGACTAATACATCATCATCAACAAATCCATGGTTTATTTTCATATCTTTAACCTTCCATTTTACACATGAAAACCTATTAAAGATTATGTTCAAAACCATTTTTAAACCCTTCATGTACAACTTGCTACTAGGAACACATACATGAAAAATAACAATCAAAAACAAGATTAAGAAGCTTACTACTAGCACAAGGCTAGGGAAGACAAAAACCTTGGATTTGAGAGGGGTTTAGTGTGTTCTTCCTAGTGGTTTAGCTCCAAGCTCTTGAAACACACAAAAGGGGTTTGGATGATGGATGATTTTAAGTATTTTGGAGATGTAAAAACTTGAAAGAACAATGTGTGTGTGTATAAGGAAACCTACGGCCAAGAGAGGGGAAGAAAAGAGATTTGTTTTGCTTGGTGATTCAATCTTCTAACATGTGTTATTATATAACTATCACATGTAATGATGCTAAAGATTTAAGAGATCTTATGGAAGATTATGTGGGTACTTGGGAGATTTTGAAAAAGAGGATATGTGTGTGTGTACAAGGTGCCGTATGTATGTATGTATGGTTATGAGTTTTCTTGCAAATCTTGATCAATCTTTATAAGGCATAATTATCTCTACATACAAGACCTCACATAAGCATGCACCCACTAGTGTTATGATGGTTTGAAGTGTTGTCTTGGATTGTCTTGGCCCTTGGCCGAAATATTATCAAAGGGGGGACAAGGTTTGGGCTACTTTTGTACTAGTGTTTCATACACACTTTTCCTTACACATTTTGGCCTTATGTGAGCATGCTTTATGTTAAGATCTTAGGGTATTATTAACACACACATGTGCATAATTATGGCCTCTTAGGCCGGCCCCTTGTGGGTTTATGTGGGGTCCACAACTTCAAATAAATACCCATTGTTTGTTAAGTTTAATCCCCCGTCGTTCGGGCGTCGTTCGGGTATTTTTCGGGTTTTAATCACGCGTTATCCGGACATTAAATATACCTTTAATAACCCTTAAATATAGTCTATTTTAAGCGTTGATTGGTTATTTAGGCCTTTACCGGGTGAAATTATGAGTTATACGCGTATCGGGTGCGATACGCGCACTTTATTCGTTACCGGGAGATTTGTACAAGACGTTTTCATTTATGGTTTTGGAGTTCCAAAACTCATTATATCTTATGAAAGTACCCTTTATTTTATATCCTGGGTGTCCGGGATTCGTTTCGTTTATTTAATTATTACCGGGTAATTGCCAACATCCGTACCGGATAGCTTATTCGCACATGATCCAATCATGCTTTACCATTAAACGTATGCATTCCTATGCACTATTTGGAAATTGCTATTCCCTAAGGCCTTGATAATTAAATCACACATAATTGCATTTAATTACGTTAATCATATATTAATTAATTGTACGGAATTACCTTATTTTTGCCGGTTGTTACATTCTCCCCCCGTTAAGAGAATTCCGTCCCGGAATTCACTTCGAGTTCTCCGGTACAGGTGTCTTCTCGAATAGGGCGGGGTATTTTTGCTTCATCCGGTCCAGCCTTTCCCACGTGAACTCCGGTCCATGTAACACCCCAACCGATGGCGGAAACATCGGGATGTCACGTATTGAATGATTGTTCAGTAGCTCATGGTAGATAATAAATTTCATTAAATGATTTAATTGAATTACATACAATTTTTCTAGAATTTGTACATCAAATTGAATAAACTATACACATATCTTCAAGCATCAATTCAAATCTTCAAGCAAATAGAACCTGAAACATGTTAAGTTGAAAATGTTTTGGGTCAACAAAAGTTGGTGAGAATTACATAGGTTTTTGATAATTGAGTAAAATGATGTGCAATTCATGTGTCATGTCAATCTAGTCCATATGTGAGAACATATTAGAAATAAATCGAGTGCATAATCAACCCTTGTGACTGTTATAAAATGATACATACCATACACTTATGGTCCCAATGAATATGTTATGCGATAACAAACACCCACGTAACCTTTGTAGGAGGCACGTATCCGGGTGGGATTGTCAGTCCAATAGATCTATCAATGTATACCGTCGGCTGATCAATGTTAATGATTATGCTAGAATGGTGCTTACTCTAATCATGCTCAAGACATAATGCAACATAGAAAACACATAGACACATTGATGATTGAATTGCAATGATAATGTTATAACATGTTTCACCCCAAAAATGGTGATAAATAAAAGGGGCTATGTAAAACTCACCTTAGCAAATGTTAACTTGTTGGAAAGATATAATAATTGTGTTGCCCAAAGTGATTCCAAATATTACCCTATAATGAGGTAATATATAATAAGTCTAAGTCTATATAACTAATATGTGTATCCTAGGGTTTCGATTTGGGGATAATCAATTGTTAAATTTAATTTAAAAATGTTAATTAAATAAAGAAAATTGGATAATTAATGAAAAATAGTCTTTTTATAAAATTTGGATTTTGAGTGTGCACATTAAAGTGTTTGAAGCAATAAAATAATTTGTATAAAATTATTTCATTTAAAATAGATTTTTAAATCTATTTATTTATAAATAGCCAATTATTAACTTTAATATTCAAAAATACTAAAACTAAAGAAATCTTATTTTAAAAATCATATTTCTGATCTAAATGATTAAAAATAATTTGTATAAAATTTTGGTGCAAAAATGATGAAAATTGGATTTATTATGAATTAATTATGATTAAATCTAACAAAAATTGATTAAAAATATAAAATAAATGATTTTACTGAATTAAAAATTATTTCAGTAAAGTTCAACTTTATAAAAAGTTAGGATAATTTTTGGGGAATTTAATAAAACTGTTTTGATATATAAATGGATTTTTATAAATATAATTGTATAAAAATGATTTAATTATTATAATTATTAAATAATTGAATTTCTGAAAAATAAAAATTACAAATAAAACTTTTATATCAGATTAAACAATAATAATTTTTTTAGAATTTATAAAATAGTTTTGGTATTTTAAAAAGAATTTAAAAGATTAAAAGGATTTAATATATATATATAATGTAATAGTTTGTTTAAAAAGAAAAGGAAATAAAAGAACAAAACCCGGTCAGAGCCGGGACTCGAACCCGGGTGACCCGTGTGGAGGACCAGAGTCACAACCACTTGGCCTAGGCCGGTGGTTGTGAGATTTTTGGTTTCAATTTAATTATATACACTACGCTAATCAAGTTTATCCCCAATTATAACATGATGAACCCTAAATTTACAATTGAATGATTCAGTCAACAATAGCCCGATTAATGTTAGGGCTATTGTTGCTGGAATGCCGATGAACTAAACCCACAAAAGAAAACATACTCACAGTGTGGTATTGATGTTGATAGTCGGGTCAAAGAGAAAGTCAACCACGAGCAAAATAATCAATATCAGAGTGAATTAGAGTGAAATAGAGATTGAGAGAGAGTTGTGAGCGATTTGCCAAGACTCGCAGAAGGTCTAATTATATAGAGGATCAAAGGGTTGGGTGAATTGGAAAGTTGACCTCGTTAATTATCATACGCGTATGGGTTTTAAAAAAATTGGTCAACGATGATGATAATTAGCGTGTAATCTAGTCGTATAGGGCCGGCAATCATGGTTCCATTCCAATTTTAAATCAATCACATGTTGATGATGATTGATAATATTTCAGTTTTAAAAAAAAAAAAAAATATATCTCATGTGCTGCTGCTGCTGCGAGTTGCAGACAAGAAAAAAAATGAATTGAAACCATGCATATATGTTTTATAGTGTCAGCTAAATAACAAATGGTCTAAGTGGCTTAGTGGTGGTGGTGTGTGCTTGTGTGGGGGAGTGGCACGGGTTCGAGACCCGGGTGGAACAAACATATATTTTTTTTAAATTGTAAGGAGAAGGGAGGGGGATTGGGCTTGGTTGTGTGGGCCGGATCAGGGATGGGCTTAGATTGGAGTTGGGCTGCAATTTATCAAGGGAGGGTATGGGTTTATTGGGTTGGATTAAAAGGAGGGTTTGGTTGAATAAAAAAAAATTATAATCAGATTTTTTTTTATTACACTAATGTTATAATCTATTATTATTATTATTATTATTATTATTTATTACTATTATATATATATATATGTATATATATATATATAAGTTGTGAATGAGGAAAAATAAAGACTTTACCACATTTTTAAAATGTAACAAAAATAAGGGCGTTTATATAAAAATTTGGGAGAAAAATTTTGCGATGTTACAGTCTCCCCTACTTTTAGGAACTTCGTCCCGAAGTTAAGAGAAAACCAGGATTACGTTTGGTCATCTACCGGAAACCTTGATAAAATTTCACACTACCTTAATGTACCTGTAAATTCATGATTACGTTCCGGACCGTAATTACCAATTTACCTTACATTAGGGTTTTGTGTCCTTTTATGACCTTACCGATTGTTGAGCAGGTCTGATAGTCCCCACCAGTCGTTGAGCAGGTGGTAGGGCCTCTCCCGACTGTTGGATAGACATGATGACCTCTACCAATCGTTGAGTAGGTTGTTTGGTAGTCATCTAATTGTTGTACAAGTAAGCAAGTAGAGATATAGCAATCAGTTCACATTCAAACAAGCATGCACACAGATGTTATGATAATACTTGAATTTATTACTTGAAAATAAAAATGTCGATACATGGAATTAAATAGATATTATTCAAATGGTAGGGTTTGATGTTGAGCAGTTGGAGGGTCTCAAGCGGGATTATTTGGAGCATCAAGAGCGTTTGTAGCAGGGATTCGACAAGCTTCCGCAAGATGCCCATACCTCTGACAATTGGTGCACTGTCGACAGGGTACTTGAGTTGGATGGTGATACTGGCAGGTGTCACACTTAGGTAGGTTCCCATTGTATTGTTTCTTGGTGGGTGGGGCAGTGGTGTCTATTGCAAAATTCCTGACCTTGTTCTTCCCGTTGGTTGAGGCCTCAGTTTTGATATCAACGGCAGGTTGGGGAGTATCCTTTTTCTTTTCCCCTTTACGAGTCAGGGTTCCTGCCTTCACATGGTTATCTGTTAGGGTGGCAGCCAAACGCTTTGCTTCTTCCAATGTAGCAGGGTTCCTTCCCCACACTGTGTCTTGAATCTGCATCGGTAAGCCACCAATGTATTTTTCGATCGCAATGGGCAAAGGAGTGACTTTGTGGGGTAGCAGTAAGCTAAGTTCGTGAAAGCGAGTGTTGTAAGCAAGGTTTTCCCCACTGTCTTGAGCAAGATCATAAAATTCGTCTTCCAGTTTCTTGATTTCATTACGAGGACAGAACTCTGCCTTCATAATGTCTTTAGCTTGATCCCAGGTTAAGGCTAGTGCAGCTTCAGCTCCGCGAGTGCGTTTTTCTTCATTCCACCAAGTGAGTGCTCGCTTATGAAGAACACTCATGGCATAACGGACTTTAAAGTTGTCGGGGCATTCACTGTTAATGAAGGTATTTTCAATGCCCTCAAACCATTGTAGGAGTCCAGTGGCTCCTTCTTCACCGCTGAACTTTGGAGGGTTACAAGAGTTGAAATGCTTAAGGGTGCAAGCTTGGGGTCCATTACCATTGCCATTGCCATTGCCATTCCCATTCCCATTGTTGTGACCATTCCCGTTGCCGTTCAATTGGATGACCTGAGCAAGTAAATTGGGAACCAGAGTTGCGATTTGCTGCGCCATTTGTTGAGAAATGATCGCAGCCAGTTGAGCATCGACCCCATTGTTGTTGTGGTTAGGAGCTTGGTCATGGTTGTGGTTATGGTTATCACCACCTTCTTCGTGGTTCTCACCATTATTGTTGCGAGTGCTGCGACGAGGAGGCATGATCTGTAATAGACACAATGAAATGAATGAGAGTTTATATAAGGAATGTAATCATTTATTCATTAATTAAAACGAATAAACGAAAACGTTGACTTATCAAAGATTCTAAATTCTAATAACATATGAAGACATGCTTTAGCCTATAAGTGAACACTCATCCCGAGAATTCCCAGGTAGGCATCCGGGTCCCTCGTCTGATTGGGATATATGCGCAATGCCAGCCTAGACAGAAGACTCAGAATACAGGCGTTCACCCTTCCAGATTGCACGTGTTCGTTATTAAAATCTAGAACTTCGACGAGATCTCAAGGTGGTTCAGGTTAAAACCTGAGGAATTAGTCTAAGAGTAGATCCACTGATGGAGAGCAACCTTCTTGTAGGGATGAAAGTAGGGATAAGAAGTAGGAGATAGAGTATAGCAAGCAAAAGAAGCAAGTACTTGTTAAATCCTATGGTTATAGACTAGATTATTTTTCTAATAACCTAATTCCCTATAACCATGGCTCTGATACCAATCTGTAACACCCCAACCGATGGCGGAAACATCGGGATGTCACGTATTGAATGATTGTTCAGTAGCTCATGGTAGATAATAAATTTCATTAAATGATTTAATTGAATTACATACAATTTTTCTAGAATTTGTACATCAAATTGAATAAACTATACACATATCTTCAAGCATCAATTCAAATCTTCAAGCAAATAGAACCTGAAACATGTTAAGTTGAAAATGTTTTGGGTCAACAAAAGTTGGTGAGAATTACATAGGTTTTTGATAATTGAGTAAAATGATGTGCAATTCATGTGTCATGTCAATCTAGTCCATATGTGAGAACATATTAGAAATAAATCGAGTGCATAATCAACCCTTGTGACTGTTATAAAATGATACATACCATACACTTATGGTCCCAATGAATATGTTATGCGATAACAAACACCCACGTAACCTTTGTAGGAGGCACGTATCCGGGTGGGATTGTCAGTCCAATAGATCTATCAATGTATACCGTCGGCTGATCAATGTTAATGATTATGCTAGAATGGTGCTTACTCTAATCATGCTCAAGACATAATGCAACATAGAAAACACATAGACACATTGATGATTGAATTGCAATGATAATGTTATAACATGTTTCACCCCAAAAATGGTGATAAATAAAAGGGGCTATGTAAAACTCACCTTAGCAAATGTTAACTTGTTGGAAAGATATAATAATTGTGTTGCCCAAAGTGATTCCAAATATTACCCTATAATGAGGTAATATATAATAAGTCTAAGTCTATATAACTAATATGTGTATCCTAGGGTTTCGATTTGGGGATAATCAATTGTTAAATTTAATTTAAAAATGTTAATTAAATAAAGAAAATTGGATAATTAATGAAAAATAGTCTTTTTATAAAATTTGGATTTTGAGTGTGCACATTAAAGTGTTTGAAGCAATAAAATAATTTGTATAAAATTATTTCATTTAAAATAGATTTTTAAATCTATTTATTTATAAATAGCCAATTATTAACTTTAATATTCAAAAATACTAAAACTAAAGAAATCTTATTTTAAAAATCATATTTCTGATCTAAATGATTAAAAATAATTTGTATAAAATTTTGGTGCAAAAATGATGAAAATTGGATTTATTATGAATTAATTATGATTAAATCTAACAAAAATTGATTAAAAATATAAAATAAATGATTTTACTGAATTAAAAATTATTTCAGTAAAGTTCAACTTTATAAAAAGTTAGGATAATTTTTGGGGAATTTAATAAAACTGTTTTGATATATAAATGGATTTTTATAAATATAATTGTATAAAAATGATTTAATTATTATAATTATTAAATAATTGAATTTCTGAAAAATAAAAATTACAAATAAAACTTTTATATCAGATTAAACAATAATAATTTTTTTAGAATTTATAAAATAGTTTTGGTATTTTAAAAAGAATTTAAAAGATTAAAAGGATTTAATATATATATATAATGTAATAGTTTGTTTAAAAAGAAAAGGAAATAAAAGAACAAAACCCGGTCAGAGCCGGGACTCGAACCCGGGTGACCCGTGTGGAGGACCAGAGTCACAACCACTTGGCCTAGGCCGGTGGTTGTGAGATTTTTGGTTTCAATTTAATTATATACACTACGCTAATCAAGTTTATCCCCAATTATAACATGATGAACCCTAAATTTACAATTGAATGATTCAGTCAACAATAGCCCGATTAATGTTAGGGCTATTGTTGCTGGAATGCCGATGAACTAAACCCACAAAAGAAAACATACTCACAGTGTGGTATTGATGTTGATAGTCGGGTCAAAGAGAAAGTCAACCACGAGCAAAATAATCAATATCAGAGTGAATTAGAGTGAAATAGAGATTGAGAGAGAGTTGTGAGCGATTTGCCAAGACTCGCAGAAGGTCTAATTATATAGAGGATCAAAGGGTTGGGTGAATTGGAAAGTTGACCTCGTTAATTATCATACGCGTATGGGTTTTAAAAAAATTGGTCAACGATGATGATAATTAGCGTGTAATCTAGTCGTATAGGGCCGGCAATCATGGTTCCATTCCAATTTTAAATCAATCACATGTTGATGATGATTGATAATATTTCAGTTTTAAAAAAAAAAAAAATATATCTCATGTGCTGCTGCTGCTGCGAGTTGCAGACAAGAAAAAAAATGAATTGAAACCATGCATATATGTTTTATAGTGTCAGCTAAATAACAAATGGTCTAAGTGGCTTAGTGGTGGTGGTGTGTGCTTGTGTGGGGGAGTGGCACGGGTTCGAGACCCGGGTGGAACAAACATATATTTTTTTTAAATTGTAAGGAGAAGGGAGGGGGATTGGGCTTGGTTGTGTGGGCCGGATCAGGGATGGGCTTAGATTGGAGTTGGGCTGCAATTTATCAAGGGAGGGTATGGGTTTATTGGGTTGGATTAAAAGGAGGGTTTGGTTGAATAAAAAAAAATTATAATCAGATTTTTTTTTATTACACTAATGTTATAATCTATTATTATTATTATTATTATTATTATTATTTATTACTATTATATATATATATGTATATATATATATATAAGTTGTGAATGAGGAAAAATAAAGACTTTACCACATTTTTAAAATGTAACAAAAATAAGGGCGTTTATATAAAAATTTGGGAGAAAAATTTTGCGATGTTACAGTCCACGCTTGGCATTCCAGCGCACTTTGACCAATCTGATCTTGCTGCGCCTTAATTTTTGGACCTTCCAATCAGTTACCTCGATTGGTTCTTCCACAAAATGTAACTTGTCGTCAATCTGGATTTCGTCAGCAGGAATAATGAGAGTTTCGTCGGATAGGCACTTTTTCAAGTTCGACACATGAAACGTGTCGTGTATTCCACTAAGCTCTTGAGGCAACTCGAGCTTGTATGCCACTGTGCCTACCCTGGACAAGACTTTGAATGGTCCGATATATCGCGGGTTCAGCTTTCCGCGCTTCCCAAAGCGCGCGACACCTTTCCAAGGTGACACTTTCAGTAGGACCCTGTCTCCGACTTGAAACTCTAAAGGCTTTCGCCTCATATCAGCATAGCTTTTCTGGCGGTCCCGGGCCGCTTTGAGGCGTTCCTTTATCAAAAAGACCTTATCCGTGGTCTCTTGAACAATTTCGGGCCCGGTGAGTTGCTTTTCCCCAACTTCCGCCCAACATAATGGCGATCGGCACTTGCGTCCATATAAAGCTTCAAACGGTGCGGCTTGAATGCTCGTATGATAACTGTTGTTATAGGAAAATTCTACCAATGGCAAGTGCGTGTCCCAATTACCTCCGAAATCAATCGCGCATGCCCGTAGCATATCTTCCAAGGTCTGGATGGTTCGTTCACTTTGACCATCCGTTTGGGGGTGATATGCGGTACTCATGTCGAGGCGAGTACCGAGGGCTTCGTTCAAACTTTCCCAAAATCTGGAAGTGAAACGACTATCTCGATCGGAGATGATAGATACAGGTACACCGTGTTTAGATACCACTTCCTTAATATACAGACGGGTCAGTTTCTCCAACCTGTCCGTTTCGCGTATCGGGAGGAAGTGTGCAGATTTCGTCAATCGATCTACGATTACCCAGATCATGTCATGGCCGCTTGTCGTTTTAGGTAACTTGGTAATGAAATCCATGGTGATTCGTTCCCATTTCCATTCCGGTATTTCCGGTTGCTGGAGCAAACCGGAAGGTCTCTGGTGCTCAGCCTTGACCTTTGCGCAAGTCAAACATCGCGCAACATAGGCTGCTATATCCCTTTTGAAATTCGGCCACCAATAAAGTTCCTTCAAATCGTGGAACATCTTGTCTGCACCCGGGTGAACCGAATATCTAGAACTGTGAGCTTCGGCCAACACTAGCTCACGCAAACCACCATATACTGGAACCCAAATTCTATTCATGAAATACAATGTCTGGTCCGCTTTTGGTTCCAGTGAATCAACCATCTTTCGTAACCTTTCACCTTTGACATTCTCGGGTTTGAGGGCGTTAACTTGAGCTTCACGAATTCGTTCAGTCATATTCGTGTGGATAGTCAATCCCAAAGCTCGAACACGCAATAGTTTAACCCGTTCCTTGCGACTCAAGGCGTCGGCTACGACGTTCGCCTTACCGGGATGGTACTTTATCTCACAATCGTAATCGTTTAATAATTCCACCCATCGCCGTTGTCGCATATTCAAATCCTTCTGATCGAAGATGTGCTGCAAACTCTTGTGATCAGTGAAAATCGTGCACTTGGTTCCGTACAAATAGTGCCTCCATATCTTGAGAGCGAACACCACTGCACCTAATTCCAAATCGTGTGTAGTGTAGTTCTTCTCATGGATTTTCAGTTGCCTGGAAGCATAAGCTATTACTTTTTCTCGCTGCATCAATACACAACCCAACCCTTGATGCGAGGCATCACAGTAAACCACAAAATCTTCCGTACCGTCCGGGAGTGACAGTATCGGAGCGCCACATAACTTGTCTTTTAACAATTGGAATGCTGCCTCTTGCTTTTCCGTCCACTCAAATTTCTTGTCCTTTTGGGTTAACATGGTTAGAGCTTGCGCTATCTTTGAAAAGTTCTCGATGAACCTTCTGTAATAACCCGCGAGGCCTAGAAATTGTCGTACTTCGGTAGGAGTTCGAGGTGCTTCCCAATTTTTAATCGCCTCGATCTTGGCTGGATCAACGTGTATGCCCTTCTCGTTTACCACGTGACCTAAAAAGTGAACTTCCCGAATCCAAAAGTCACATTTCGAGAATTTAGCATAGAGCTTCTCTTTGCGTAATACTTCAAGAATTAACCGAAGGTGATTCTCGTGGTCCTCTTTTGTACGTGAATAGATCAAAATATCGTCAATGAAGACAATGACGAATTTGTCCAGGTATGGCTTACACACGCGGTTCATTAGGTCCATGAAAACCGCTGGTGCGTTGGTTAAGCCGAACGGCATTACCAAAAATTCATAGTGTCCATACCGGGTTCTGAAGGCCGTTTTTGGTACATCTTCTTCTTGTATACGCAACTGGTGATAGCCTGACCTCAAGTCGATCTTGGAGTAATAGCTGGAACCTTGGAGCTGATCAAATAAATCGTCGATCCTGGGGAGAGGATAGCGATTCTTGATGGTTAGCTTGTTCAGCTCTCGATAGTCGATGCACATGCGAAATGTGCCATCCTTTTTCTTCACAAATAAGACGGGAGCTCCCCAAGGTGAGAAACTCGGTCTTATAAAACCTTTGTCCAATAATTCTTGTAGCTGGCTGGACAGTTCCTGCATCTCTGATGGAGCTAGGCGGTATGGCGATCGTGCCACAGGAGCTGCCCCGGGAACGAGGTCGATGCGGAACTCGACTTGTCGAGGTGGCGGCAACCCCGGCAAATCTTCTGGAAATACATCCGGAAAATCTCTGGCGACTGGAATGTCTTCCAACTTTCGCTCGTCGGCCTTCTTGTCCACTACGTGTGCCAAGAATGCGACAAGCCCTTTTCTCAGGCACTTACGAGCCTTCATGCTCGAAATAATCCTTAGTGGCGTCCCGTGTCTTTCACCTTGAATTGAGAGAGTTTCACCGCTTGCGAGGGGAACCTGAATAACCTTATCGTTGCAAACCACAATGGCACGGTGCGCGGACAACCAGTCCATGCCAACAACGATGTCAAAACTTCCCAATACAACCGGTAATAGATCAATCCCAAACTCGTGCCCACAGAGTTCTAACTTACAATCTTTAGCTACCTCTCTCGTTTCAATAGTTTTACCATTAGCCAGTTCTATAGAGTAGGGTGTATCTAGTTTGCTAGTTTTTAAACCAAGTAGTCTTTTAAACTCAATGGATACGAAGCTAAAGTCAGCACCGGTATCAAATAATACAGAGGCATAATGACCATTTAGAGGAAACGTACCAGTGACCACATTGGGGTCTTGCCGTGCGTCACCGGCTCCAATTACAAATGCCCGGCCACGGGCCTGATTGTTGACTTTGGGACAATCTTTCTTCCAATGGTCCAATGACCCGCATGCAAAACAGGGTCTGGCCCCTCCATTCTTTGGTGCTCCAGATCGGCACTCTTCAGTCTTGTGCCCGGTGCGGTGGCACTTCCCGCAAGTTAATCCATTGTTTCTCCCCTGGTTTCCCTGTTTGTTATTGTTACCACGTCCCGTGGCGGCATAACCCTTTCCTTTCTTGTTCGAGCTACCCGACGCTCGATCCCTTTTTCCTTCATCTCTCTTTCTTTTCCCAAACCTCTGCCCGTTACCCTGATCATTAGTTACAACCGCTGAACTTGATCCCTGTTTCTTGGCCTCAACACTACTTGCTTCAGAAATTTTTAACCCAGAAACTTGGCGGATTAGGGTACCCATGCGGATAGCATCCTCAGTCAGACTTAGTGCCAGATCAATTGCCTCGCGCATGGTCGTGGGTTTGGAAGAGGTGACCATGCTGCGAATCTGTGGTGCTAACCCGAATAAGTAACGTTCCACCTTGTTCTTTTCCGGTGTAACCAGACGAGGTACTAGTCGGGCGAGATCATGAAATCTTGACGTATACCCAGTGACGTCTGCCCCTACCATGGTGAGGTTCCAAAACTTGGTTTCCAACTTCTGCACTTCGCTTGCCGGGCGGTATTCGGCAGTCATGAGTTCTTTCAGTGCCGCCCATGATAGAGAGTATGCAACATCATCTCCTAAAGACTGTACTTGGCCGTTCCACCAAGTTAGTGCCTGATCTAGGAACAGGTTGGTGGCGTACATGACAGACTGTCGAGGGGTACACCCGCTGATGCGGATAACTGCCTCGGTCTTTTCGAACCATTTGACCAGGCCTATGGAACCCTCAGTGCCGCTGAAGTTTATTGGCTTACAGTCCAAGAAAGCCTTGAAAGTGCAGCCGCGCTCTCCCGAGGCTGTCCCTGTAATAGTAACATAGTATGTTATTATGGGATAGGAGTTTGTGAAATATTCTCCCATCGCTTTTTCATTTATTTTTAAACCTCTTACCACTGGGGGAGGTCTCTCGTCGCTCGCTCCCTGTCCTGTCATGGGAGTGTTCAGAGCGTGCGGCTTCGTGTTCAGCGATGGCACGAGCTATGCGTTCCGATATCATGGTTTCGAGCTCGGCCGGTGTTGTGGGCAGTCCGTCTGCTCCACTATTGCTTCGGGTGGCAGGTGCCATTTTCTTCAATAATAATTATCAAAGGTTAATTTGGCAAACATTTATACGATACAAAGCATAAATAACAAACCAAAGCATGAACACAATAATCAACACCATATCATCACACAACATACCAACACATCATACAGAAATATAAATAGAAATCGACATAACATCACCACACAAGTATACAAACCACAACATATGGAGTAAGCAATAATAATCATAGACAACAACATATTTCACCATAATAATAAGATTTTTCATTAATTTCAATAATATCAGTACAATGCTTGTTCATAATACAAAATGGAGAATACATTTCTCATACAATACATTGCTTTTGAAATAATAAAACATCATATCATACGCCGTAATACCCGTACGGCTAGGCAAAATGCAGACGAGTGTCATAACCCGTGCTGTACTACCATAATGCTGCTAATATGTACATAAGCTGGTGTGTCTCCTGTGCATCCCCGGATACATACTACTGTGGCGGTGGCGGTGGGTACTGGTACTGCGGCGCATACATGCTAATCGTCATGCTGATCTCTGAGATGCGCTCGTACAAAAACTGTCGATGTGCCCAGTGTGCATCCCCAGTAATCCCGCTCTGCGCATCCATGCGCAAGAGCTCCTCTGCGTAATGCGCCAAGGCATCACGAGTGTCAATCATCCTAGCCCACATCAACCTCGTCTGCTGTTCAACCTGATTCACGGTGCGCTGCACCGTGTTGACTAGAGTCTGAAAATCCTGCTCTAGAGTGATGGTCGAGGTCTGGGCTGGTCCAGAGGGGGGTGTCATCCTGGGAAGGTGGGATGGTCCGGGTACATCATGGTGTGTGGATGGGAAGGGCCCGAAGGGGAATGGTACTGGTATGTGTGGCAGTAATGGAGCGAAACCGGGTGGCCTGATGGGAAAGTAGGGTGGCATCATATAGGGGTCTCCTGCACCTAGAGGGCATGGTGCAGGTGTCATGCTGGGAATGGTGGGGATGGGTATAGTCATGGCAATGGTGGGTGGTGGCATAGGCTCGGCCAGTGGGGCTACCAGAGGCTCTGAAACAGTGGCCCACTCTGGGGTGGATACCACGACAGTGGGGGTAGGAGGGCTCGCGGTGGCGTATGCCGTCACGCCCGCCCGGTGCAGCTCCGAGCTGCGGGCAGAGCTCCCCTCTAGGATGCGTCCAGTAGGAACTGGCCCATCCTGATGTACGGGCTCGGGTATGGTGGGTAGAGTGGCTGGTGCAGTAGTGGCATGCTCGATCATCGGAGCGACGTGCTCCTCCTGGTCTACTGGTGGGATCGGCACAGCAATGTGCTCCACCGATGCGGTCGACTCATCGTCGGAGTCATCAGAGATCCACCCGTTGTGTCCACGGGGAACGGGCACGAGCATCATGCCCGGGGGTACGGGGATAAGTGGGGTAGGTAAGGGCTCACGATCGATCGGTGCGTGTCGATCATAGGGAGACTCAACGGTCTCTGACTGCGCGGGGACAGGCCTCGATGGACCTGCACAGCCCTCTGGGAAGTCTCTGATGGCCTGGAGGGGTAGTACTGGCAGTGGCGCTGCCTGGACTGGCACTATAGGCAAGTCTGCCTGTGGTGCCTCGGCCATAGGTAGGTCGACCACGTCGCCCTCAGCGGGGGCCCACGCTGGGTCCTCGCTCGGGTCAGTCTCGTCCGAGCTATCTCCTCCTGCGCCCTCCACGGCGGCGTCAATCTCCATCTCGTCATCCTCCGGATCGAGTACCACAAGCTCGATCGGCTCTGCTGGCGGCGCTGGGATAATCTGAATACTGCTATCGTAGCTCGGTGCTACGCTCCCTGCGTCTGTGTCTGACATCCCTAGAAAAAGAACCGTACTAACATATATGAATTATTTAAATTAGATAGTTATGGCTTACGTTATCAGTAACCTTCCTAACTTCTAATTTCACGCTAATGCATAACAATACCCATGGCTGGCTTGGTCGGAATCTCCTCATGCCCAATGCTTCTTGAAAAATTACTTTATAAAACATCCTTATTTTTCTTTTGAAAACTTTATCTTTAGAACCAAATCCGGTTATAGTCTAGTTTTTAAAGAAAATACTCTAGTTCGCTATAACCTTGGCTCTGATACCACGTTCTGTCACACCACGACAAAGGCGGAAACACGTGGCGCGACGGTTCAAAAGCATAAAGTCAAGGTTATTGCTAAACACAAGTAATTTAAGAAAATGGGTCATTTATTATGACGTCAAATCAGTTTCAACCATTACACAAAAGTTAATTGTTTTTGAAATAACATAGAGGTTTCTCATATATATCCCAAATGCCTTGGGAAATAAAGGTGAAACCCCACAAAAGCCCGACGTCGCATTGGAGATTCCCCGACCCTGCTTGCCTGATCTTTCATCTTCTAGTTACCTGAAAGATATGTTTTAAAAAGTTTCGTCAATATAAATATATTGGTGAGTTCACAGGTTTTCAGTTTCTAAAACTTGAATACTTGGGAATACCATGTTATGACAATATATAGGAGTTGCAAATTCCTATAAATCTACTTGAGACTATAATCAAACCAAGACATATAATAATTGTGCCCCGCTCCAAGTCGTTACTCGGTTTCCCACGACTTAAGTTCAGAATATTTGCACCCCAGGCATAACCTAATGCATAATCGACGCTATCGATTAGGGGTGGGCCTTGTCGGGCACCAATAGTACTATTCGAATATTCCTCCGGTTTCAATTCCCTGAACAAATGATTATAGAGGCGAGGACTCAACCCCGAGTGGCGGTCACACCTCAAGTATTAAATCCGTCAAACACTATCCCTAACATATCTTTCCCCCGGAAAACGTAAAAATAGTTTAAAATGGGGCCGTGAAACTCACCTGAAACTGCGTCTGGCTCAATAAGGTGAATAGCAAGGGGTGGTCTTGCACCTACAACGTCCTAAACGTATAAGTCACTATTCCTATAGTGCATGTGCCTTGGCAAGTTGTACACCCAACTCCCGACCACAAGTTGTTCCAAATCCCGTTTAATTAAGCGTGTATCCTAGGCTTCGTTGGCGTTACATTACCCTTTGTGTTACAAGTTATATATTACTCTTGTTAATATTTCCATAACTTGTATCTTATTATCATCGACTCGACTTCACTTAACATATAATTATTTTCCCATTTAAATAATTATACTTAAGATCGCATCGCTCGATATAATATATATTTCAATCCTCGACCCGACTCACTTTGCCACACATTTGTTTTCCCATTTAAACAAATATGCTAAGATTTTGTCGTTCGATCGTATATTCTTAACGTCCGATTCAACTCACCACACCGCATATTTATTTTCCCATTCAAATAAATATACTAGGATTTCGTTGGTACGACATACACATATATATATCCTTGTCTTCTCGTCGCGGCTTTCCTTCCCGCATATCTACTTTCCCATTAAGTAGATATACTAGAATTTTGCCGAGACGAGCGTACCAATATATATATAAATGTGTAATTTTTCTTGTTAAGTATATACGTTTGTTTTAACGTCTTATTCGTTTGTGTCATATGTTTCTCCCACGAATTAATCCTCCAACACTTAGGAAAGTGTTTATTTGTTTTCACCCAAAGTATATATATATTTTACCTCTTAAAATATATATTTTTCTTATCTTGCCGCAATGGCATTTTCCTCATATTTTGTCCGTGTACGGTTCGTTAACGCGTTTTAGTTCGATATTTTAACTTGATTAGTTAATTTTTCCAAGTTTTTCCCAACATGTATTTTATAGAAATATCATCCATATTTCTTCCTATTTTCACATGTTACTTGGATGGTTAAAATACTTATGTATTTTTAACCCAACTTGTCAACTTAACTACAAAAATGTTTCCAACACTTTTATATTCCCATTTATATAAAAGTATTCATTTTTGTATAAGTTTCCCAAGTTTGTTTAATATTTTTATAAAATCTCTATTTTATAAAAATCCTTATGTTAAAACCCTTTATATTTTTATAACTTTCAAAAATACACTTTTATACAAAATACCCAAGTATTTTTACTAGTATTTACAAAAATCATCCTTAGACTTTATTACTTGCATTTTTGACACCAAACTTTCCATACTTGTATTTTTGGACTAATAGTTTCTAAAATGTCCATTTTAGTCCCTTAACTTTCAAAGTTGCAACTTTAGTCCCTTAACTTACAAAAGTTGCATTTTTCTACTCTAACTTCCAAAGTTAGCATTTTTCACTCAAAATAGTTAACTTTGAAGATTCAACTTTTTATTGGTAAGTTATTTTTGTATCAAAACACTTATGTTAGTCTTATATTCCATATGGAAGACTAATTATATGTGTGTTTTATGTATTTGTCCATTTCTTCAAAATATCATTCATCCAAGTGAGTTAACTTTAATTTTCCATCTTATTCATTTATGAACTTCTAACATGTTTTACCACATATTATAACTTAAATGATCATAATAAGATGAATTAAAGTTAGTTTTAACATATTCAAGTTCATCTCAAAATCTTAACCAAAACATCATCCTACTTAGTCTTACATGTAAACTTTATATATTTTCAAGACTAATACATCATCATCAACAAATCCATGGTTTATTTTCATATCTTTAACCTTTCATTTTACACATGAAAACCTATTAAAGATTATGTTCAAAACCATTTTTAAACCCTTCATGTACAACTTGCTACTAGGAACACATACATGAAAAATAACAATCAAAAACAAGATTAAGAAGCTTACTACTAGCACAAGGCTAGGGAAGACAAAAACCTTGGATTTGAGAGGGGTTTAGTGTGTTCTTCCTAGTGGTTTAGCTCCAAGCTCTTGAAACACACAAAAGGGGTTTGGATGATGGATGATTTTAAGTATTTTGGAGATGTAAAAACTTGAAAGAACAATGTGTGTGTGTATAAGGAAACCTACGGCCAAGAGAGGGGAAGAAAAGAGATTTGTTTTGCTTGGTGATTCAATCTTCTAACATGTGTTATTATATAACTATCACATGTAATGATGCTAAAGATTTAAGAGATCTTATGGAAGATTATGTGGGTACTTGAGAGATTTTGAAAAAGAGGATATGTGTGTGTGTACAAGGTGTCGTATGTATGTATGTATGGTTATGAGTTTTCTTGCAAATCTTGATCAATCTTTATAAGGCATAATTATCTCTACATACAAGACCTCACATAAGCATGCACCCACTAGTGTTATGATGGTTTGAAGTGTTGTCTTGGATTGTCTTGGCCCTTGGCCGAAATATTATCAAAGGGGGGACAAGGTTTGGGCTACTTTTGTACTAGTGTTTCATACACACTTTTCCTTACACATTTTGGCCTTATGTGAGCATGCTTTATGTTAAGATCTTAGGGTATTATTAACACACACATGTGCATAATTATGGCCTCTTAGGCCGGCCCCTTGTGGGTTTATGTGGGGTCCACAACTTCAAATAAATACCCATTGTTTGTTAAGTTTAATCCCCCGTCGTTCGGGCGTCGTTCGGGTATTTTTCGGGTTTTAATCACGCGTTATCCGGACATTAAATATACCTTTAATAACCCTTAAATATAGTCTATTTTAAGCGTTGATTGGTTATTTAGGCCTTTACCGGGTGAAATTATGAGTTATACGCGTATCGGGTGCGATACGCGCACTTTATTCGTTACCGGGAGATTTGTACAAGACGTTTTCATTTATGGTTTTGGAGTTCCAAAACTCATTATATCTTATGAAAGTACCCTTTATTTTATATCCTGGGTGTCCGGGATTCGTTTCGTTTATTTAATTATTACCGGGTAATTGCCAACATCCGTACCGGATAGCTTATTCGCACATGATCCAATCATGCTTTACCATTAAACGTATGCATTCCTATGCACTATTTGGAAATTGCTATTCCCTAAGGCCTTGATAATTAAATCACACATAATTGCATTTAATTACGTTAATCATATATTAATTAATTGTACGGAATTACCTTATTTTTGCCGGTTGTTACATGGAAGGACCTGCACAAAGGTAGCAGACACCGTTAGCCTTAACGCAGGAGGGAGCCTCCTGCGTTTGGACTCCGGCGTGAGAATAAGTATGTATTCATTTGGAGTTGGGAAATAATGAAGTAGAGAGTATTAGAGTAAAGAGAATAAGTGAGAAGTGTGTGTGGAATGTCTACCCAAGGGCCTCCTTATATAGGCAGTGGAATTCTGCCCAGGAGCTCCCTCAGGGTAGCTTCCTTACCATACCTGGTTGTGTTTGACCCTCTTTAAGTTCCCTGCAGTGAGACTTTACCCTTTTAGGATGTTTTCAGCTTTTATCATTTCCAATGCAAAGCTTGGAGCTGTGTGGTGTTTTGTCCTTTGCTATGATAATAAGCCAAAATCCCCTTTTTGCATTTCCAAGGTTTTTTACTATTTACTTTCTGCCCTGAGGCTTCCGTATGGCAGGTAAGCTGCCTTAAATCAGCTCCACTAAGTCAGGCAACCTCTTAATCGATTTTATTTTGCTTAACTTTTTGACGAGGGGTTTAAACGCTGTCGTTTTAGGACCCACGTCATCAGCCCCCCAGTCATAAGCATTTGTAAAGAAGTTAGAAATGCTTGTGACTTGTAAATTGTCGTTTTCCCCGGTGGCAACACTGTTGAGGCTTATGTTGGTACCGGGTAATTTGTTAGACCTCGAGCTCCCTCATGGGAGCGTTGGTTCCATATTTCTTCCTTCATCAAATTTCGTGCAAGCTTCTGGCCTTGCATTTGTCATGATAGCCTTGTTTTTAAATAATATTATCGGCTATCATTACTTCCTTGGGAGCAGACGCCTGTCCCATCAGCCGCTCGAGATGACTGTTGATTTGACAAGGGGCTAGGCTGACGTCACCCTATGGGACAGCTGAGCGACGGTTCTCCTTGGTAACCGCCCAATGCTAATTAATTCAAATTTTAAATTCTTTTAAAAGGGGGTAACCCCTCTTTTATTCTTCATTTCCTTCCTCATTTGGAAAACTGCTCTCTCTCTCCCACGATTCCTCCTTAACCGGCGAACCCTATTTTCTCTTATAAATCCTGGTAAGCAACCTTCTCTCTTTTCACACTTGTTTTTCATTATGTCGAAAACTGGTCTTGCATCCCAGTTCACTCGTCTATCTAAATCCGATGCTAAACGGTTCTATACCGAGGTCGGAATTCCATTATCTTTTGATCCTTCTGTTCCGAAGGGGAAAACCCCCGTGACCTCTGTTCCCCCTGGCAAGGTGGCCGTGTATACGCGTCAGTTTGACCAGGGTAACCTTAGGTATCCTTTTTCTACATTTTTTTTAATGTTTTAGAGTATCACCAACTTTCTCTTGATCAACTATGTCCCTCCGGAGTTGCTAGGGTCTTGCACTTCGAAATAGTATGTCGTTGCCATGGTCATAAGCCTTCCTTGGCTATGTACCGGCGGTTTTTTAGGTTGGCTAAAAATGGGAATTGGTTTACTATTGAGAAGACTCAATGTGAACCAGCCCTCATTTCTAGTGTTATTGGGCTTGTTTCTTCTTGGAAAGACAAGTACTTTTTCTTGAACTCTGATTTTCTACCCTTTAAAACTCCTCGGAGGTCTTCGGATGCTCCTTTAAACGAGAAGGAACCTGATCCTGACACTCTTGACCAAGTATTGTTGGAGAAGCTCCGTAGTTTTCCTACTCGTCTCCGTACCTTCCCTGAGGACTTCCTGGTGATGGTAGGCCTGAGTGTTAACTGGGATGATCCTGGGACTGACCCGGTGATATATCATGGTGGGAAGGGTAGGTGTCTCCCTGGCTCCTCTTTGGCATCCTTCTCATTTTTGTGTTATCTAACCATTTTTCTTTTTTTGCAGAGATGAGTACTCTGGACTTCCTGGCTCTAGATGACATTGCTGATGTGAAGTTCAAGGTTCGGAATGTTGTTGAGGGTAAGAATGTGGTGGTGAAAACTGAGCATGTCCGTTTCAAAGGGGAGTATACAAGTGTGGTTACGTCATCTGTTACTGTTGTGGAACCATCAGGGGAGAAGTCTGTTACCGTTCGTCGCTCGAGTAAGCGACTTCAGACTGCTTCCTCGGGTCAGGGGAGCTCTTCTGCTGTTCCATTGGTCTTTGGAGATGAAGACGAGGATTCTTCTTTGATATCTACTGCCTTGGGGTATACTCCTGCCCCAGGGAAAGGCAAGCTCACATTGTCCTCCCCAAAGAAAGACGACGTTGTCTTCAAGAAACCAAAGGATGTTGTTGTCAAGGGTGCTAGTCCGAAATTGTTGCGAACCGAAGGAGGTGGGAGTACTAAAGCTGTTGTCGATGATGTTTCCGACGCTCCTGCCCAGAGGGAGCCTTGTGAAGGAGTGTTTGTGTCGGACTGGGATATTAAAGCTAATGATCTATTGAAGAAGGCTTCTGTTTGTCGTGATCTGATTGACCATTGTGTCCCTGATACCGAAAGAGAGCTTCACAAAGAATGGATGGACAAGGATGTTATGAAGAAAATGTATTATCACTTCGGGCAGTTTCTGTCTTTGTTCCCCGATGGTATGGCAAGGTGGGGAGAATTGATGGCGAGAAGAGAACAAGTGGAGGAATTTTATGAAGAGCATGAGGCTGAGTTGGTGAAGGCGAAGGAAGAACTGACAAGGTTTGCTGCTCGGGAGAAAGATTTGGTCCATGAATTGGCTGTGTCTAGGACCCAACTTGGCTTGGAGAAGGAGAAGTTTGAGAAGATGTTCAAAGGTCTGAACAATGAGAAGGCGAAACTTGCTGAGGAAAGGGAAGGGTTGGCTTTGGCACGGGAGGCAGTTAAACAGGAGCAGGTTGCGGTGCAGAAGGTGGGAATGGAGCTCCGGGTCCAGGTGGACCGTTTAACTGAAGAAAGGGAGTGGCTAATCTCCAAGGGCGTAGCCCGTTTTGTTACCAACCTCCTGCACTCTCAAGAGTTTAATGCTCCTCTGGCGGATATTTATGCAAAAGCCATATCTTTTGGTCGCCACGGAGGGATTCAAGCTGGTTTCAAAGCGGCTCAGGAGGGTCAGGGACTTGAGGAGCTGCCGTCCTTTAAGCCTTCATCTGGTGAAGAGTTTGTGAATGCCGTGAAGGCAATGGAGCTTACCACCTATCCTTATATCTCTGCCATTGCCAAGGCTTCTGAGCAGCCTCTCTCCTTCCTGCAAGATTTGGAGCCAGAGGGTTTGAAAAAGGATGTGTCCAATCAAGTGTTTAGCTCCTATGTGTCAAAGAGGCCTCTCATGATCATGTTGGATGGAGCTGATGGTGGGGAGGGTAGTTCTAAACGTGCAAAACCTGCTGATTCTTCAAAGGTTCCTAATCTGGAGCAAGTATTTGAGAGTCCTTCCCCCCTTCAAGCTCTGGAGGTTGAGTCTATCCCTCCTTCCAACGAAGATGATCCATTTGCAGGTCTTGACACTGATGGCCTTTACGATGATGTTGGTAACCAAGCCTTGGCTTCCACCGGTGAGGGTGATGCCACCAATGAAGCCGAAGACTCTGCTACTCCATGATCCAGCCTTGTTTTAGACTTTTTAAGTTTTTAGGATGTCTTTTGTAATCAGACTCTATTGTACTTAGCCCTTGGGGCGTTTTATGTTGGTTTTTAATGGAATGCTCCCCCTCTAGGGGTGATGCCTTAGTTATGTTTAATGTTTTGTTGTCTTGACTCTGTTACTTGTCGTTTATAGTGTTTGCAATGTCTTTAACATTTCTCCTTAAGGTGGATGCTGCAGTCACCCAACTTAGGATACTTAGCTAAGGAACCGATACAATGCTTACCCTATCAGCTTGTTTGTTTATGTTTAACCCTTTTTTAAACGGTTTTTCAGTGATATGTTCGTTTTCGTGTATTGTGAACATGTGGGAGCTGTCTTGGTGTGAGGAGCTCACCCTCTGTAACACCCCAACCGATGGCGGAAACATCGAGGTGTCACGTAGTGACGATTGTTCAATAGCTCATGGACTAAAGTGCAAATTTGAATACATTGATTAAATAATTTATTACATTGAAATGAAATTACAGGATACAATAATTCTAAAGTGACAAGTCTAGCTAAAATACAATGTAGACAAGACTGAAATATAAAATCCAAAAGCCTAAAAGAAGCGTCTCAAAACAACCTGAAACATGTACAAAATATTTTGGTCAATACAAAAATTGTATTGGTGAGCATACCCTGTTTAAATAAATATAGTAGAAAGTGTTTAGCAATTCATGTGTCGTATACTGTTTGCAATTATGTAATAAGTGGTATCCGGGTCAAATCAACCCTAAGAGAAGAAAGCAGATATATATAGTATGCGCTAGTAGTAATGTAATACATAGCAATGACGAGGACTCTCAACAGAGTCACAAGGGTATATACCATAGTACTATTCATTGAAATGCCAGGCCGAAACGGTTAATGATTTGACAGGTCATAGATACAAGAAATGACATAAGCAAACACACATGAGAATTGCATTTAGTAAAAGAAATAGAAACTTGATAGTAAGTACATGAATCACCCCAAAATAGTAAGACAGTAAAAAGGGGAAAGATATACTCACAGTTTGCGAAAGCGAGCAAAATCCAACTTAAGCGGTCGTGAGCTAAGTAATGGGAATTCCGAGGAATTCAACCTATAGTGTGTAAGAATACTAATAAGGAAGTGTCTAAAAAGTCTAAGGTATCTAGGGTCTAAGGCATTAGGGTTTGCTAAGTCGATTTGGGGAATTAGAGTATTTATGATAAACCAATTTAATGTAGAAGTTGTATATCAAAAATGATATGGCACAGTTTATAAATGTGGTGTAGATAATATAATTGTTACTAATTGAATATTTAAATGTTCGAATAATTAAGACAAAATAAAGTAGTTAATTACTTTAACTAATTATTGTCAATAACTACAATAGTCATAAATATTTAAATAAATAATTATGAGTTACACCAAGACCCAACCAATAATAGTTAAGATTTTCAAACATAGGAAATATTTCTATTTTATAAGAAAATATTTATAAAATAGACGTTTAAATTGTATAAATAAATAAATGTTTTATTATGTCTAATTAAACGTAAATAAGACTAATAATACCATACATGATCCAAAAATACTAATTTTATAGAAAATGGATGATTTCTGATGTAAACAAATTAGGATAATTTTCCCATAATTTATATAAACTTATTTATATTTAAAACTGATTTAATAAGATTAAATCATGTTTAAATGATTAAAAATAGGAAAATTAATTAAAATAAATGTTTTCTGAACCAATAATTTTTATTTAAGTTCATGACGATTAGAAATAATTTACCAAAAATTTTGAGATTAAAATCATTAAAAATGAATTTTTAATCAATTAAATACGATTAAAACAAATAAATTCAATAAAAATATAAAAATATGACATTTTCCAGAAAATAAAAGTGTAGTAATTTTCTTTATGGTGTCAAGATACTACTCCTAAATTTTTATAATTTTTGGAGCAAAAATGAATTAGTTATGATTATTTTAAGTTTTAATGAATATATATTTATATATATACATATAAAATGCTTAAATAATTAATATAAAGTTCAGAAAAAAAAAAAAAAAACTAAACTCGTGGGTTTGCTCAGACTCGAACCCGAGTTGTTTCAGAATTTGCACATGCTCTCAACCACTAGACCATCACGTTTTATGTTGAATTAATTGAAACCAACTTTTCTTTATACAATAATCTTAAACTCATCATCTTCCCCAAATAGACTTCAAGAACCCTAACCCTAGCCCCTAATCTAATTCTTCTAATTCAACAATGTTAGAGCCCGATTTTAAGGGGCTTTTGATCGGAATGGATGGAGGAACAAAATGGCATATTAATAAACGACTTACAATAACGAACTGGCTCGAAAACGATGCTTGAACGGACGCGATCATGGAGCCAAATTTCCACGGCTTTTGGACGCGAACTGGACGAATCTTATGTGGGTTTATGATGTTTGTAGGTGCAAAAACGTTTTGGTATGAGCAGTTCTTATAATAATCGAGTGAAAACGTAACGTTCGTTTGAATTTAAATTCCGGCCGGTTACACTCCAAACCATGATTAAATCTTGATTAGTACGCATTTAATACTTGTTTTAACTTACTAGAAACGTCAAAACTTGATGGAGAAATGTTTATTACCAATCATTACACGTTAAGACGCATTAAAATCCATTAAATTGTGTTTGCCGGAAGTTATTCCGGTGGCCGGAATATCCGATCGGAAAAACGCGTGGGAAACAAGGAAGAAGGCAGTCAGATTTGAATGTTTTGGCTTTTGGCAGGATTGGTCCCCCAACTTTAACTTAGTTAGTTCTATTCAAGTTTAGTTAGTCTTTTCTTTATAAAACACTAACCAAGTTAATATAAATTAACCAAAAATGTTTTTAAAGCTTTGTAAAACTATATTTTTTTTATAAATCTTTTACGAACACGTTTCACCTACGCATTTGATTAAAACTTATACTCGATCTATAATTAGTATAAATGAAAAAAAAATTTACTTCGCTTTAAAATTAAATTTGAAAACGACGAAACTTACGAGGGCTATAATGGAAATATCTGAAGGGCTATTATTGTCAATTAGATGCAAGACGAGGGTGACGGATGTCACACCCTCTTTCATGGGTTTAGGTATTCCTTCCAAGGACTTGTCCCATGGAGTCGTGGATTGTATTAGGGACTCACCCTGTATACAGGAAGGTTACTTAGCCTTGTTACCTGTTGAGCAGTTGTGGCCTGAGAGCTCATCCCCGTTTCATGGGTAGGTATAGCGCCGGATCCCATGGAGCCTAGTTAGGAGGGGCTCACCCTTTGATAAGATAAGCGACAAGTTAATAATTTGAAACATAGTTCATTCATTAATCATGATTTTTGGAATACAAAGAGACGTTACAACCATTAAACATAGAAACGTTTCAAGTGTTTGTCACTCCAATGCCTTGGGATCATTTTGCCATTAGGGTCAGCTAGCTTGTAGGATCCCCATTTGTGTGCTTCCTTGACAACATAAGGACCCTCCCATTGGGGACCTAGCTTGCCTACGTCTTGCTGCCTGCTGGCTTCATTACACCTTAATACGAGGTCCCCTGGCCTGAAGGCCTCTTTTCGCACCCTTGTGTTGTAGTAGGCTTCAAGCTTTTTTTTGTATCTGGCCTCCCTGATAGAGGCTTGGTCCCTTGACTCTTCGAGGAGGTCTAGGTTGAGCAGGACCTCCTTTTGGTTGTGTTGAGTGTCTTGACGGGCAATCCTTCCTGAGCTTACCCCTATCTCGGCTGGTATGACAGCTTCGCTTCCGAAGACAAGGCTATACGGTGTCCTTTGGTGGCTTGTCTTTTCCATGGTCCTAATAGCCCAAAGGACGCTCGGGAGCTCATCAACCCATTTCTTGCCACATCTTCCCAGCCTTGCTTTAATACCTTCGACAATGCTTCTGTTCATGCGCTCGACTTGTCCATTGGACTGGGGGTAGGCTACTGAGCTGAAGACTTGCTTGATTCCTAGCTCGGAGCACCAGCTGCTGAAGGGTTTGTTGGCAAACTGCTTCCCATTGTCTGTCACCATCTCCCCTGGTAGCCCATATCGGCAGACTATTTGTTCCCATACGAAAGTTATCACATGTTTCCCTGAGATGGTAGCCAACGGCCTGACCTCTGGCCACTTGGTGAAATAGTCGACAGCTACAAGGAGGAACTTCAACTTTCCCGGAGCTTGTGGGAAGGGACCCACAATGTCCATTCCCCATTTGTAGAAGGGCCATGCCGAGATGATAGGAACAAGGTCATGCTTGGGGTTGGTTTTCACCGGTGTTTGCAGCTGACAAGCTTCACATCTTCGGATTGTCTCAAAGGCATCCTTGTGCATGGTGGGCCAATAATAGCCCAAGTTCATGAGCTTTGATACCACGGAGCGAGGTCCGGCATGCATGCCACATATACCCTCGTGTACCTCCCTGATGAGGTAGTTACTCTGATTGGGGCCCACACACCTCAGCAGGGGTGCCAAGTATCCCTTCTTGTAGAGCTTGTCGTCTTCGATTACATATTGCCTTGCCTTCATAACCAACCGCTTAGCTTCTTGTTCGTTTTCTGGTAGTTTCCCTTCCTTCAAGTAGGACATAATGGGTGTCATCCATGTGGAGTCTGTTTCGGTGACAACATCTTGTACTTCCTTGTCATCAATGGATGGTTCTTTCAGCACCTCGACTAGGACCTTTTTGGTTAGGTGAGCAAACGTCAAGGAGGCCAGCTTGCTGAGGGCATCCGCCTGCTTGTTCTTGGTTCTTGACACCTGCTCTAGTGTGAAGACTTTGAATTCCTTGATGAACTCTTTGACCTTGTCTCTATACCTAATTATTGAGGGCTCTTTGGCTGTGTATCCTCCATTTACTTGTTTGACCACCAGATTCGAATCAACGAAGACTTTTAGCTCTTGCACCTTCATTCTTTTTGCCAATCTTAACCCGGCCAGGAGGGCCTCGTATTCAGCAACGTTGTTAGTGCAGGGGAAGTCTAGACGGAGGGCATAAGTGTACTCGGTTCCGTGGGGGTCCTTGATGACAAGACCAGCCCCGGAACCTTCTACACTTGAGGCTCCATCAGTAAAAAGACACCATTTCCCCTTGAGGTCAGGCTATTCTTCAACCTCGTTCATTTCTTCTTCTGCCTGCAGGGTGGGCAACTCAGCAAGAAAGTCAGCAAACACTTGTCCCTTGTAAGCTCTTCTTGGCAGGTACTCTATCTTGTGCTCCCCTAGACCAATGGCCCACTTTGCCAATCTCCCCGAATCTTCTGGTTTTTCTAAGATGGATCGTATGGGCTGATCTGTGATGACCTTTACTGGGTGAGCTTGGAAGTACCGCCTTACTCTCTTGGCAGTGTGTACAAGTGCTAACACAAGCTTCTCTATGGGAGTGTAGTTAACTTCGGCATCTTTGAGGGCTCTGCTAACAAAGTAGACGGGAACTTGCTCTTTACCTCGGTCTACCAAGAGGACTGAGCTTACTGCTTCCATTCCTGCAGACAAATAAACTGTTATTACTTCCCCTTCCTCAGGGGCTGCCACTTCGGGCAGGGAAGCTATGTGTTTCTTGAGTTCCAGGAAGGCAGCCTCTGCCTCGGTTGTCCAGCGGAAATCCTTCTTGTCAACACAATTTTTGAGTGTTCTGAAGAAAGGTAAGGATTTTTCCGCGGACTTAGGCAAGAAACGTTTTAAGGCAGCAAATTTACCGTTTAGGCTTTGCACTTCCTTCTTTGTGGTAGGAGACTTCATATCAAGGACGGCTTGGACCTTGCTTGGGTTTGCCTTAATGCTTTGCTTTCCAACAATATGGCCTAGAAACTTCCCCTCCTCGAACCCAAAGGAGCACTTGACAGGATTGAGCTTCATGTTTATTCTTCGAAGGTTGTCGAACGTTTCTCGGATGTCCTGGATCATTGCCTCCCCAGACTTGCTTTTGATGACAAGGTCATCTACATAAGCTTCCATATTCCTTCCTATTTGCTTCGAGAAAGCTTGATCCACTAACCGCTGGTAGGTAGCCCCTGCATTTTTTAAACCAAAGGGCATCTTTTTGTAACAAAAGATCCCCCTATCGGTGTGGAAGGCCGTCTTCTCCTCATCTTCTTGCTTCATTTGAATTTGGTGATACCCCTTGTAGGCATCTAAGAAGCACTTGTATTGGAAGCCAGTGAGAGAGTCTACCTTCCAATCGATTTCGGGTAAGGGGTAGCAATCTTTAGGACAGGCTTTGTTGAGATCCTTGAAATCGACACACATTCTCCAAGATCCGTCTTGTTTGGCGACCTTGACCGGGTTTGCTACCCAAGAGTGATACCGGACCTCCCTGAGGATACCTGCCTCAACCAGCTTCTCCACCTCCTGACAAGCAGCCTGGCTCCTGGCTGGGGCCAAACTTCTTTTCTTTTGGACGACTGGCTTGTACGAGGGGGCTATGTTAAGAGAGTGTTCAGCCATACTTCTAGGGACACCAGTCATGTCCCCGGGACACCAAGCAAATATGTCTTGATTATCCTGCAAAAGGTTGATTAGTTCACACGTAATCTTATCAGGAAGCAGATTGTTTACTTTGATGGTCTGCTCCTGGTAGGCAGTGTTTATACTGACTTCCCGGATGGGACCGTTGCTTGGCGTTTCTGGCCCTCTGGGGCCTTTGGTTTCTTCCACGGAGGCTATCAAAAGAGCCTCTGCTGTCGGCTTCAGGGTTGCAACTCCATTAGGAGTGGGGAGCTTCATTAAACCATGTGTTGTTGATACTACCGCGCCGAAGGTGGCGATTCCCATTCTTCCAATGAGGACGTTGTAACTTGAAGGGTACCTGATAACAGAGAAAGTCAACTCTTCTGTCCTTGACAGAGAAAAGATGACGTTGTAACTTGAAGGGGTACATGATAACAGAGAAAGTCAACTCTTCTGTCCTTGACAAGTCTCCATCCCTAAAACAGACGCTAAGTGTGAGCTTCCCCAAGGGATGTACTCGTTCCCCCGAGAAACCCACCAAGGACGCGTCTGATGGTTTGAGCTTGGATTTGATCTCTGGGCTCAAGGATTCGAAGCACCGTTCATACATTGTAACACCCCAACCGATGGCGGAAACATTGGGATGTTACGTAGTGATGATTGTTCAGTAGCTCATGGTGAATAATAAATTTCATTAAATGATTTAAATAAATTACATACAATTGTTCTACAAGAATTTGTACATCAAAATGAATAATACTATGCACACATCTTCAAGCATTAACTCAAATCTTCAAGCAAGTAGAACCTGAAACATGTTAAGTTTGAAAATATTTTGGGTCAACAAAAGTTGGTGAGGATACATAGGTTTTTGAATATAATTGATAACAATAGTTTGTACAACATTTACAGTTGTATGATGATAGAGTATGATACCGACATGTAACAATGCGCCTTTGTACAACCAAACCTTGTGTCGACTGATGACTAACTTGCAAGTTAGTTAAATGTTGTTACTGTTATCGATCATCCCTGAATTTATGCGGGGGGATGGGTTTGTCAAACCTATAGCGCTATAATCTAAACAGGCGGCTTGATCATTGTTAATGATTGTACTGTGTCTTTTTGTTACAGTCAAATGATAGAATGATGATATACTTGAATCACAAGTAAATATGAGTAAATGATAGTATAAAATGTTTAAACACGTTTCACCCCATAAATAGTGAAAATAGAGAAAAGGGGCTATGTAAACTCACCTTAGCAAAATGTTATATCTTGTGAAAAATAGAATATTGTGTTGTCCAAATATGCCAAGTATTACCCTATAATTAAGGTAACAAATATGTCTAAGTATTTCTAGTCTACAAATATACTCTAGGGATTCGAATTGGGGATAAGTGCTTGTTTGATTAATAATTAAAATGCTTGATAATTTGAGAGAAATTTGATAAATAATTAATCAAAAGTCTTTTTATAAAATTTAAATTAAAGATGGTCACAACAATGAGTTTAAAGCATAAAAATAATTTTTATAAAATTATTTTCTTAAAAATAGAATATTAAATCTATTTATTATGAATTGTCAAAATTTAACTTTAATATTTAAAAATACTAAAATTAAAGAATTATTAGTTTAAAAATTATATTTCTGTTCCAAATAATCAGAAATAATTTATATAAAATTTTGGTGCAAAAATATTAAAAATTGGATTTATTATGATTTAATTATGATTAAAACTAACAAAAATTGATTAAAAATATTAAATAAATGATTTTTCAGAAATAAAAATCATTTCAGAAAAGTTTATTGGTATAAAAACTCAGAATAATTTTTGTGGAAATTTATAAGATCGTTTTGATATTTTTATAGAATTTTATAAATAAAATAGAATGAACTTGATTTAATTATTATATATATTAAATAAATAAATTTTTGAAAACTAAAAATTGTAAGTTAAACTTTTTCATCAGATTAATACAAAATAATTTTTGTAGAATTTTTAAAAGAGTTTTAATATTTTAAAACGAATTTATAAAAAAATATAAGTAATATATAATTAATCTTGATTGTTTGATTAAAAACAAGACAAAATGAAAAAGGTTTGCCACAGCCGGGGATCGAACCCGCGTGGCTCAGATAGATGGCACCAGACACAACCACTTGGTCCAAACCAGTGGTTGTGTTTGGTTTCTGTTTATTTAAAATAAATAATATCGATGAAAACGTGTTCTTCCCCAATTATAAGCATACGAGCCCTAGTTTTGCAATTGATCAAATCACACAACATTAACCCAATTAATCATGGGGTTAATGTTGTGTATGTTCCGATTAATGAAACCCACATCAGTAATCAAACTTACAATACGTTTAGCTACTGGATTGATTGGTCAAGGGTCGAGGTCAAAAATCACGATCAAATCAAGAACAGAGGATATGTTAAGAGCAATTGGGGATTGAGAAAGAGTGAGTGGCGAGTTGTGAAGGTTTGGGTAGGTTCAATTTATAGTGATGATGTCTGGATCGTATAATTGGAATGTTTGACCAAGGTTTGAATGTATACGCGTAAATATGGATGAATTGGTACGAGTTAATGATAATTAAACGTATGTTTGACTTGTAATAGGCCGGAAATCTCGAACCCATACCAATTCTGGATCAAAAACGCGTGGAATAGAGATGATTATGGAGTCCCGTTTGACACAGTTGACTTTCTGAGTCAACTGTCACCATATAGTCACATTATATAATTAAAATAGATAGGGAGTTTGACATAAATACCGTCTAGATCAGTTGGTTGGGTTGGAGTGTGGTTGTGACCCGTTGGCTCCGGTTCGAACCCCAGCAGGAACGTTTTTTTTAAAAAAAAAAATAGAAGGGGAGAGGACTAGTGGGCCGGTTAAGTTCTTTGGGCTTGTCTGGGTGGGCCTGCTGTTGGGTTGGGTTAACTAAATCAACTACTTAGTTTTTATTGATCTACATTATTGTTATTATTTATTAGTACTAATATTATTTATTATTATTGTAACATTACGCATTTAATTTTTGTACGTTACACGAGCATCATTAATAAAACGTCAAGTTTCGTTATTTTCGTATACAATAATTATTTTTGTCACGTTATTGGAACCCTAATACTATATATATATATATATATATATATATATATATATATATATTATATGTTATAACCTTGAATAATATCAAAAAAATAATATGTCTTGGCCGGGATTCGAACCCGCGCCAAGACCGGGTCAACCACACAACACAACCATCCAACCAACTGGGCTGGCCATCAACACTGATTAAACCCCGACAATAATTAAACTTATACGCGTTTTAAACCTTCCAGATTGACTTAGGAAAGTCAACTGGGTGAACGCGTTTGTTAATCAATCAAGATTAACTCATGATTGATCTAATTTTGGCAAACTTATGTGATTATCGGCCTCTTATGACTATGCTACACGTCAATTACAGACCAATTGTCCATCAAATTAATTATTATACGCGTATGACTTCAATGCTTGGTCAAACATGCCAATTGAATCATTGAGACATCCACACTATAAATTGATCGTCCCCAAGGCATAAAAACTCGCTCATAATCTCTTCTCTGACCTCAATCTTCTTCAAATCAAACTGTGTATCATTTTACGAGTATCAGTTGACTTTTTGGGTTGACCACTCAATCGTACACGAATCATCACTGTAAGTTTGATGTCTTATGTGGGTTTTGATCACCGGCGTTCACACATCAAAAGCCCTAACATCAATTGGGCCAATGATGTGTGAATCGTGTTATTGCAGATGTTAGGGTTTGTTCATACGATTTGGGGATAAACTGAAATTGCCACTGTGTATTTATTTAATTATAAACGAGTTTCATCACAACCACTGGCCTAGGCCAAGTGGTTGTGACCAAGGTTTACAACCTCAGCCACCCGGGTTCGAGTCCCGGCTCTGGCTTTCCTTTCTTTTCTTTTTTCTTTTTTAAACAACAAATCCAATTATATATATATATTACATTTAAAACTTATAAATTCATTTTTAAATAATAAAACCTTTTTATAAATTCTAAAAAAATTACATTTAATAAATCTGAGTTAAAAGTTTTATTTACAATTTTTATTTTCCTAAAATTCATTTATTTAATATTTATAATAATTAAATCAATTTTATACTATTATATTTATAAAAATCCATTAAAATATCAAAACAATTTTATTAAATTCTACAAAAATTATCCTGAGTTTGTATAGAGTTAAACTTTACTGAAATAATTTTTAATTCAGAAAAATCATTTATTTTATATTTTTAATCAATTTTTGTTTGATTTAATCATAATTAAATCATAATAAATTCAATTTTTATTATTTTTACACCAAAATTTTATACAATTTATTTTTAAATATTTAGAACAGAAATATGATTTTTAAAATAATAATTCTTTAATTTTAGTATTTTTGAATATTAAAGTTAAATTTTGGCAATTTGTAATAAATAGATTTAAAAATCTATTTTAAAGGAAATAATTTTATAAAAATTATTTTTATACTTCAAACACATTATTGTGAACATGCTAAATTCAAATGTTATAAAAAGACTTTCTTTTATTTAATTATCATATTTCCCTTTATTTAATTAACATTTTATTTTAAATTCAACAATTGGTTATCCCCAAATCGAAACCCTAGGATATACTTATAAACTAGTTAGACTTAGACTTATTTGTTGCCTTATACATAGGGTAACACTTGGCAAACTATTGGGCTACACTTATACTATTTCTCAATACCAAAAACTATACCAAGGTGAGTTTACGTAATCCTGTTTATGCGATTCTTTATACTTGCAACAATTTTAAGCAATTCAACATATATGTCTAGTAGTAAACTTTATTGCCTCATGTATTAGTCAACAGTTTCAACGAGTTTCAACGAGTTTCAACATTTACATAATCATTAGCTATGGTCAAGCCGGCGATACTCAATAATAGATCTATTGGATTGACAACCCCACCCGGATACGTGTACCTCCTACATAGGTCACGTGGGTGATTGTTATCGTTCAACATATTACTAACACCGTAGATGACGGGATGGACCTAAACTAGTCGGAGGTTTGATTATGTCAACATATTATACTATTCATGTAGACTTAAATTTACGATAGACATACGAATTGCTAGACTTTTATACTTAAATTATATGCTTAACATGGATTATGTATTCTCACCAACTTCTAGTTGACCCCCCCCCCCCCATTTTTACAACTCAACAGGTGATAATGATGCTTGAAGATTAGAGTATTTATGAAGAAAATAAGGAGTCTATGCATGCTTGATTCTTGTGTGATGTTATAGAATTCCACATTCAAAACTCTTATGTATTTCAATTTTTGGATATTTGCAATTTAATATTTATTTCAATTAAAATTTGGATTACCATGTGCTACTGTATACTCATCAATACGTGACACCTCGATGTTTCCGCCATCGGTTGGGGTGTTACAATTATTATTATTATTATTATTATTATTATTATTATTGTTATTATTATTACATATATATACATATATGTATATAAGTTGTGTGTTAGGGATAATTAATGATAAAGGTGTATAAAATAAGGCTTTTACGTATAAAAATTTGGGGGAAATTTTGCGATGTTACATACATCACCTCTGATGAGGCTCCGCAGTCCATATACACCCTATCTATAGGGAAGCCATCCAGTTCAGCTTCCACTATTACCGGTGTGACGATCAGTTCGTCGGGAGTAGGAGGAAGACAGATGTATTGTTTGTTCCAAGGCTCGGTGCGAGCCTTCTTGGCCTGCTGGGTCCCTTCAAGACTGACCATGTTGACCTCCTTGTCTTTCTTCCCTTCATCCTTTCTTCCTTTGATGTCTTTGATCAGGTGAGCCAGCTCCCCGGACTTAACAGCCTCTTCTATCCTCTTTTTTAGCTGGTAGCAATCATTTGTGTGATGCCCTGTATCATTATGAAAGGCACAATGCTTGCTGGCATCCCTCTTGTTAGCTGGCTTGGACAAAGGTCTGGGAGGTCGACAGGTGTACTTGACTTCCTCTGTGGAGAGTATCTCCTGAGGGGTCTTGGTGAGAACAGTGAAAACTTGTCTTTCTCTCTCGTGGTATCTTCCTGACCTTGGGGATCGTCTTCTCTCTTTGTTCCTTTGATTGTCGAAGGATCTTCCTGATCGTTTTTCATTGTAAGGTTGGAAGAGAGGTCTTCGGGAGCTCGTTGAGCTGTCTCTCCAGCTCCCTCGATCCCTCTTCCTGGAATCCTGTCGAGTTAATGCCTCTTCTCCCCTGAGGAAGGCTTCTGCCCTTTCGAATGCCTCTTCCATGGTTTAGGGAACATCCTCATGGAACCTTCTTAGCAACTTTTTGGGACGGATGGCCCCCATGAATCCTGACACCCGGATCTTCTCGGTGGCACCACTATACTGCAGACCTTCCCTCTTGTACCTTTCGATGAAACTACGGAGGTTTTCATGCTCCCCTTGTTGGATTTGGTGCAATATGGCGCCATCTTTGGTGCACTTCCTGAGGGGGTTAAAGTTTGAGGTGAAACCTCTCCTTAAATCATCAAACGAGGAAATGCTCCGAGCCGGTAGGTCACTGAACCATAGACGAGCTGGTCCCACCAGGGTTTGCATGAACATGTGACAGCACTCGACATCGTTCCATTTTTCTACAGTTGCTACCCCGGAGAAGACGTTCAAGTGATCATCAAGGTCCTCCGTACCGTCGTATGTTTTCACATTAGCTGGCATTTTGATCTTGTTGGGGAAATCAAAATGAGCGATATGCTCGGCGAAGCATTCTAACGACTTAGGTCGGTACGGCTTTGAAGGTGTAGGCTCGCCCCTAGCTTCGGCTGTAGGAGTTTGGACCACAGGTTGGGAGGCTCCCAGACCCTGTCCTCCCGCAAGGGGGGTTGCTGGAACTTGGTTCAGAGGTGGCGGATATTTCCATGGATACCCTCCCGGCCATGCGGGGAAGTAAGGTGGTACATAGGGCGAGTATTGAGACTGTGAGTAGTTAGGATACATCGTTCCTGGAGGGACAACAGATCCCCCAGCAAGACTTCCTGCTCCCGCAAGGGAGGCAGCTACAGCACTGCTGGCCAGAGGTAATGACCTCAAAGCTTCTTCATAGGGGAGTAGTGTTGAGGTCCCCGGGGAGAGCACAGAATTGCTAGGACCTCCTCCTCCTGAGTAGATATCCCCCTGACTGTTAAGGTAGGGGTGATGATTTGTGTTGGCACGCCGGGTTGCTGGTGAGGTAGTGGTTCCTAGCAACGGAGGGCCAGGTGAGAGGGTGACAACAGGCTCTTCGTCGTAAGACAACCTGACTCTTACTCCTCTGGACCTTTCCTCTCGCACGTAACCGTTCAGGAGGTCTCGGAGTTGCAAGAAATTTCTTCGTACTCCCTCCGGGGTGATGTCCATTCGTTCAACTGGCAACAACAAGTCGTCTCTAGGAGACGAGTTAACAGCCCTTGAGGACGGCGGTGTTTGGAAGTTGAGCATGTCTCCTAGAGACGGTTCGACTTGATGTCCGTCCGTTCCAGGTGTTTCATGGCCAGAAGCGTCACCTGAGGTGTGACTAGTGGCCGGAGTTTCTGAAAGACCCCCTCCTAGGCGGTTATCTCCACCAGTCATCACAAAAGGAGGTTACTTAGGAACAAATGGGACTGTAGAGACTCTCAACAGTTTTGTTCAAAGTAGCGACAGCCCCACGGTGGGCGCCACTTGTTGCTATAACAAGGAAAATGACCGGTATTAGGTTAGGAGATGCTTAGGATTATAGATTAAAGGTATATTATGTTGAGATTTTGGTTTTAAGTTTAGGTTCAGATTTAGTTGTGGGATTAGGGGTCTTCAAGCTCCTGGAAGGACCTGCACAAAGGTAGCAGACACCGTTAGCCTTAACGCAGGAAGGAGCCTCCTGCGTTTGGACTCCGGCGTGAGAATAAGTATGTATTCATTTGGAGTTGCGAAATAATGAAGTAGAGAGTATTAGAGTAGAGAGAATAAGTGAGAAGTGTGTGTGGAATGTCTACCCAAGGGCCTCCTTATATAGGCAGTGGAATTCTGCCCAGGAGCTCCCTCAGGGTAGCTTCCTTACCATACCTGGTTGTGTTTGACCCTCTTTTAGTTCCCTGCAGTGAGACTTTACCCTTTTAGGATGTTTTCAGCTTTTATCATTTCCAATGCAAAGCTTGGAGTTGTGTGGTGTTTTGTCCTTTGCTATGATAATAAGCCAAAATCCCCTTTTTGCATTTCCAAGGTTTTTTACTGTTTACTTTCTGCCCTGAGGCTTCCGTATGGCAGGTAAGCTGCCTTAAATCAGCTCTACTAAGTCAGGCAACCTCTTAATCGATTTTATTTTGCTTAACTTTTTGACGAGGGGTTTAAACGCTGTCGTTTTAGGACCCACGTCATCAGCGAACATTACATCCATCAATGGGGATAGAGAGACCTCCGACTACAAAAGAACTATAGACAAACAAACCAAACTAAATATGTAAGGTTATAAAACCAGAAGACTACCATTAAAACAATGGTTAATGAATAACACATGACAAATAGAAACAACTAAACCATGATAAACAACAAATAGTCACGCAAAGTCATAAATCATATACAAAGTTCAGGAACTAAAATCATAAAACTGTAGTGTAAGGCAAGAGCAACAGGGGTAAAAAATCTATTATATATTATAAACCATTCAGATGTAGCCTTTTAATGATCATTCAAAAGCTACCAAACAGTCTCTCAATATATTTTCTTAACCAATTAACTTTGCTGTCATTTAATATATAAATTTTTATTTATTCAGCTTGTATAATACACATGGTTTGATTGTAAATAATAATTCGAATATTTTGTATATTTGTATTGTTTATTTTGTTCTTTAAACATTGTTATCTTTGTTTTGGTTGCTTTAGGGCTGTTTGGTTGATTAAGTGCCGAATCATTAAGATGATCTGAATGGTTAAGAGACTTTGAATGGTTAAGAGACTCTGAATGGTTAAGAGATCAATCATTCAACATCCCTTATTAGCTTAATGTTTCAGTACTTAATCATTCCATTTAGATGCTGAAACAAAACAGTCTGAATGCTGAATGATTCAGACCTGAATGGTTAAGAAACTTATTAAGAGGCTACCAAACAACCCCTTAGTACGTTAATAGAGACGGGAGGGTTTTATTTCTAATCGAGATGTTTTATGGAATAAATTATTTTCATCATTACTTTGGTATGTTTATATTAGCATGAGTAAGGTTTATTTTATTTCCTAATATTAATACATATTTTCTTGATTAGCAAGTTGGTTGGTTTTAGTATTAATTGATGACCTGTGATATCGCTGGGTCCGCCTCCTTCAGTGATGCCTAATTTCGGCTATTCTCCTAACCAACATAGTTAAGTACTTAATTCAATTTGAATCAAAGCAGAATATGCAAAAAACAAGTCGTTTCTATAAAAGCTACACCTTCATAACCACCGCACACAATAATGTCATGCAATGGTTGCTACCGCTACTTATCCAAACATACATTTTCTCTTTAATATACATTTACATTGTAATGTAACTTTCGTATTTTGTTTTAATATAATGGTTTGGTTGATTGTTTTATGGATTAAAAAAAATTACATTATTATTCATCATTCATATGATTAAAATTGTTGTTTTATCATATTATATTATAGTACATTAAGTTCTATATTATATCGTAACACACATTTTGTCACTTCATATTAAATTTGTCAATCACATTTTGTTACTTCATATTAGATTCGTCAATCAGACGAAAAATCTCGGGATATAAACTAGTCGGGGGATATATATATTTCAAAATCGGCAATAAAATGGAAAAGAAATAGAAATAAATAAAAAAGAGAGCGAGAAACAAGGCGCGAAGTTGTCCAAAAAAAATCATTCGAATTCAGAATTAGGGCACCAAAAGTGACGAAAAATCTCATCAACTCATTGTAATTACTGATTTAGGGGATTAATTAGCACACATATCAGCTTCAACATTATGATCATCGATCGATCCACATTCAATTATATGTTATATATCCCTAATTGACTCCGATCAATAAGCTCACTTCCATTTCTTTTATTTGATTTCGAAACCATATGATGGAGGATTTGATTAACTTTTGTGGCGAATGAGTGTTTATTTAAACGATGAAATGGGTAACCGTCATTAAAGACTTAAAAGATAAGGTAGGGTTATCATCGCCTAGACCTGCTTCATCGTCTACGTCACCTTCGTATATTGCTCTTGACCATAATAGTAACAATGCCACTTCTTCAAGCTATGATGATCCCTCGTCAAGGTCAGTTCATTGTTCTTTGTTTTTATCGCCTGCTTTGTGGATAACTGTAGGTGTCGATATGCGAAACGATGGTTGTTGATTATGGATTTGATATTTAGATATGAATTGTCAAGTTATTGAAGTAGTAGGTACTGTTGCTATCGAGTGGCTTTTGTAGTATGATATTATTTTTTTGACAAATAAACATTCGATGATAAAGACTAATAACTTAAGTACTTAACTACACATGCTGTTACAGTAAAAGTATGGTAGAAGTGACTGTGATAGTAGATTTAAAACTGATATGTTCACCGTTTGATATGGTGACAGACAGACTAACAGAGGAGTAAGCTTGTGGTAGTTATTGATGGTAAAACAGACAAACAGTTATGGCAGGGCGGCCAGGGCCTAAATAATGTAGTAGGGTTATTGAATTGATTAATCATTACTGCACTGCTTAACTCAATTTGGAAGTAATGAAGGTTACCATGATTCAAAGGAGCTACAAGCGCTCATTAATTGTGTGTAGATTTGTAAGGGTCACATGCTCTATGTTATAGGTCTCCACACACATAATGCTTGCGTGTTTATTTTTTCTTTCTAGTCATTTGTTAAAGCAGTTTACTTGATATGAAATAGACTTGGTTTTAAAAAAATCATGAAACAAATTCAGATGAGTATGTGAGAGGGGGTGATAGTAATTTGAAACAAATATGTAAGCTGCCAAGATCTATGATAATTCCACATTTCCACCATAGACATAATACTAGCACAATTTCATAACATAGTTTGTGCTTGTGCATTAAAGTAAAATTACATATTATGTGAACTTTTAGTAACTCTAGTATGCTCTGACATGACTGTCTATGTAAAAATGCTAGTGTATTACTTCACATTGTACGTTATTTGTTTTTGCATCTTTACCTGTTTAAAAGCAGAGAAAAATATGAACTGGAACTGGAATTCAAGAGGTACTGGGAAGAGTTCCGGATATCGACTTCAGAAAAGGTTGGTACATGTTACAAACTTACAACCATGAGTCGCGCCGTTTTTAAATGTAAAATAAACAGCTGACAAAAGTTGACAGTTTTAATATGTCTATGCAGGAGAAGGAAAAAACCTTGAATTTGACTATTGATGTCTTCTGTAGATTAGTAAAGCATCATTCTAATGTAGCACAGCTGATTTCCATGTATGAAATCAACCTCCCTTGTTTTAAAGTTTAATTCGCGTACCTTTCTCTGTTTTTATTTTTTATTTTGAAGTAATAATATTTTAATGCATGACAAAGAACTTTTATTAGTATACTTATACTGCGGAACTCAGAAGAGCTTTAAATAGAGGATTTGCTAGTAAAACCGTGTAAAATTGGTAATTTGATATGGTAAGTGTCATCATAATTAACTCTTAACCTGATAAGTCAGGACCCAGTATGCTTAAATTTATCTCCCTCGTGACAAAACGACACAAAAAGTTCATAATCTGGAAGTAAATTCAATATAATTTCAAATTCTGATCATAGTTGTCAAAGGCGTAAAGCGCACTCAAGGCGCTTTGGTACCGCCTGTGGCCTAGGCGAGAAGCGCAAAAAAAGCGTGGGCCTGAGAAAATAAAAGCGCAAATAAAAAAAATGGGGAAAAATCACCAAAATCACTAAAAAATAACAACTATCAGCAGCACCATGATTAAAAACCACCAAAATATCCAAATAGCAAGTTGTTTATGCTTGAAAACCAAAAAATAGTTCAAAATGTAAAAAATAATAAAACTTCAAATCCAAAAGGGCATAGGGTTAGAGGTTGTTTATATAGATTAGAATGCATAACTTGTTTAAAAAATAAAAGATATGATTAGATATTACTAGTTTTAAAAAATCTGCTATAAAATGGTAAAGGGATAAAACTTTAAAAAAAAAAATCATTGCTTTATTTATCTAGGAGAGAAAAGCGACCTAGGGTCGCTTCTAGGAAATTCATCGCCTAGGCGCCCTAGGCGCTCGCTTTTAACAACTGTGATTCTGATATACTTTCTGCATATTGTATCTTACTACTCATTTTGATGATATAAGAAGAGTAGAAGACAAATCTATTCTTCAGCGATCCGGAATACGTTTTTTTTATTTATGTGTAGCAAATATTATAAGTGATCGCAAGGCCTATGTTGCTACACATGCCACCAGGCTTCTTGTGGCATTGAGTAGAAGGTTTTTTTTTCTGTCATCTGTTAATAGAGAGATCTTAACCCATCACATGCATCTGTTTTTGCATTCACTTCAAAAGAAGCATGTTAAAAACTAGAGCTTCTGGTTTATGTAATGTTATCAAACACATTACCAAGAGGCATATGTCATATTTGATTCTTCAATGATTTCTGTTTTGAGTATATTATATGTTAACATTGTCAAGTTTTGATCCACAGGTTAGTAGAGACACACATATTTTGTTTTGTGGTGGGTAGAGCATTTGTCACAGATATTGAAAAGTTTAAAGTTAGCAGCCAAACAAGATCTTTGGAGATCGAAAGCGTGATAGGTTTTTTCTCAGAGGTTACAGAGGTGTCCCTCGTTTTCCTTTTCTTACTTTTTATATAGTTTTTTGTTTGTATATGATTATATGAACATGCATTATATTGTACCATTACAGGATGGAGTTAAAGTTGGTTCAAATTTACTACAGGCAGTGTTGTTCCTTGTTTCTGGGGTATGCATTTAATCTTCACTTTTATAGAGAAATACTTATGAGTTTTGTTCTTTAGTGATGAATGATGCAACTAATCTTTTTATATTTTCAAAATGAATGATGTATCTTTTATATATTGTTTGCAGGCTATTGATAAACAATCTCTTCTTGATTCTGGGATATTATGTTGTCTTGTTCATATACTTGATGCTTTTCTTCTTTGTGATGGAGGGAATGTGAGCCAGAATATTGTTACTGCTGAAGAGAAACCAGAGGTAACTGAGAATGTAGCTCCAGATCGGCGGCTTGAGGTAGGTCTTTCTTTTGTTATTTTTAATAACAAAGTCTTTTATCAACTTGTTACTGTTTGTTATATAAGGAGTAGCATCAATGCTACGGTACACATCAATATAATCCCCATGCTTTAGTTATATAGTTTGACCTAAGTAAGACCAACAAATGAGAGGTTAAACGATATATTTGTAATTTGATTTTGTCCTTGAAGGTAGTGGGCAGCATTCTGCATATTATGAAGGCATTGGCAAGCCATCCTGCAGCTGCGCAGAGTTTGATTGATGACAATTCTCTTGAGCTACTGTTTCAGATGGTAGCCAATGGGTCATCAGTTTTATTTTCAAGATACAAGGATGGGCTTGTCCCCTTGCATGCCATTCAGCTCCATAGGCATGCGATGCAGGTGATAACACTTTCCTTTCAACTCCGCATCTAACTATCCTTGTCTCTATTTTAACTAATACAAGTATTTTATTATATATTTAAGTATTTAACCTGATGTATTTATCACCATTCCTTTGTTACCTAGGTACTAGGTCTTCTTCTGGTTAATGATAATGGGAGTACTGCTGAGTACATAAGGAAACACCAGCTGGTGAATATCATATTATGTTATCCTGAATTAAATTGAGTTATTCAACATTTCTGAATATCAGTTCAGTTTTATAATATCTTTTTGTTCAGATAAAAGTACTAGTAATGGCAGTGAAAGACTTTAATCCTGAATCTGGAGATTCTGCATATACAGTGCGAATTGTGGATTTGTTGCTCGATTGTGTGGAATTGTCTTATAGGCCTGGTCAGTTACATGGTTTATTTTTCACTGCTTTTTTCTAGTGGCGGCACAATGGGGAGTTGGGTGCATTGATCCGAAACACATTTTGTCCTGAATATTTATGTTTATTTTTGTTAATAGAACTGTGTCAAACATTATTATGAAAATTATATTTTCTCAATAATAATATTAGTTTTCAGAATAAAATGATTTAGGAGGTTTTATGCATTAAAGAAAGAGAGTTGCGTTTTTGAGTGTGTTATACCCCTATGGCCATTCAGAACAATTTCGCACCTACAATCAAGAGATACGTGGATTAGATTCTGGCATCTACTCTTTGAACTAAAGTTGCCTTTTCGTCCACCCATGATAAGCGTTATGTGAATTGGATTCGTCGATTCGAATATCTTTCCTTCGTGTTCTTGTATCCCTAAAAATGCCTTTACATATTCTCATAATTTTACGGTTTTACACATATGGTACATGCATACCTGAATTATGTGTAATTGTGTATACTTTTACGGTTTTACACATATGGTACATGTTATTTGTACTTGCGTAACTCATGGGTTATGTGCTATTATCAGACTAAGAAAATGATACACAGGTAAAACCGTAAAAGTATACACACATAATGTATCTCCTCGCTACAGGTGTCAAGTTGTTCTCATATCGCCACAGAGGTATGACACACTTTGAAAAATAGCCACTTTCATGATTTTTTGCTCAAAAAGTTACGCTTTGGGTGGCATTTGACTTTTTTATTTTATTCACCCATTAAATGTGTTGTATACATAACCCGAATTGACCCATACAAAACTAAACTAATTGAGATGCGCCCCCCACCCCTCCCTAGTTTTTTTCATGATTTTGAAATTTATTGTGATGCTGACTGAACATAACGTTTATTTGTAGAGGCTGGTGATGTCAAGCTCAGGGAAGACATTCATAATGCTCATGGATACCAATTTCTCATTCACTTCGCGTTAATTATTTCAAGAGATCAGGGCTCTCTAACTTGTGAAGGTTCTGACCAAGAAGGGTCAAAGTTAACAAATATTCATGACGAGATGGGAAAAGGAGACACCTCATCACAGTCTGTCTCTCCCACACTCTCTAGATTACTTGATGTTCTTGTTAATCTAGCTCAAACAGGCTCAACTGATACAACTGGGTCCCCTAGATCAAAAGGTACAAAAAATCTTAATCCAGCTGGCAGGGCATCTAATAATGATGTTTGGGAGAAGGATAATAATAAAGTTAAGGATCTAGAAGCTGTCCAAATGCTGCAGGACATTTTTCTCAAAGCAGATAGCAGGGAGCTGCAGGCTGAAGTACTAAATAGAATATTCAAGATATTTTCAAGTCATCTTGAAAACTATACGTTGTGTCAGCAGCTGCGAACTGTTCCATTGTTCATCCTCAATATGGGCGGCTTTCCTCAATCGTTTCAAGAAACCATCCTTAAAATTCTTGAATATGCTGTGACTGTTGTAAATTGCATACCTGAACAAGAATTGCTTTCACTCTGCTGCTTGTTGCAACAACCAATAACATCTGACTTGAAGTGCACCATTCTGGCATTCTTTGTAAAGCTAGTGTCATTTGATCAACAGTACAAAAGGTTATTGAGGGAAGTTGGTGTGCTGGAGTTTTTAATCGATGATCTCAAGCTGCACAAGTTTCTGGTGGGTCCAGAGCAGAACCATGATGATAGTGCTGAGGTGGAAACGAAGGGTAGCCCAAATGGTTTCCAGAAACATCTGGAAAGTAAAGATGTGATTCTATTGTCTCCTAAATTAATGGATTCTGGTTCCACAAAGTTATGTCTTTTTGAAGATGCAGGCACAATTCCAGTTGCTTGGGACTGTTTGATTTCATTATTGAGAAAAGCTGAATATAATCAAGTGACATTTCGTTCTGCTGATGGAGTAATTACTTCTCTTCCTTTCTTGGCCTCTGATGTCCACCGCCCTGGTGTCCTGCGGGTATTATCATGCTTAATCCTCGAGGATTCTGCACAGGTTATCAGTGATTCCAGTTTTCTTGCCATGCATGGGTTAACACCCACCCACCCATACCTTTATCAAAATGATGCTCACAAAACGTAATATTTGGGCAGGTGTGCATCAGTTTGATAAAAAAAAGTGCCTCTCACGGTATAGAGGCTTAAAGTCCGTGAGATTGTAAATATTCTTGTGAATGTGAGTAGATTTACAAAATTGTTAGTTGAGGCTACGAAGTTTTTCAAATCTGTTTTCTTTTCAACATTCTCATGAATTTTTAGTTTCTCATTTGATCTTCTCTCTCTCTCTCTATATATATATATATATATATATATATACGTGTGTGTGTGTCCTTTTTATTTTACTGATTACATTGAATGGGCTAATATCGTATTGCGTTCTTTCTGTGTTCCAAAGAAGTGTGTGCATATTTTTTTTAATTGAAACCTGGTACTTCTTATTTCTTAAACCAAATAGTGTTTAATAGGAAGTTTGATGTACAAGCAAATTCCAGAACTTGAAAGGTAACTGTTTTACATCTGGAGCAAAAAATAGTCTTTTCTTTCTTACAGAGTGTAGGCAGGTTCAATTGTGGTCTACAATCGACGACTAATCAAGTATTTGGTGAAACATGCCTTTTTAGATGTTTGTCTAAAAGTGATTGGAACTTTATTAACCTAATTTGTAATCTTTGTTAGGCTCATTCAGATGAACTGGGTGCACTGATTGAAATTTTAAAGAGCGGGATGGTGATAAGCAATTTGGGATCTCAATACAAACTCCTAGATGATGCAAAATGTGATGTTTTTGGAGCCATGTGGCGAATTTTAGGAGCCAGTGCTTCTGCTCGGAGAGTGTTTGGTGAAGCCACTGGGTTTTCCCTTATCTTAACAACCCTCCATAGTTTCCAGGGAGATAATGGACTAATCAGTCAATCCTCAATGACAGTCTGCATGAAAGTTTTCACGTATGTGTTGCGTGTGATTACCGCTGGCACCTGCAACAATCCTGTTAATAGAGTAAAGCTACACACAGTTATATCTTCACAAACTTTTTATGATCTTTTATCTGATTCTGGATTGATCTGTGTGGAGTGTGAAAAACAAATCATGCAGTTGCTATTTGAACTTGCTCTTGAGATTGTGATTCCACCATTTTTCACACCAGAAACTACTGAACCATTAGATGATACTGGAAATGTCTCTGCTTTCCAAATAATTACTCCATCAGCTTCATTTCTTCTTGATAAGCAGAAAATATATAATGCTGGTGCAATTAGGATTCTCATTCATTTGTTGTTGCGTTTTACTCCAAATCTTCAACTCAAGTTTTTAAAACTTATTGAAGAACTTGCTTGTGCTGGCTCTTTTAATCAGGAGAGCCTTACATCTGCAGGTATTGATTTACACATTTGTGATGTGTTATTGTTAAAGATATTAGTATCTTATATATCTTGCTAACTTGTTTTTTGGTTAGGTTGTGTGGAACTTCTTCTTGAGACAATATATCCCTTCCTTTCTGGTTCATCCTCTCTTCTTTTTCAGGTTTTAAGAATCATTGAAGTACTTGGTTCTTATAGGTAATAAACTCTTTATGCCCATAAATTATCTCATTTCTACAACAAATGTCCACTGATAACTTTTTAATCAATACAAACTCCATTTAGTGTAAATAGTATTTGCATGCTTTCACTACAATCGGTGTTAGATATATTAGTTTAGTTTCATTATATTATCTTAGATATATTAGAAGGTACTCAATTGTAATATCTTGCTCTATATATAGAGCCTATCATTGTAATCACAATTATCACAATCAATAACAATTATCATTGTTTAACCTAATATGGTATCACAGCTAGGCTAACCTGCCGCCTAAAATTTTTTTTTTTTTTTTTCGCAAAACCCTACTGCCGTCGAGCATATCTCCGGCCTATTGCAGCCCGCAGCAGCCTCTGACCTGCTTCTTTACCCTTATACTCCCTCCTCATGGCCACCCTTGCTCTCTTTACTACCCAAGAAAAGACAAATCACAATTCTCATCGCTTTGCCTTCACCCTATCACCCAAAAATTATGGCCACTGGAAGGCAATGGTTCAACCCTTCCTTGTCTCCAACTCTCTCTTTGGCTATGTCGATGGTACCATCGCTTGCCCCTCACCCAAAGTTTCCGCAGAGGCTACGGCTGCTGATAACCCTAACTATCCCCGTTGGATTGCGAATGATGCCCACGTTCGCATGCTTATTATTTCCACTGTTTCGGAAGCCTCGTTTCAGCACATTCAGGGCACTACTTCCAGAGATGTCTGGTTATCTCTGGAACGTGCGTATGCCCCACAAACAGCATCTCATGAATATACCCTTAAAACTCAACTACTCAAACTCACCATGAAAGGCGATGAAAAGCCGGCTGATTACTTGAGTCGTGCTCAGGAATATGCAACGGCTCTTGCAAACATCGGTGAACCCATGAAGGATAAGGATCTGGTTATGCTCGCAATCTCTGGTCTACGCGAGGAATACAATGGCTTGAAAGGTAATCTTTTGGCTCGCTCTCCACCGGTTCAGTTTCACGAGTTGCATGGCCTCTTGACTGATCATGATTATATGATCCACAAAACCCTTGACCCATCCCCACCCACGGTTCCACAGGCCTATAACACCACCTCTACATCTCAGTCTCCTAACCTTACAAACATCCAATCCCAACTTCAAACTCTTCAACTCTTAGCCTCTCAACTTGGGTTCCAACTAAACCCTATACCACCCAACAATCAGCCAACCCAACCGCCACAAGCATATTTTTCCCCAAGGTCTTCTAATAACAACCGTGGTAATCGCCGGGGCAGCACTCGTGGAACTTCACGTGGAAATCACAGTAATTATCGGAACAATGATTCCAATGGTCCCAATCGCCAGCAATTTTCTTGGGCCTCCACTCAAAACACCGTTTTCGGTCATTGTAACAGGTGTGGCATTGGTCATTTACCATCCCAATGCCCCAATCAGTCGGGTTCCTCTCGGCAGCCTCCTCAGGCCAATTTTGCAGCGTTTTCGGACTCTGGCTCACAATATCAGATGACTTGGAAACCTGACACTGGGGCGAATGATCATGCTGGACCGGATTTATCTAGTCTTGACAACTCTGAGGCATATCAAGGTACTGACTCTTTACTTGTTGGCGACGGTACACCTCTTCCTATCTTTCATATCGGTTCATCCAAAATTTACACACCTCATAAAACACTCAATCTTTCTAACATTTTACATGTTCCTGCCCTTAAACAAAACCTTCTTTCTGTTCAAAAATTTTGTTCTGATAACGATGTTTTCTTTGAATTTCACTCTTCCTTTTTTGTTGTGAAGGACGAGTCTACACGCACTATCCTGCTCCAGGGTCCAAGTGAACATGGTCTCTACTCTCTCCGTCTACCTCAGTTCAAGCCTATTCCTAAGGTCGCCTTTACAGCAACCAAGGAATCCTCCACCATATGGCATCATCGGCTTGGACACCCGCATAGTCGTGTTTTTCATTCTATTGTTTCTAGTTGTTCTTTACCTATTTCCACAAAACTATCGTCTTGTTTATGTGTTTCTTGTCAGATGGGCAAATCATCCAAACTATCTTTAAAGTACTCTAACTTTCATAGTAATAATGTTTTGGATTTGGTTTATTGTGATATTTGGGGTCCTTCTCCCGCTTTATCTCTTGATGGTTACCGCTTTTTTATGTTGTGTGTTGATCATCATTCTCGTTACATGTGGTTTTATCCACTAGCACATAAATCTGATGCCTACCATGCCTTTAAAACCTTTCTTACCATGGCTGAACGCCAATTTAAAACCAAATTAAAACGTGTTCAAACAGATTGGGGTGGGGAGTTTCGCAACCTATCCCAATTTTTTACCTCACTTGGCATTATTCACCGTCGATCTTGCCCTCACACCAGTGAGCAAAACGGCATCGTTGAACGCCGTAATCGACATGTTGTGGAAACTGGGCTTACCTTACTTGCTCATTCCAACCTTCCACAACGATTTTGGCGGTTTGCTTTTGACACAGCCACTTATCTTATTAACCGTCTTCCATCTCGGGTATCTTCCAACAAATCTCCCCACCAACACCTCTTTAACCGCAAACCGGACTACACCTTCCTTCGGGTGTTCGGTTGCCAATGCTTCCCATACCTTCGGCCCTATAACCGTCACAAAATTGACTTCCGCTCCACTCCGTGTGTCTTCCTCGGCTATAGTCCGGATCATCACGGTTACCGGTGCTTCGACCCGGTCACCGAACGTGTTTATATTGCACGTCATGTTCGCTTCAATGAGCATGTTCTCCCCTTTCGAAACCCGTCACCAACCGCCCCATCTCAGCCACCTTATGTATCCATTTTTCCTGATCCACCTCCTAATTGTTTCTCAGCTGAACCTTCTTCACCTCCCAATTCATCCTCGCCCACCCCACCAAATCCACCCGGCCCAACCAACCCACCCGGTCCTTCCAGCCCACCTAATATGACCAGCCCAAATCCTACTACCCATCCTGAACCCAATACCGCCTCTCAGCCCAATCCAGCCCCACCACCCGATCCTACTCCTGTTGCGCCTCCGGCTCGACAGCGTCCAGCCCATTTACGTCAAAACCCAAAACGTCCAAATCACTATAACCCATCTGCCTTTTACACCACTACTTCTTCTGATCAACTCACCGAACCCACCTCTTTTACCGTCGCAAACAAGTCACTAGATTGGCGCCGTGCTATGCACGAAGAGTTTGATGCACTTCATAAAAACGGCACTTGGTCATTGGTTCCCTATGCTAACAATTCTAATTTAGTTGATTGCAAGTGGGTGTACAGGTTAAAACGGGACGCACAAGGCAATGTTACACGCTATAAAGCTCGTCTTGTAGCGAAGGGTTTCCACCAACAGGCTGGGGTTGACTATCATGAAACTTTTAGCCCCGTCGTGAAAGCTACTACTATTCGTGTTGTTCTGTCACTGGCTGTCACGCATAAATGGCACTTACGGCAATTGGATGCTCAAAATGCCTTTTTACATGGTGATCTTCAAGAAACTGTTTACATGAAACAACCACCGGGCTTTGTCGACCCAACCAGACCACATCATGTCTGCCTTCTTCACAAGTCTCTGTACGGGCTTAAGCAAGCACCTCGAGCCTGGTTTACTCGGCTATCAACGGCACTTCAACAACTTGGTTTTCGTGGTTCCAAAACGGATCCATCTTTGTTTATTCTCAACTCTCGAGGTACTATGGTTTATGTTTTGGTCTACGTGGATGATATTATCATTACGGGGAACAATAATCAGGCAGTCGATCACATTATTAAAAGTCTCAGTTCTTCTTTTGCAATAAAGGACCTTGGCTCCCTTCATTATTTCTTGGGTATTGAAGTTGTGCGCAATGGGCTTGATCTGATTTTATCTCAACGGAAATACATCTGGGACACATTACATCGGTCTGGCCTCTCTGATTGCAAGCCCGTGACTTCGCCAATGAGCACCTCCCATGTTCTCCTGCCTGATGACAGCCCGTTATTATCTGATCCAACTAAATATCGTCAGGTTGTGGGCGCTCTACAGTATGCCACGTTAACCCGTCCGGATATTGCCTTCTCTGTTAACAAGGTTTGTCAATTCATGCATGCTCCCACCGAAAACCATTGGACAGCCGTTAAGCGCATCCTACGGTACTTGAAAGGTACCACTGATCTGGGCCTTCGTATTCGACAGAACTCGGGTTCCGTTCTCCATGCCTTTACGGACGCTCACTGGGCCAACTCTATCCAGGCATATTCGGACTCTGACTGGGCTGGCTGCCCGGTTGACCGTCGATCCACGGGGGGTTTTGCTGTCTATATTGGATCGAATCTTGTCTCTTGGATAGCACGTAAACAACGAACAGTCTCTCGCTCGTCTACGGAATCTGAGTACAAAGCCCTAGCCGATACCGTGGCAGAATTAATCTGGTTAAAAGCTCTTCTTCGTGAACTTGGTGTTGTCAAGAATTATACGCCTACTCTCTGGTGTGATAACTTGGGGGCCACTTATCTTTCAGCTAATCCGGTCTTTCACGCTCGCACGAAACATGTTGAAGTGGACTACCATTTTGTTCGGGAACAAGTAGCTAAGGGTGATTTAAATGTCAAGTTTATCTCTACTAGTGACCAAATCGCTGATGTGTTCACTAAACCTCTAGCTTCAGAACGCTTTATGTTTTTGCGGTCCAAGTTGCAGGTCGTTCCCCGCCCTCAACTTGCGGGGGAATGTTAGATATATTAGTTTAGTTTCATTATATTATCTTAGATATATTAGAAGGTACTCAATTGTAATATCTTGCTCTATATATAGAGCCTATCATTGTAATCACAATTATCACAATCAATAACAATTATCATTGTTTAACCTAATAATCGGCGGTGGCAAATTTAACCCATCTACTCATGAAAGAGTTTATTTGGGCTATGTTACATTCGCTACAAGTAAACAGGAAGAATATAAGATAATTTCATAAAAGGAAACAAGTCAAATGAATTGAAGTCGCCCCAGGTTATTATTAATGAATAATGCATATAACCTTCTAAATCTTATTTTCAAAAGCTAGATAATTCTGAAGAATATACCCCATCTGTCCCAAGTCATTGTCCCAAACAAATAAAGCACTGTCACATGGTTAAGTCAACATGATCTGTTTCACCCGTACAAGAAGTTACCCATTTTTAAACTTACTCATGGTCAAAGATAATACTTGACATTTGTGAATATTCTTATATATGTCTTTTTGGTTGCAGGTTGTCATCAGCAGAACTGCAGGTGATTATAAGATATATATTGCAAGTGAGACATATGAAATCTGGTCATACTCTCATTACTATGATGGAGAGGTTTACAGTTTCGGAGAATATTCCTCTTGCACCGTTTGTAGATATGGATATGAGCAAATCTGGGCATGCGTCTATCCAAGTACCATTGGGTGAAAGATCATGGCCCCCTGCTGCTGGTTATTCTTTTGTTTGCTGGTTTCAATATCAGAATCTGTTAAAAACAAATGGTAAAGAAATGAAACCTTCTAAAAGCACATGTCAACAAATCATGCGTATATTCTCTGTTGGTGATACAGATGGTGGTAATAACAATACCTTCTATGTGGAGATTTATCTTCGAGAGGATGGAACTTTAACCCTAGCAACCAGCAACTCGTCTTCACTGTCATTTTCAGGTTTAGATATCGATGAGTACAGGTGGCATCATCTTGCTGTGGTACATAGCAAACCAAATGCATTAGCTGGATTATTCCAATCTAGTTTTTCTTATGTTTATCTTAATGGGAAGCTTAGACACACAGGGAGATTAGGTTACTCTCTCTCGCCAGCTGGCAAGTCTCTGCAGGTAACTATTGGGACACCTGTCAGTTGTGCCAGGGTTAATGATTTGTCTTTAAAAATCAGGTCTTGCTATCTATTTGAAGAGGTATTGACACCTGGTTCAGTTTGTTTTATGTATATTCTGGGCAGAGGGTATACTGGTCTTTTCCAGGACACAAATCTTTTGCAATTTGTCCCAAATCAAGCTTGTGGTGGTGGAAATATGGCTATCTTAGATTCCCTTGAAGTTGAATTTGCATTGGCTTCTAACACACAGAAGCCTGAGAGTGGTTATTTGCAAGGTGGTTCTAAGACAGATCGTAGTGGTGGTGTTTGGGATCTTGAAATATTAGGGAATCTTTCATTGCAGCTTTCCGGAAGAAAGCTAATATTTGCTTTTGATGGAACATCTACAGAAGCTGCTAGAATGTCTGGAACTTTGTCAATGCTCAATTTAGTTGACCCAATGTCGGCAGCGGCTTCTTCAATGGGAGGTCTTATACAATCTAGTCTTCTTATATGTTTAGCACTTTAGCCTACATTCATGATCTTCACTCTCTGAATAATTCAGCTTCTTATTACTAGTTAGAGGTGGAAAGATGGGTGGGATGGATAACTTGTCAAAATTTATTCTGGTTGAAACATGTCATTTTCAGTAGGGTTCAATATGGGTCTGGTTGAGTGGGGTTGACACACTCACCCACACGCTTTTAAATCCACTTTCATATACATGTTTGCATATATGATGCATTATTCCTGATCAGTAAACAACAATAAGATGGTGGAAGTTGTATGCGTTAGATATAAAATTTGGGCAACTTTCAAAACGCTTCTCTTGTAGCTACCTTGTTGACCCGTTTAGGATGGAAACTCCACCCCATATTGACTTATCTATAAATATATGGTCCAAATTTTCAGTTTCTATTACTAGTATTTCCCCTTATTTTATCTCATGTGACTCTTGACTAGTGTTTTCTTTCATCAGGTATACCACGCTATGGACGTCTTCATGGGGATATATATGTATGCAAGCATTCAATAATAGGTGAAACCATCCGATCAATTGGTGGGTTAGCCATGGTCCTAGCCATGGTTGAAGTAGCTGAAACCAGAGACATGCTGCACATGGGGCTCACACTTCTTGGATGTGCACTTCACCAAAATCCACAAAATATTAGGGACATGCAATCTTTTAGAGGATATCACCTGCTAGCACTCCTATTACATTCCAAAATGTCATTATTCGACATGCATTCACTTGAGATCTTTTTTCAGATTGCTGCTTGTGAAGCTTCTTTTCCTGGACCAAACAAGTTGGAAAATATCAGTAACGATCCGCCACCTGTTGGAACATTTAAAGAACCCACCTCTGTGAAACTTAATTTGCCGAATGAAGCTTCTTCAGTTGATTCACATGGATATATGAATGATTTTTCTGAAACCAAAGACAATTTTAGTCATATAACAGAATTCGATTACAGTGAATCACCAGTTGAAACATCAAACTGCATTGTTCTTTCAAATGTAGATATGGTCGAACACGTACTACTGGATTGGACTGTTTGGGTGGCAGCATCAGTTCCAATACAACTTGCTCTTCTGGAATTTCTTGAAAACCTAGTTTCAATGCATTGGTACAGAAATCATAATTTTACTGTGTTACGAAAGATAAACCTTGTTCAACATCTTTTAGTAACCTTACAAAGAGGCGACGTGGAAGATCCTGTACTAGAAAAACTAGTTGTTTTACTAGGGGTGATCTTGAAAGACAGGTTTGTCATTTCTGAACTGGAACATGTTGTTAGATTTGCAATCATGACCTTTGACCCTCCTGAACTGACATCAAAAGGTCAAATCATTAGAGAGTCAACGGGAAAGCGGATTATTGTTAGAAATATGTTGCTCGAGATGCTAATCGATATTTTGGTGACAATTACATCAGAAGAATTGCTTGAACAGTGGCATAAAAATGTTTCATCAAAGTTAATAACTTATTTTTTTGACGAAGCTGTTCATCCCACTAGTATGAGATGGGCTATGACTCTTCTTGGTGTGTGTTTAACTTCATCTTCTACATTTTCTCTTAAATTTCGAACAAGTGGAGGTTATCTAGGGTTAGCAAGAGTGCTTCCTAGTTTTTACGACTCCCCTGAGATATATTATATTCTTTTCTGTTTAATATTTGGGAAGCCTGTTTATCCAAGATTACCTGAAGTTCGGTTGTTGGACTTTCATGCCCTTATGCCTAGTGATGGAAGTCAGATCGAGTTGAAGTTTCTGGAACTTTTGGATTCTGTTATTGCGATGGCAAAATCGACATTTGACAGGTTGTCTATTCAGACAATGATGGCCTGTGAAAGTGGTGATATAAATCAGATTGGTGCTGGGCTTGCGGCAGAACTTGTGGATGGAAATACAGAGATGACGGGTGAGCTTCAGGGTGAAGCTTTGATGCATAAAACATATGCTGCCAGGCTCATGGGCGGAGATGCTTTGGCTCCAGTTGCTGCAGCTTCGGTTCTTAGGTTCATGGTTGATTTAGCCAAAAGGTGTCCACCTTTTTCTGTTGTGTGCAGACGAGCTGAGTTTCTTGAAAACTGCATGGATCTCTATTTTTCTTGTGTCAGGTTCTGCTTCACTTTTCTTGGCCTATATGTGTGATGTTTAGAGGTTGAAATTTTAACCTATTTACTCAAACTTGTCATAAAAAAATAGTTCAGAGGGGAATGGGTTCAATAGGTTGAAATTTACCATAGTTTGTTTTTAATGCATACAACATCAACTGTTTTATTAAAAGATGGAGATTATTATCGTAATCATTCTGTCTTTGTAAATTGTAATCATAGTTAACTCATTTGTTATCTACATAAAATCTGAAAAATAGACAAAAGTTTTAGTGGGACAACTCAACCTGGCGTTGTCTTGCTTGATACACCCTAATAAGGCCTGTTTTTGTATATTTACGTGTTTTATGTTGGATAATATATATATATATATATATATAGAGAGAGAGAGAGAGAGAGAGAGAGAGAGAGAGAGATTAGGGGTTGGGTACAAAGGATCAAAATTCTAAGAAGGGTGAGAAGGATTAAGAATTGATATGTAGACATCATTTTTTGGACTTAGTCATGATGTTTTGGATTGTTTTGGCTAAAAAAACACCAGACATAACAACTAAAAACACAAAACAATGTATTCTAGGCTTAAAACTTAAAACACCATGCCAAGAAAGTTAAGCAACGTGCTTTGCTGTGTTATAAATTCCATGACTATAATACATTGCATTGTGCTATAAATTGTTGTGCTAGGTGTTTTTCAAGCCGAAACAATCCAAAACATCATGCCTAACTGCCTAAGTCCAAAACATAATGCCTACATGTTAATTCTTAATCCTTCTCACCCTTAATTGAATTTTCATCATTTGTAACCTAACCCCACCCTCTACATGTATGTGTGTGCGCGCGGGGGCGTGCCTGGGTGCGTGTGCGTGTGTGTGTCCTATTCCTACAACTTGCTAGAATAGAATATTAATTCCCCTTTCTATAAATAGCATGTGCATTGTTTTCTTCCAACTTGATAAATACCAACAATTCTCCTTTGTATTTGGAATCATCACTTCTGTTTAGTGTGTTGTTTCAGTTTGTTACATTTTCAAATGGGTCGAACGGGTTGAAAATCGGTGAAGTATTTTTTTTAATGCGTGCAATTTTCCAAAACATTTTATAGAAAGATTTTGATTATCATTGCAATAGTATCTTTTTGTAATCATAAGTAACACATTAACTATGTATAAAAAAATAAAAGGCCTTTTCAGATTAAACTAATTCGACCTGTGCTAAAATGACTTGTTTTGACCCGTTACCCAACCATTGTACCTTATAATTGTGTACTTACCTGAATCATTTATCTATTTACTTTGTGTTTGTAGGTCAGCTCATGATGTGAAAATGGCAAAAAAGTTGTCTGTGAAGCCAGAAGACAAAAATCCAAATGAATGTGACAATACTGCTAGTTCTCACAATAGCTGGCCACTTGAGCAAGAAGAGTGTGCTAAAACCTTCAAAAGTCTGCGAAGCTTTCCGCCAGCTCATGCAAGTACAAGTTCTGAAGACATTCTTGTTGCCACAAACAATTCAGATGGACATAAAGAATATAACGTACCTGCATCCCCACTGGAATTACACAAGTCCAGCAGTAAAGGTTTAGGTTCCTATGATCACAAAACCACTCCTGATCCCGTTCACCAAACACGTACACTGAGTTTATCATCTTTAAGTATGTTAGATTCCTCGTATTTATCAGAGAAATCCACTGGGGTACACCGAACATCATCATCGCAAAGCCTTGCAGTCACTGAATCAAAACCCAAGTTAGCTTTATCTCCATCAATGGCATCTTCTGTTTCCATGTCTGAATTTGATGCCACATCAGAGTCAAAACGCCCTCCTGTAATTCCAAACGCCACAGACCCAATTTTTGCAATTAACCCGCAGATGCTTCTAAATGCAGACGATTCTGGTTATGGAGGCGGTCCATGTTCAGCGGGAGCAACTGCCATTTTAGATTTCATGGCTGAAATATTTTCAGATTTTGTAACTGATCAGATAAAAGCTGCACCGGTTATTGAGAACATTCTCGAAAGCGTTCCTCTGTACATTGATACCGAATCTGTCTTGGTTTTTCAAGGTTTGTGCCTTGGTAGACTGATGAACTTTCTAGAAAGACGAATCTTGCGTGATGATGAAGAAGAACAAAAGAAACTTGATAAAACCCGTTGGTCAACAAATTTAGATGCATTATGTTATCTGATAGTTGACCGTGTATATATGGGTGCATTTCCTGAGCCTGTTGCTGTACTGAAAACTCTTGAATTCTTGTTATCTATGTTACAGATGGCGAATAAGCACGGTAGAATTGAACAAGCAGCACCACCTAGCAAAGGGTTACTATCTATTGGGAGATCAAAACAACTTGATGCATATATACTTTCAGTGTTTAAAAACTTGAATCGTACGATTATGTATTGTTTTTTTCCTTCTTTCTTGATCTCTATCGGAGAAGATGAACTTCTTTCACGTCTAAGGTTACAAATTGAGCCCAAGAAAAGATTCATTCTTAACGACTCAGAGGAAGATAATGTGATCGATATTTGCACCGTGTTGCAGTTGCTCGTTGTTCATAAACGAGTAATATTCTGCCCAAGTAACCTTGAAGACAATCTAAATTGCTGTTTGTGTATAAATTTAGTCTCTCTTTTACATGATCAGAGGCAAAATGCACAGAATTTGGCAGTTGATATTCTTAAACATCTGTTGCTGTACCGGAAAACTGCATTAGAAGATCTGCTTGTTATTAAACCGAATCAAGGGCCAGTTTTGGATGCTTTTCATGGCGGTTTTGATAGACTTGTTACCGAAAGTATGCAATCTTTTTTTAAATGGCTTCAACATTCTGAAATTTATGTTAATAAGATACTGGAACAGTGTGCTGTGATTAAGTGGGTTCAGTATATTGCTGGTTCTGTAAAGTTGTCGGGGGCTCGAATTAAAGGTATGGATAGTCATCGTAAGAAAGAAATTATCAAAAGAAAGGATTCCAGAAAGTTTGACCAAAGGCATTGGGAGCAGATTAAAGAAAGAAGAATTGCACTGGAATTGGTTCGTGATCATATGTGTACTGAATTGAGACTTGTTCGTCAAGACAAGTACGGGTGGGTACTTCATGCTGAAAGCGAGTGGCAAACACATTTACAGCAACTTGTACACGAACGGGGTATATTCCCGTTGCCCAAACTGGCCACAGTTTATGATCCTGTATGGCAGCTTTGTCCTATTGAAGGCCCATTTAGAATGCGGAAAAAGATTGAATGGTGTAAACTGAAAGTCGACATGATTGAATCCATTTTAAATGTCGAGTTTGAAGGTCGGGAGAAAAACGAAATTGACCCCGTTAATTCTGATTGCGGCTCTGGTCCTTTCTTAAAAAAATTACCACTTGATGAGTTGTATGATGACAGAGATGGTGTAAAAGATGGGGGTCCCGGTCAGGTTGAGTGGAATGATAAGGATTGTAGTATTTTTGATGCAAGTATTCATTTTGCTGCTGAATTTAGTGTTAGTGTCAGCTCAGCGGTTGCACCAAAAGCAGAAAGCGTATTTGAAAATTCCGAGGTTGGTTCATTGAGAAGATATGCTTCGGTAAGATCTGATAATGTTAGAATAACTGATGACAAGATCGATAAGGAACTAAGTGACAACGGGGAGTATTTAATTAGACCTTATATGGAACGTAACGAGAAAATAAAATTTAAATATAATTGTGAAAGAGTTGTTAGTCTTGATAAACATGATGGGATCTTTTTAATTGGAGAACTCTGTCTATACGTTATTGAGAATTTTTATGTTGATGATACCGGGTGCATATGCGAGAAAGAACATGAAAACGATCTCTCGGTTATTGATCGAGTTTTGGGTGTAACAAAAGATGCATCTTTAAGCACGGACTCTCAGTCAAAGTCACCTTCATCCTGGGGAGAGGATGGAAATAAACATAATGGGGGAAGGGCGTGGTCCCACCATAGTGGTGCGTGGGGTAATGAGAGTGCAATTAATAGCAGAAATGTACCTCATTTGTGGCGAATGTGGAAGCTTAATAGTGTTCATGAACTTTTGAAACGTGATTATCAACTTCGTCCTGTTGCTATGGAAATATTCAGTATAGATGGATGTAACGATCTTTTGGTTTTTCATAAAAAGGAAAGGGAAGAAATTTTCAGAAATATGCTGGCAATGAATCTTCCTAGAAACAGCATGTATGTTTTTAGTCAACATTTATTTTGACTCTTATCTTGTTGCTATTTTAACAAACCGTTCCACCGTCCTGTGTGTAAATAACATCTTTTAGAGGTGGAGACTTTCATGCCGTTCAACAACCCATTTGTCCTGTTTTGTTTTTAACTATTTTTTTTGTTTAACCTATCAGAGATATAACATAACCAGGATCAACCCGTTTGTAAGTAAATGGGTTGATATTGACTATTGAGACCTCTAATAATGTGTGATGCATTCATCAAAATTGTTCTGTCCAGTGTCCACAATAATTGTTATAAAGTTATAAAAACATGTCTTTTCATTAATATTCTTGTCTTTCTCATGTATTTAAGCAGGTTTTTGGACCCCACAATCTCTGGATCACTGAAACAAGAAAGCACTTTCAAGCTTATGGCTAAACCTTTTTCCAAAAGGTGGCAAAATGGAGAAATTAGCAACTTCCAGTACCTGATGCACCTCAACACTCTTGCAGGCCGCGGTTACAGTGATCTTACTCAGTATCCAGTCTTCCCTTGGATTTTGTCAGATTATGAGAGTGAAAATTTGGATTTAACCAATCCTGAAACATTCCGGAAGCTTGATAAGCCAATGGGCTGCCAATCACAAGAAGGGGAAATGGAGTTCAGGAAAAGGTTAGTTTCATTTTCATCTTTTTCTTCTGGTTTTCTGGATGAGGTGTCATGGTGAGTGTGTGGGGCGGGTTGGGTTACGAGTGAGAATGGGATTGTATCAAAATAGGTCACTTTTAGTAGGAAGATTATTTGCACACATCTTTTACTACATACACCGCTCAAAACAAATATTTTAGTTGTGTAGGTAGTAGAAAAGGTGGTGTACAAATCACCTTCATGTAGCAAGGTTGGCTTGGATTGGATCACAAGCGGACACCTTTTCTCCCTTATTTAAAATTTGTATCAAGAGTTAATGCGTTAGTTATGATTATAAAAACCTTATTGGCTTATTATAACATTAATAATCTGAATATTTGAATAAAACTATTTAGGAGGGTGTATGTATTATTTTGAATTATTTGATCCATTTGACCATATTCCTTTTAGCTAAAGTTTTATTTGACGTGTTTGAGATAAAACATTCAAATTGATCTGTTCACAAGGAAATGGTTCAAAGACATCACCTCTCTATTCTGGTTTATTTTCAGGTTTCACAGCTGGGATGATCCTGAGATTCCCAAATTTCATTATGGTTCTCACTACTCTAGTGCTGGAATCGTTCTTTTTTATCTTATACGTTTGCCACCATTCAGTGCAGAAAATAAAAAGCTGCAGGGCGGGCAGTTTGACCATGCTGATCGGCTTTTCAGTAACATACGTGACACATGGTTAAGTGCTGCTGGAAGAAGCAACACCTCGGATGTAAAAGAACTCATCCCAGAATTCTTTTATATGCCAGAATTTTTGGAAAACCGTTTTAATCTTGACCTCGGGGAGAAACAGTCAGGAGAAAAGGTCTGTTGAAGTTTAATTATTGGATTTTATTCTGTTGTCTGACATAGACAACCCTTTTTTTGAGGTGGAAATTCTCTTCCATTTGCTTATCTAATGGGTCAAAAGGGTAAAGTTTAAAATACAGTTAAACAATGAAACGGGTCAAATGGGTAAAGCATGTCAAAAGCGACCCAAAATATATTCAAATGCCTACAACCTCTTAAATTCTTTTTTTTTTCTTTGAAAAAACAGATTTATATTGTTGTGAGTCGACTCAAAGTATAACCTTTTAACTCATTTAGTAAATTAGTTACTTATAGAGTTAAAAAGAAAAAAATGAACAAATGACGTTTGTGAGTCGACTCAACCAATCCAACAGCATCCATTAAAAGTTTCCTCGACCTGTCCACATTGTCACTTTAAATTATTGTATGCTGTCTCTGGTGTAAGATGGTTTAAAAAAACGGGTGAGGCGTACGCCTCAAGGTGCGCCTCATGGTGAAACTCTAAGAAAACGAGTCTGAGGCGCGCCTCATGTGGTTTAGGGTGTTTTTGATGTGTTTTTTAGGTGTTTTAGACTTTTTGGGTCAATTATCTTATTTTTGATGTGTGTTTTTTATGTTTTTGACTTTTCTAGGTCAGGTATTTTATTTTTTTAGACACATAATTTTTAAATTTATTTTTTGACTGCGCCCCGAGCTTACGCCTCGGTTCGCCTCGAGGCTTACGCCTTATGAGGCGAAGGGAAAGTGCCTCGAGGCTCGTTCCCGTTTTTTTAAACTTTGGACTGTATCTTAATGTTGCTAAATGTAACAGTATAGGCCTGACATGAGTGATTTCTTTCCTAGGTTGGAAATGTTGGATTGCCACCTTGGGCCAAAGGTTGTACTAGAGAGTTCATCAAGAAGCATAGAGAAGCTTTGGAATCTGATTATGTTTCTGATAATTTGCATCATTGGATAGATCTTATTTTTGGTTACAAACAACGAGGCAAGGTGGGTGTTTATCTTCTTCACAGTTATATAGATGTATATCATATGTATATGTATATGGGAAAAGTGAATATGGGGCTGTTATGCGTCTAAGTTGTATGTGAAACCTATCAAAACTACGTCGTTTTGATTAAATCCAATAAAAAAATAATATTCACAAAACCATTTATTTCCTAGATTATCTAATCGTTGTTCTTCCCGTTCAACCTTACACCCAATTTCATGTTTTTTTTTTCCACAACACTGTACATCTATAAAACAAATCAATGAAATCATATGCTTTTTCATATTAAAATTTTGGTAGGCTGTGGATAATGCACTGAACACTACTTTGATTGTAATTTCAAAATTTTCTATTTTGTCGATAAACATCATTTGCCTAACTTTTTTTAAACATGATAAATGGGAAGTATTAAACTATTAATGCTTAATTTTTTTTAAAACTTTAATTCCCAAATAAATTCGGAAATGGCAGAGTACGAGATGAATTCATCTCCGTGTGATAAGATGTAGGGTTGAACAGGAGGAAGAAGATGAGATAATTTAGGAAATGGTTTTGTGATAATTAAATTTTAATTAGATTTAATCAAAACGACGCAGTTTTGATAGATTTCACATACAAGTTAGATGCGTAGCAGCCTCATATTCACTTTCCCCTATGTATAAATGTGTGTGTGTATATATATAGTGTATTTGTGATATTTGTGTCATTTATGGTTACAGAAACAATATTCTAAGTAATAATCTGAATCTTTGAATATATACAGTTTAGGAGGCTGTGTCCATCTATTTAGTATTATCTATTTGTAATACTGGAATTGCATACCACTAGTGATAGAATGCTTCTATATTAATATGAGAAGTGACAACATGGGCAAGTTAGGCAACAAGTCAAAACTGGTTGTTTTTCCGAGTCAAAATGGATTGGGTTGTGATGGATTGACATGAAACATTTTTTTTTAATCCTTTTCTTTAGTTTTTACACAAGTGTTAGTTATGGATACAAAACCAATATTATTACAATAATTATCTAAATCTTTGTATAAAACTGTTGAGGATGTATGCATTAAACATAAACTTTTGGTGATGTTCAACAACTCGTTTGACCTGTTCCCCTTTTAGATAAGTTTTTTATTTTCCCATTTGACCTATTGCGCATAAAACAAACTCAGATTCTCCCAGTGTTTAATTATTATTATCTGTTTGTAATAGATTGAACATTTTTCAATTTTGACAGGCGGCTGAGGAAGCTGTGAATGTTTTCTACTATTATACATATGAAGGAAGTGTTGACATAGATGCAGTTGCTGACCCTGCAATGAAAGCAGCAATTCTTGCTCAAATTAATCACTTTGGTCAAACCCCCAGGCAACTTTTTTTACGTCCCCATGCCAAAAGAAGAACCGATAGAAAACTTCCCTTAAATCCACTCGAATTCTCTTCACGTCTTACCCCACACGAAATCCGCAAGATTGCATCTTCAGTAGCACAAATCGTCACAATTAATGACCGGATTCTAGTCGTAGGGCAAAATAACATAATTAAACCCATGACCCACACCAAATATGTTGCATGGGGATTCCCTGACCGTAGCTTGAGATTCATGAGCTATGATCAAGACCGGCTCTTGTCTACCCATGAAAACCTTCATGGTGGTCACCAGATCCAGTGTGCAAGTGCTAGCCATGATGGTCAACTTCTGGTTACAGGTGCTGATGACGGTTTGGTTTGTGTTTGGCGTATAGGTAGCTACAGTGGACCTCGTGCGCCACGTAGATTGTACTCGAAGAAAACTTTGTGTGCTCACACAGCTAAAATCACGTGTCTTTACGTTTGCCAGCCATACATGATGATTGTAAGTGGTTCAGACGATTGCACTGTCATCCTATGGGATCTTAGCTCATTGGGCTTTCTTAGACAGCTTCCTGAGTTCCCGTTTCAGATTTCAGCTGTTTTAGTCAATGATTTAACCGGTGATATTGTGACGGCTGCTGGTGTTTTGCTGGCGGTTTGGAGTATGAACGGTGACTGTCTTTCGGTGGTCAACACTTCTCAACTTCCTTCCGATCTTATCTTGTCTGTGAACACTTGTACATATTCTGATTGGCTGGAAACAAATTGGTATATATCCGGTCACCAAAGTGGGGCCATAAAGGTCTGGCAAATGGTTCATAATTCTTCTGAATTGGCTCAAACTCAGAAGCATCCTTCTGCGCATTTACATTGTGGGTTAGGACTTGGTAAAATACCAGATTACACATTGGTATTACACAAGGTGCTCAAGGGTCATAAACATCCAGTCACTGCACTTCATATATCAAGTGATTTGAAGTTATTGTTGAGTGGTGATTCTGGTGGGCATTTGTTTTCATGGACATTGCCTGATGAAAGTTTATGGAATTCCGTTAAGTGGGGGTGATTGCAGATAAAACCGAGATGCGAAAGTCAAAGTCAAAGTCAACATCCTGTGTCCGTTCTCTAAAGAGAGGACAAGACACTGCTTGTGACAAGTCAAAGTCAAAGGGCTGACCAAGGATTGAGAAAGAGAGAAGAAAGGGCCAAGTTGGGTTCGGGTGAGCGTGATCTTGGCTGCAGGTGCCTTGTTTGGGTGAGGTTTGACTCGGGGCGGGACACGTTCTGATATTTGAATTTATGGTAGTCCTTGGGGTTGCTAGAGTGAACATTTTGTTGTACATAGAAGCTGTAGGGGTGGTTTTAGTTTTGTAAAGTTTCGGGTCAGGGTGTTTGTGCTGATGATTGGCGCGCGCATTTAGACTACAACTCCCTGTTTGGCTCGGGGTGTACAGTTGATTTGTAAATTATCATATGTGAATATGTTATTTGTTGTGGTTATATGAATTACAAGACTACAACCCTTCATATTTGATTGTTAACAGGCGTCATCATTAGACCTAGTAGAGTAGTATATATATATATACTAGCTGATTACCCTGGGAGGGTCCCGGGGTTAAAAAATCTAATTTGACGTGATAACCTATTGCAAATGGCTTAAGTTAACTAACCACAAAATCTCTCAATCATTGCATGTCCATAGTATTCTAATCAGTAATAACTCATATTCCATAACCTAAAACCTGCAACTATTCAAAAACTGATCACATCTCTCTAGTCTCTCATTAGAGTCAAACTCATCACATCTTTCTAATCTCTCACATTCTAATGACTCCTATAATTTGTAACCTAATCAACTAAACAATCACTTAAGTTGGTACGTTGTAACCATTAAAAAACTTAATTGATACCTAACCTAAAAGAATGTATAACTCTAATATTAACACCTATCATAAATGCTAAAAAATGCACAACTCTAATATCAATATTCAATACATAACCTAAATCAATGTATAACTCTAATATTAATACACTAGATTTATATCCCGGGAGCATCCCGGGTTTGAAAAATCTGATATGAAATATCAATTTTAACAATGTATCTTCAATGTTAATGCCTAACCTTAAAATGTATAACTCTTATTAAAACTTTACCTAACCTAAAACAATGTACAACTTCAATGCTAACACCTGTTGTAAATAGAATTCATATTTACCGGTTTGAACACAATTAATGACTTGCCTATACATGATTAACGAATAACCTGAACACTTTGTGTTTTTTTCCTGTATAAACAAAACCCCACAAAAAAATAGTCGTTTTTTTCTCCGTTTTTTATATAGCAATATGGTACTCGTTGGAAAGACAATAAAACGCTCGTTAATTTGGTGTAATTTTTTTCTTTAAAAAATCTCCTATATAAAAGATATTAACGTTTAGAAATTATAGGAGGAAACATTAAAGAGAAAAATCCAATTTTGTTTTTAAATTATTTTTTTCCTAAAATATCTCAATAACACATGACATTAGATAAAAACAAAATAATTCAAAAATAATAAAATTCACACCTCATTATGCCACGTGGCAGATTCAAATGGGAGTTGAGGCCACCATTGAACGCCACGTCACCGACTATCAATTCTTTTATATATATTAATAGATGTCATAAAGGCTAAAAAATACATAACTCTAATATTACCTAACCTAAATAAAGAACAAAATTATACATAGGAATAAACATCGTACAAAATTGCTTATAGTGACAACTTGCAGAAAAAGGAGCGGCGGAGAGTGGTGGTGGAGGTGTGAGGATGATACCCCGTTGTCGTAATGGAAGAAACAGAGAGGCGGCCGATTGAGATTGTAGTTACATAATAAATATTAGGGCCCAAAAAATTCCGAAGACATTATTTATACTATTGTTGTCTGAATCTAGTAAATAATAATAAAATATTGTTGTTTTAGTAAAAGATTGTATAACTTATAACTATATTAATGTATAACCATATAATCACAAATTGACTTACTCAATTTTCATGTTCTTTGTTTAAAGATAAAATAGATAACAGGCCCGATAACAGGCCCAAAAGATTAATAGTCCAATAAGACAGTCGACTGAAAGTTATGTACTCAATCAAGATGTTTATGGTTTTAGTAAATTTTTGTATCCCTTTATCTTTATTAATTTAAAACGATATGCTATAAAATAAAACTGTTTTTGTCTTCTACAACTTTAAAAAACAAAAATATGAATTGCTTTTAGGACATTACATGTATAAAACCGAACACACATTCTTTTTAAACCATTACTTAATTTGAGGTGAAACCATAATCAATAAACATTGTTTATTATTGTTATTATTGTCACTAAAAACAAAAAGGTACAAAAAAAAGCATTAAAGAAACTAAACAAAGATAAATTGGAGAATACCTGCAGATGTCCTCAAGGTGTATGTAGAAACTTTTATGAATTTATGAATTTTAGATAATGGTTCTATTTATAATGTTAGGATAACAACATATGAATCAATATTTATCTAAATTTTAGTAGATATATCTCAATTTAAATTGGAAGATATACTTCTTTTTTAAAGTTTAAAAATAAATATTTTAAAAAAGGATGTTAAGAGATGTGTCTTTTTTATTACGTAAATTATCTATTAAATAATTTCTAAAAATTCAAAACGAATATTTACATTGCAAATCTTAACTGATTATTTGCTTTTTAATATTTAAAAGAAAAAGCAATTGGCTAAAAGAAATATATTTTGCACCTCATTATGCCACGTGGCAGAATCAAGATAGGGTTTACGCCACCATTGAATGCCACGTCAGTAAGGGTTAAAAAATATAACCATTCTAATACTACTAATAATAATTATTACTCTTGTAATTAAATAAATAAAAAAAATAACCTTGCTATAAGGTGACACCATGTGTTGCAGTGTTGCGCGATTCTTTCTCCTAGCTTCTCTTGATGAAGTATACCTATCAATCTTTAGAAGAGTAAAATTCCAATGATAGCATGGCGATTGGGCTGAATTTCAACATCGTAGATAAGAACCTGATTTAAAAGAAAAAACATGATTAATGAATGACCTGAACACTTTTTGTTTTTTTCCTGTATGAACAAAACCCCACAAAAAATAGTCGTTTTTTATATAGCACTATGGTACTCGTCAGAAAGATAATAAAACACTCGTTAATTTGGTGTAATTTTTTTATTTAAAAATCCCGTATATAAAAGATATTAACGTTTAAAAATTATGAGAAAAACATAAGAGAGAAAAACTTAAATTTGTTTTTAAATTCTTTTTTCCTAAAATAACTCAATTTAATTTTAGTAATTGAGAGTAAATTTAGGGTTTTATGTTTATCTTTTTTTTTAATTAAAAAAAGAAATAATTCAAAAAATTAAAATCTTTCAATTATGATGCCACGTGTCAGTTTCATGGAGAGGTTGAAGTCATAATTGCACGCCACGTCAGCAATGTTCAATTCTTTTATATATATTAATAGATAATAGATTAATAGATAAAAAGCAAATTAGATTTGAATAATCGGAAGTATAGTTTATTCTAATAATAATCTATATTTAAAATATGACATAGAAGTAGAGGTGAGCAAATCGGTTTTTTTTGCCGAACCGGTTTCGGTTCCAAACTGGTTTGCTACAATACCGGTTTCTGGCCGAACCGGTTTCGGTTTCAAACCGGTTCGGTTTTGGACCGGTTTTGTCGATTCGTAAGACCGGTTTCGGTTCGGTTTCAGTTTCGGTTTGTTTCGGTTTCGGTTCTTAATCGGTTTTTTTCGCTCACCTTTTAAAATCGTATAAATTACATAAAATTTAACTTTTAATAACTTTTAGGGTTTTTAAAGAAGGAAATTGAATATTAATACAAAAAAACAAAGTTTTATTTGTGTTTATGGCTAAAAAAATGTATTTTTCTTAAACCGGTTTCGACTGGTTTTTAGCGATACCGGTTTTGGTTCGGTTCCAGTTTGTGTACCGGTTTCGGTTCGGTTTCGGTTTCTTTTGACCGGTTTTTCGGTCGGTTTTAGACCGGTTTTCGGTTCGGTTTGGTTTGAGATTTTTTTTAGTACCGTTTTCGGTTCGGGTCGGTTTTACCGGTTTCGGTTTCCGAACCGGTTTTTTTGCTCACCTCTACATAGAAGCCCTAACGTTAACCTAAGTTGTCACATAATCATGTACTACTTTACAATTAAAAAAAATAAAAAATTCTACAAGCTATTTATTAAATATAACTCTATATGGATGATTATTATGTTTTATCGTAAGACTATCCATTATGGTGAATCTTTTGCTAATAAGATCAAAAAAGTTATTTTATCTAAAATTTAATATGTAACAACTAGGTTGTGTGCTCAACCATGGTTTACAACCCAAATATATAACATTTAAGTGTTTTTTCCTCTTTACATGATTTAAATTCAGTTGGACTGAGTTGTGATAGTATATAATGCAAGTCGCATGCACCAAAAATCTCATCTTTCATAATTGAGTCTAGTCAATCAATTAGCTAGTCAACAACTAAATTTTAATAAAAATTGACGATGTCGTTTATTTAGTTAATAGGCATAAATATTGTTTTCGATATTAAGTGGTTAAATTTAGGCCATATGTTATGTAATCAAATCAGGGATGGTGGCCACATAGGCTGAATAAGCTGATAGGCACCACGGCTATGGCAAACATGTCGGCAATCCATGGTGTGGCCATGAAATTGGTTATCGTTAGTGGAGTCTTGCTCGTAAGGTGATCCAAATCCACAATTTCATTTAGGCAACTTTTTATTTTAATATATAGTTTAAGAGTCTTAAACTATTTTTTTATTAAATAATTTGTGCTCATTATATACTATTAATTTACAAACTAAATGAATAGTAACCTAAATTAATAGTAAACTTAATATTATTTTATTTATATTATTTTATTTAAAAACTTTATTATATTATATATTATATTATATACTATTAATACAAAAACTTTTTTATATTATATACTATTAATACAAATAATATAATATTATGTAATTTCATTATTATTTTATTTAAAAATTTTATTATATTATATACTATTAATATAAATAACATAATATTATGTAATTTCGATACAAATTTCATGTGTTACCTTATGTGTAGATTTCTTTATTTTTTTTAACGTTTACAATTAAAATGGAATCTCGATTTTATAATTCATTGATTGATCAACACCTCATCTAAATCTCGATTGTAAAACGCGCAATGCGCGTGATTTTATACAACTAGTTATATTATATACTATATTAATTTACAAACTTAAATGAATAGTAATTTTAATAATATTTTATTCAATTAACTATATTATTATTAACTATATTATTATTTTACTATATATTATTTTATTTAATTAACTATATTATTATTTTATTCATATTATTTTATTCAAAAACTATACATGGTTGCAGAACTCGCTAGGCGCTACCAACTCGGCCAACTGGGGAGTTACGAGTACTCGGCCTATTCGGGCGAGTACTCGGGGGTCGAATCGGCCTATGCGTGGAGTACTCAGAATATTCGGCAAACTCGGCTATACTCGGTGACCCACCCTGTAGCGAGTGCCCGACGAGTAATTGGTCAACTCGGACGACTTTTGCAATTATGATTATATACTATTAATATAAATAACATAATATTATGTAATTTCATTATTATTTTATTCATATTATTTTATTCAAAAACTTTATTATATTATATACTATTAATATAAATAACATAATATTATGTAATTTCGTTACAAATTTCATGTGTTACTTTACAACCAAAATGGAATCTCGATTGTATAATTCATTGATTAATCAACACCTCATCTAAATCTCGATTGTAAAACGCGCAACGCGCGTGATTTTATACAACTAGTTAGCTTAAAAAAACTAAATACAAAGTATAGCTTATTTTTTCTGAATATTCTGATATAACTTTGACTAAAACTTTTTTTTTTAATAAAAAGTATTTTTTTTTTGTCACGTAAGCGGTTTTGATATGTGCTTAGTTTGATATTTCAGATGATAAGAAAATTTTTATATAGTTGTTAGTATATATTTTGTTTAAAAAATATTTAACAAAATGCATTAAATAAAAAATACTACTCCTTTTCACCACCGATATTAATACACTAGGTTATGTACCCGTGTGATATACGGGTTGAACAATTTAAATTATATATATTATATAATTACAAATATAATTAAGAAAAATTAGATTACATGTTATATTTAAAATAAATAAAATTGCCTTTACAACCGAAAAATATTAAATATTCATCAGCCCCTAAATAATTTCTTGTAAAGACATTCATATTCACATAAAACTATTTCCAAACTTTTCAACATATATCTTTCATACTGTGGCTGTTACCTTGTAGACTGCAGGCACAAAAAAAAAATCAAAAGTAATAAGATAAATTTGTTTAGGCTAAGATGTAAAAAATGAAATTAATTTAAAAATATCTCCCCATCCGTTAAACCATTCCAATTGAGTATCGTTAATTTGGATTTGACATCAAGTTTCTTGCAAAGCCAAAATATTTCTAACCTTGAGTGTATAATCATTTTTTTTAACATCAAGGTCCTTAAACATAATGTCATTTATTGGTTCAATATGACTGTAATTATAAAAAAAGGATTTCGTGATTTAATAGCGTGAAAATGAAGCTAAAACGAATTACTAATGAAAAGACTGTTGCCACTTAGATATTGTATTTCTTTGTTAAAGTAACTTGAAACAACACAATCAATGATAATTTCAAACAATGATTGTTCATATATAAAATGTATTTTATTTAACAAGCTATTATAATATGAAAATAGCTAAGCATATTTAGTTTTAATTAATCAAATATTTAATTAATGTGGATTGATTTGTTTTATTTTGTTTGTTCAGAACACTATAAGAAATATAGTTTTAAACTTAGAGTGAAAGACCACATATTAAAAAATAGGTTAATTAACGTTCACGATTTAAATTTAAATTTAATAACATATAAATATGTTATCTTAAAAAATGAATATTTTTTTAATAATATTTACCTCTATTAGCTAATAAACATTTTCAAATCATGTCTAGTAATTTATTTCTAATTTTGTATTAAAATATAATCATATTAATTAATTTACAAAGACATAGTGTATATATATATATATATATATATTGAACTAAATTTTGATAATTAAATTAATAGTTATAGTTGTAAGTAATAAAAATTAAAAATAATTATTTTTAAATAAAGAAACAAATTAAAATAAATGTATTATTTTAAATAAGAAAATGAGAGGCTTTATGAGGGAGTTCTTAGCATTCCATGTGTTGTCTTTTATTAGTATAGATAGCAATAAATTAATGTTGATTGGTTTACTTTATTTATTTGTTTAGAACAATATGAAAGTCTAACAAAAAAGCTTAACCAATTACATTGTGTATTAATTTGCTTATTTGACTTTTGAAATCTTTTAAACATCTAGAATTAGTATGTACTTGCTGAGCATATTTAACATCTAAAACAATGACCAAAATAATAAAAAAAAATTAATAATCATTTGTCAAACATCATAACAAACATAGTTTTAAACGTAGAATGAAAGATCAAAATTTTATAAATAGGTTTATTCAAGGTACATGATTTAAATTTAAAGTTAATAACATATAAATATGTTATATAAAAAAGAATCACTAATGTTTAAATAATTTTTAATTGGTTAGTATTTATATTAATAACAGAAATCATTAAATCCGTTTTTAATGATTTCTGTTACAACTATGATTATTAATGTATTTATATTATAATTTTGCAAATCAATTAATATAATTATATTTGAATTTATTATATTAATTAGTAAAATTAGAGAACTCATGAGGAAGTGCCATGTATCCCTCATGTGTTTTCTTTTATTATATAGTGTAGATGTAGATGTTAAGTGACACGGAGTGCGATCATCCCTCCGCCTACGTTGCGTGCTTTTCGTTATCACCATCACTTAAGATCTAACAAATATATAACATAAACCTCATGTTATGAAATAATTACCAAAAGTATATCAAATTTCACTTACTGTCATTTGCTTATTAAACACTAGTACAAATGCCCGCGCGTTGCCGCGGGTAGTTATGTTTTTTAGGTGCACTTTGCCTGGCGGGTTTTCTATAATATATTTTTAATTGTTCAAAGAACTACAGGATGATAAAACTTGTTTACAAAAGAAAAAAACTCAATACTTGAGGCAGTAAACAAATAGCCGCAATATTTATGCCATCCATTTGATGTGTTCATCTAAAAAAAGTGCACACGTTAACTGTATCTATTTCGTCTAAAAAATGATTAAAAATGGAAAGCTCTAAAACCAAATAAATGCCTTAAGACAATGAAACACTAAAGTCTCAAAGAGGACCATATCTTCACAAATTTTAGTTGTTTTAAATATATATATATATATATATATATATATATATATATATATATATATATATATGAACTTGGACATATCCTTTGAAATAAATCCAACTTGCGATGCATGCACACCAAACAAATTAAATCCAACAAGAGCATCCAAATCAAAAGCGAGTAGAAAATCAAAAAATAAGTAATTACACAAACAAGAAAAAACGAATTTGGATTTTACAAAGCCTAACATGAGCACCAAAAAATATGATTTCTACAAAATTTACTAATTTACCATGGCGCACAAGCGGAGTTAGAGCATAGGAGAGAATAACTCAGAATTCTGAATCAAAGGTGTATGGCATGTATGTTGAAACTTAAGAGACAACCCTCCTTTTAGAGTAAATGGCCACATACATCCCTGAGGTTAAGTCAATATTGCTAGATCCATCCAAAATAAGAATTTTTGACACCTGAGCCACTATAGTTACAAATCTAGTGCTAAATCCGTCCAATTTACAAACTCTGTTAAATATTGTTGCTAACTCAAGGGCAGTTTGGTCATTTCCCACATTTTTTATCCATTAAATTCCCTCCCCCTTTTTAATCAGTTTATGAACTGATTTTAAACCCTAATCCACTAACGCCAAGTCACCAACATCAGACGATCATCAAAGATGGTGCAAACCCTGTGTAGGCTGTTATGGTTGGTGGTTTACAGAACTTGGATCAAAGGAAGAGGCCGGTGAGTGAGGTTTCCGAGGGTGGTTGTGATATGATACAAATTCATATCAGGTTGCTACTCTACCGGCCGGTGATTCCCTCTAAGTGGACAACCCTCCTCGATTTCGAGATATAGATATAGAGACAGAAAGCAACTAACACAAGAAGCGAAACTGAGTAGTTCGTATTCGTAATCATCATCCTTCATCACCACCACCACCACCACTATATTCTTCTGTCTCTGCAACAACTTTTAAGAGGCAGTGATGATAATACTATTCTGATCCAAGTTCATAACGGGGCAATTTTAAGAGATTATATATAGCTTGGTAAGGCAAAACAGAGGACGGTGAAGTGCCAGAGTGATTATTACTATTATTAATTTATTATGATCCTCTGCACATTGCAACCTTTGATATTGCAACCATGGCAAATTATCCTCTTGTTCCGTTCGTAAACGTATCTGAGCCTCCTTTTTAATTTTCTGCAATGTTTCTAGTTTTCGATTGTTTGAATTATGCTGTTGTAGGCGATTTTATTTGATTGTTGTTGCACATGAAAATTTGGTGATTTTTCTTTTATATATTTGACTTTTACAGAAATTGGTACATTATTATCTAAATCATACATAAGGATATCATGTAATAAATAAACACAACAAGAATACACTACAAGTAGAAGAAACGCTTCAGCCATTGGCATCAATTATATATGTAAAATGTCAAAAACACCCCTAAGTTAACGTTAGTTTCTAACAGTGTTAGTTAAATGGATGGATCTAGCAACAAAATGTAAACCATAGTGGTCCAGTTGAGAAAAAAACCTTTTTTGGATGGATCTAGCAAAATTGGTCAAACCTCAGGGACGATTTTAGCTATTCACTCCTCCTTTTATAATGGATATTGAATGGGTGATTAAATGGCATACTTATTGAAGGCCAATGAATTTGTAAATTGATTGTGCATACATGGGGTGTGATGAGTGTTTATGAATGGGAGTTACATGTTAAGAGGGTATAAAGTGTGCATTAAACAATTATGCAATTGGCATTATAAGTTGTACATGGGGGCAAAAATGGAAGAAAATGACAAAAAAATAAAAATTTGTAAAGAGGCTTTTGATATGCCATCTTAAAATTAAAGTGAAATTACCTTTAAGGACATGCTTCCTCCTTAATAAGGTAATAGAGATAAATACAATTTTGATTATTATAACTTGATAATTTGTAGTTAGAGCAACTCCAATGGTTGCCATGTGTGTCGTACCACACGACATATTGGTCACCACCACTGGAGCCACTCGTTTGCTTGGCAACTGTTCGGCCACAAGGACCGTTCGAAGATGCATGTGTGGGCCTCACTTCACATTTTAGAATTAAAAAAAAAAAAAGGCTAGTTTAAAAAAAACCATGATGCAAGTTTTATATTTATAATTAGGGGAATTTGATTTTAATAACCTAAACTATTCGAAATTGGCCGTTGGCACCCCAAACTAAAAAATTAGCCATATATAACCTATACTATTAACATATTTGATTCTGGCACCCAATTTGGGTTAAGTCACTAACCCAGTTAGTTTGGAGGTGCCATGTCAGCATGCCACGTCAGATTGTGAGTGTCATGTCATCATGTCACGTCAGATTGGGGGTGTCACGTCAGCCAAAACACTAACTGGGTTAGTGTGACATCCGTCCCCTTTCACTCTTATCGTTTTACAACGTTAGCCCCACTTGTATTCAAGAATTTTCATTTCTAGCCCTTTTACAAAAAGAAAAAACAAAAACTCTTTAATTATAAAAGAAATTAACAGTTGTGAATATTTATTTAGTTATCTATTTAAAACTTTTCATCTAAGTCCAAAATCATATTTATATATTTTCAAGTTAGATATATGTTTCTAACGGTGAAGATAACTATTGAAAATTTATATTGTTATTATAAACTAAAATATGAATCTCGATAATTATTACGTAGTGTTGTTGACTGTATCAAATGAAGTTGATAATAGATTAAACTAGATGAAAAGTTTTGTCATCATTCACAAATTAAAACGCATAATGAATTTGAAACGAGTTTAAAACAAGAAGTTTTGTAATCCAACTTTTAGCTCTTTTCAAACAATTCGATATTAAACAAAATCTTGAATTAATTTTGGTAAACTATTTTCATTAAGAGCGATATTATAATATGGATGAATATAAAAGGTTTTTTTATAACTGCTCCGGTATATACGTCGTCATTTACTCGGGGCATTTACCGGCTATCAATGTCATTTAGTTCTACACATTTATTGCTATAAAACATTCCTTAGCAAAGTGCAATCATGGACCAAATTGTTGGAAAATTATAGAAGTGAATGTGAGTTAAGTGTGTGAGTTGGTTGTGTCCCACATTGGTGGGAAGATGAAAGTTGGAAGACTTTATAAGGTAAAGTTTGAATGGAGGAATTAAATTGTTAAAGTTATATTATCCTCTGACTCCTACCCGCGCGCAGGGGGGGGGGTGCAAAAATGGGTTCTGGCTCGGAAAATTCCTTGAACCAACGTGGCGCCCGCACGAATGCAGCTCGAAAAACCCGGGTCCGTGCGAGACTGGTTTTTGATGTCTGTTTTAATTTTTGCACAATGTAGCTGATTGTTCTAGAAAGAACTCTTTGCCTACAGCTTCCAACAGTTTTGGTTGTTCAAGTATATAATACAGACTTGTGTGCAGAACAATCAGCTAAGGGAAGAGACGACGAATCTGTTTAAGGGAATTGTGTCAAACACAAGCCCGGTTCTGTTAATCCTTTTTATTTTCCCTGTTTGTTTCTTTTTGCAGAATCTGATCGGTCTCCATTTTACTGTAAGTAATCCAACACAAATTAGAGAGTTTTTCCTCATTTCGAAACCGATCTCAGTTCTTCTTTTTATATATCCCGCAAAATAAAACCCACCACCATTGGTCAAACTATAATTGTCGCCTTTTCACTCAAGCAAACCACCTTCGCTACAACACTGTTACGAAACCCAAAGAAACTCACTAACTTTACAACTTGATCTTTACATCGTGTTTCCCACTCGACTCAACAAATCAACTCCATTTGACCCACTGAGTCGAGACCGAACCCATCTCAAAATACCATGTTTCATACCTACTCGCTGCAAAGCATTGGCACACACTTTCGATCCTCTTCATGTGCGGCAATCTTGCAAGCAAAAAATCCAAATTCCTTAAGAGTCGAACAACTTGCGTTCATACTCGTTCAAGAAAATGCATTATGATTAGTTTCCTTCATCATAGATATGGTAATAATCTGAATCCCAATTCTTGTTTTCTTCGTTTTAGAACTCCAACGATTAAAAGAAGCCATTGTTTGAAATATAATGAAAGATGCACAAATATACATTGTTTTGGAAAGCTTAATTATCCAACGATCTGATACATTTTGAAAGCTTTGAAAATGAACCCATGAAAGTTTTTTTTAAAACCTATTTTAAAGGAGAATCTAAAGCCTTTGAATAAAATATTGATGTACAAAACATGTGAACCGAATGGATTAATTCACCAAAATAATTCTTGCTACTTATCTCGAATAAACTATCTTTAGGTTGTTATTCGTCTTCGCAAAAGCATTATAGCATTTGGAAAATTCCATCATGCGTGATCAAGCGTTTCGTAACATTTATTCAAATACACGGTCCTTTATGGTTTTGCTACGCGACTAAGGTGACCACTAAATTACTACACCGAAAGGTGAGTATATCTTTCCCCTTTTTCATGTTTTACTATTTTTGGGCTACTCATGTACACTATTATCAAATGTTATTCATATACTTACACTCTGTTCCAGAGTTTCATTAAAGGATGGAAGAGAAAGGATTAGGAAAGAAGTGGGCAAAAAATGTGTTCCAGAGTTTTTGTAGGAGGGAAAGGGAGGGAATGAGAGGGATAATAAAGAGGTTTTTAGGGTGATTTTCAATCTTTCTAATTTGGAAGGAATTGAAGAGAAAGGAAGATGAGAGAGATCCTTTCTCTTCCATCCTTTAATGAAACTCTGGAACAGAGTGTTAATGCAATTCTCATGTGTGTTTGCCTTATGTGATTTGGTGTGTATTTATGCTTGTCAAAATCATTAACCGCTGGGCGGCCTAGCATTTCAATGAATAGTACTATGGTATACCCCCTTGAGACTCTGTTGAGAGAATCTTGGTCATTGTCTTGTTAATTCATTATTCAAATTGTTAGTCATGTGTTGGTCATTATTCATAGGCTTGGTTTTGACTGATACTACTTATTACATAATTGCAAATGGTACCGCTCATGAATTGCAAAACTCTTTTCCTACTATATATATATATATATATATATATATATTCAAACAGGGTATGCTCACCAATACATTTTTGTATTGACCAAATTATTTTCGTACATGTTTCAGGTTGTTATGAGATGACTTTTAAGCTTTCGGAATCTTACTTAGATGTTGGATTTGTTGTATTTCAGCATTAGTTGTCACTTTAGAATTTTTGTATTTTCCTTTCAATGTAATAAATTATTCAATTCAATGTATTTAAATTTACACTTTAGTACCATGAGCTATTGAGCAATCGTCACTACGTGACACCTCGATGTTTCCGCCATCGGTTGGGGTGTTACAGTTAGTGACTTAACTCAAATTGGGTGCCAGAATCCAATAGGTTAATAGAACAAGTTATATATGGCCAATTTTTTAGTTTGGGTGTCAATGGCCAATTCTAAATAGTTTAGGTTATTAAAATTGAATTCACCTTATAATTATAACTAATTAACTATCCATCCACCTTTGAAATTCAAATATTCACCAAATTCTCACTGAACTCACATTTCACTCTTAAAAATTCAACAAATTAACACTCTCAAATTTCTTCCACCCACTCGCAATCATTATGGATGATGAAATTTCTTTCCAAGATTTGTGGGGTGTTGGCTCAAACTCGAACCAACCTTGACCCTCATTATGGTTATCCCCAAAAAAACGTTTCGTACCGCCTAACGTCCCCAACTACGGTTATCCCCCCTTATCCTTACTACAACCCTTAAGATTCCCAATCGTCCGATAAGATGACTACATCTCCAGCTGCTACTCCGCCATCAAGCAGAAATAAAAAGGGTAAACAAGTTGATGCATGGTCTTCTAAACATATTACTCAAGCTCATAGATGGTGCATGGAATAAAGTTTTGATGCGAGCTTTTACATTCAAGTTACAACCAACCCGATCGTAGGCAAGAACCCAAAAAAAAAGGATGAGTATTGGGGTGCGATGCACGAGTACTTTTGCAATGAAATTGCAAATATTCATAACCGATCCACCAATAACTTGAAGTCTCATTGGCACATGATATCAACTACAACAAGCAAGTTTAATGAAATTTGGAACCGTAACCGGAACAGCCATAATGAGTGGTTTGATGACCAACTCATCAACCTATGTAAAAATGAGTATTTTACAGCAACTAAACAATATTCCAAGTATGAGCATGTTTTTCATATTGTGAAAAAACAAGTCAAAATGGCACGAACTGGTGCCATTTGTTTCAAAGAGGACAAAGTTATCGGAATCGGGAACTATTCCACGTCTAATTCTGATGCCATCAACCTCGGTGACAATGATAATCCAACCGAGATTCAAAATTTCAATATCAATCTCACTGATTTTGAAACCTCGTATGAGTACATAGAACTGTCTTGTCCAATTAGGCAAAAGAAGGCGAATGCGAGGGAACCAAAGACCGAGTGAGATACCAAATCCGATACCAATGGACAACGTCAAGTTATGTAAACCATGGAGGAGTTCAGGGGCCAAATATCTCAATTTCTTAAGAATCAAGACCTCCAAATTCTATTAATGGACACTCAACTATGGACTTAGTAATACTAGCAACACACGACAAGTTGCGTAGGATGATTAAAAAACGCCATGGTACGGAACTTGTATTTTGATTCTTATTTTTAAGTTACGTATGTGTTTTTATTTTTTATTTTCATTTTAGTTGTGTTTTTTAAAATGTTGTATGTTTTTTGCTTACATTAATGTGTGTTTTTTCTAGTAACCTTGTCATTTTATTTTGTGTCGGTTTTTTTATCTACTTTTTATTTTATTATATTTCTTATAATTTAAATATAAATAGATATATTATAGTATATTATAAAAGAAATAATTGGATATATATTAAATTAAGAGAAAATTATGTGATGAAGTGGATGGTGAGGCGGCAGTTTGTAAACAAGGACGAGTTCTACCACTGTAGGAGAAATGAAGGTTTTTAGAAGCTGGTTTGAAATCTGATATGACATGCTGAGGTGACGACGGTTTGTAAAAATAGACTGGTTGAACTATTGCTGATGGTCTTAGACCATGCATAACGATTTCACTAAAAATTCATGTTGGCCGGAGGACCTTTATTTATTTACTTTCTTTAAAGCGCGTAATGGTTTTGATGTAAATAAATAAAAAAGAAAAATAAAATAAAATTGAGTATGAGATGAAAGCATGTGATTGGTTAAAAAAACATGAGTCTGATCTCAAACCTCTGTCCAACCCCCATTACCCGGCTCACGCCCCACCGGGGTAGTGTTTCACCTCCAACACACAGACTTGACTTAATGACGTTAAACCGTTCGCGAAGAGAAGATAGTTGTTTTAGGCAAGGAAAAAAAGCCAACCATAGCGGAGCGCAAGCAAAGCTTTCGGAGATTATTTTATTTAAAAAATTAGAAAAAAAAAACTTAAAAAAAAAACCCAGCGAAATATTGATTTGTCTGATTTGCCAAAAAAGCCTCACCACAGGATTTTGTTATCTAGTTAACAGCCTTAGCCTGAAAGTGTTCATTATCACTAGTTTTAAGTCTGTATACTTGGATCCTTCTTCTACACCAACTTCACACCACAAACTAACTTCTGCTCTTCTTTTCTTTACTTCTTCCCTTCATTCATCATCATCATCAATGGTGGTCTGATTCAACTGGTAACCCCTCTTTCTTCACTTTTGCATGTAATAATCATCACCTCCACCCTTACAATATTAGTTTTCTTGATTCATTTCCATGTGGGTTATTGTTAAAAACATGAATTTTGTTAATTTATAACCCAAGTTCACTACTTTTCCCATCTTTGGTTTTGTTTAATTCATGAAATTTATTAATTATTTTTTTTAAATGCTAAATTAAGGAAAAATTCAAGATTTCCAATAGAATTACACTAAAATTTGTTAATATATATTTTTTTAAATGTAATTTGTTAATATGAAGTCAAATTTACAACCTTTTACATCTAGGATTTTGTTGAAATCTTTTTTTTTTTTTTTTAATGCAAAGTTTTATGTTTTTCATTCCATGACTGCGAAAATTGCATCAAGATAGCGGGCAGGCGGGCAACAAGCTGTGCGGCCACCCTTTCTGAAATCTTGAAACTGAATTTAGGAATTAATAAATTATTAATTAATCTGTAACTGTTTTTTTTTTTTTATTTTTTTTTTTAGTTAGGAATAATGACATCTTCAATGCTGTATGGAGCTGAAAATCTGGCAATAATAAGAGGAAGAGTTGGTGCAAATGGGTTAGGATTTAATGGGTCAGATTTGAATGGGAGAAAATTTCCACTCAAAGTTAATTTAGCTTGTCGAAGTTCGGTTTCGAGAGGTAGAACCTTAGTTGTACCTAAGTGCAGTGTGTCTTTACCTAGGCCAGCTTCACAACCTAGGTTCATACAACACAAAAAAGAGGCATTTTGGTTCTATAGGTTTTTGTCAATTGTGTATGATCATGTCATAAACCCGGGCCATTGGACTGAAGATATGAGAGATGAAGCGTTAGAGCCGGCCGATCTTTATAGCCGGAATATGATAGTGGTTGATGTCGGTGGTGGTACCGGGTTCACTACTTTGGGTATTGTGAAAAATGTTGATGCTAAAAATGTTACGATTTTGGATCAGTCGCCACATCAGCTTGCTAAAGCGAAGCAAAAGGAACCGTTGAAAGAATGCAAGATCATTGAGGGTGATGCTGAGGATCTTCCTTTTAAGACTGACTATGCTGATAGATATATATCTGCCGGAAGGTATATATACATATAAATCCTCTCAAATTTGATGTTTTGTGCTTATCTTTATTTGTTTTTGTTCATGTTACATTTTAGGGGTGTTTGGATTTGGTTTTTGGAATGTGGTTAACTTATTATTGTGATTATTAGTTTATTGTGTTTGGTATATTAGCTATTTAAGAAAATGTAAGATGGACCATAGTTGTCAAAAGCGCGCAAGGCACGCGCCTAGGCGCAGCGAGGTGCACCAAGTGCGCTGCGCCCTGTGAGGCGCGCATTTAGGCGCTGAGGTGCACTATCAGGGCTCTTTCAGGCTAATTTTCGGCCAAATTCAGGCTAAAAGTTGCCTAAACCTCTAAAACATCCTAAATGAGCTATGAACAAGTCCTAAACAACCCTAAAACATCCTAAAGTAGCCCTAAACAAGCCTAAAACATCTCTAAAATCCCTAAAAATGTATTTTATACTATGAGCCTAATTATAAAAAGCCCTCGTTTTTTATGCGCCTTGCGCCTAGGCTCCGGGCTCGGCCTATGCGCCTAGGCGCTTTGACAACTATGAGATAGACAAAGAAGTTGTCAATAAAGGGATAACTTGTATTTAAGCAACTTCTTTTATAATTTTTACTATTTAATAAACTAGTTATTTCTGAAAATTTTAGATGGTCAAGGAAGTGGTCAATGGTCAACCCGACCCGAACAAATAATTACATGTTTTGATGGCATTGCATTCTTGCCTGACCCACCCATTTTGCCACATATATTCACCATCTATTGGCACAGGTTGTTAGAGCACGGTTTGATTGAAAACTTATATGTTTTTACTTGTCATCGGGTATATCGCTATGACCTTCAAATGTTGAAACTTGAAAGCTACTTTTCTTTAGCTAATAAACTAAGGATACAATAACATGTTTAACATTTAGACACCATTCATTTGCATCATTATCTTTCTCGTTTCTTCGGAACAAATATGGTCTAGTATTATGAACCCGTCCCAAATCACAGAAAGGCGACCCACAATCAAATATACGACACAATTCAAATGTTAAGTGACTTATAGAAAGAGAAAGTTATGCTTGGATCATTTTACTGTGTTTTTGTGCCTGTCGAATTATTGACTTCTTAAAGAATCTTTGACGTACGGGCTATCTGCATATTTTCTTGCAGCATTGAGTACTGGCCTGACCCGCAACGAGGCATCAGAGAAGCATACAGGGTTCTAAAGATAGGAGGGAAGGCATGTTTAATCGGGCCCGTATATCCAACATATTGGTTGTCTCGTTTCTTTGCGGACGTGTGGATGCTTTTTCCAAAAGAGGAAGAGTACATTGAGTGGTTTACAAAGGCTGGATTTAAGGATGTGAAGATTAAGAGAATTGGCCCAAAATGGTATCGTGGGGTCCGTCGCCATGGTTTGATCATGGGGTGCTCTGTTACTGGAGTCAAACCTGCATCAGGGGATTCACCGTTGCAGGTAACAGGTTCTTACTAGTTTAGGGGGCAGAATGGGCGGGTGGAGCAGGCTGGGTAACGGGTCAAAATGGGCTACTTGGGTTGGCCTAGAACATGTTTTGTCCTATTTTATAATTAGTTAATGTGTTACCATAACTGTGTTATTACAACTATAATCAGGCCGGATTGTAGGCGAGAATTTTTTTTTTCATCTTCTTTATCATCTCGAAGAAGATGAAAACGCCATTTAATAAAAATAAAGTTTTTATAAAAATATGGTTTTCAAGGTTTTATATTTTGAGAAGCTTTTGGGGTTTTCGGTTTCAAGGATTTTGATTTTGAGAAAAAATGATTTAAGTTAACTTAGTTTTGTTGTCATTTGACCTGTTTCCCAACCCGTTAGGGAAAAATCAAAACTCAAGTTGACCCAGCAAGTAAATGAGTTGAAATTGTCACCGAATTATCAGTCATCACAGACAGACAACTCTCATCCTTTATTAGCAAGCATTCCCTAACTTATAATAGGGTACGACTATGAACCATGCCCTGTCGAAGGCGGTTTACATGAGTCGATCTAAAGTGCATTTGGTCAAGTTTGTTGGTTCATACTGCACTCAATCCATTTATGTGAAAATAGGTTGATTCGCGCTATAGTTCATAGCTAATGTCTCAAATGGACAAGCTAAAACGCCGGTGATCAAAGAGGCTAAAATAATCGGGTTTTGACGTAGAATGTCATATTGCATACTCATTTACCCGTCTAAGCCGGGTTTCCCGGGCTATCCATTTGGCGGGCTTCTTGAGTTCTTTGCTTCAGGGCCGGCCCTGAGCATGGGCCGGGTGGTCATCGGCTCAGGGCCCGACTCTTAAATGGGCCCAAACTTTTTTCAAAAACATACACATGTATATATTAAATTCTATATTTAGGATATATATTTGTTTTTATATATTAAAGTCTTGTTATTGGAGTTGAAAAATTTAATATAGAGGTCTCAAGTTCAAACCTTAGCAAGCATTCCCTAACTTATAATAGGGTACGACTATGAACCATGCCCTGTCGAAGGCGGTTTACATGAGTCGATCTAAAGTGCATTTGGTCAAGTTTGTTGGTTCATACTGCACTCAATCCATTTATGTGAAAATAGGTTGATTCGCGCTATAGTTCATAGCTAATGTCTCAAATGGACAAGCTAAAACGCCGGTGATCAAAGAGGCTAAAATAATCGGGTTTTGACGTAGAATGTCATATTGCATACTCATTTACCCGTCTAAGCCGGGTTTCCCGGGCTATCCATTTGGCGGGCTTCTTGAGTTCTTTGCTTCAGGGCCGGCCCTGAGCATGGGCCGGGTGGTCATCGGCTCAGGGCCCGACTCTTAAATGGGCCCAAACTTTTTTCAAAAACATACACATGTATATATTAAATTCTATATTTAGGATATATATTTGTTTTTATATATTAAAGTCTTGTTATTGGAGTTGAAAAATTTAATATAGAGGTCTCAAGTTCAAACCTTAGCAAGCATTCCCTAACTTATAATAGGGTACGACTATGAACCATGCCCTGTCGAAGGCGGTTTACATGAGTCGATCTAAAGTGCATTTGGTCAAGTTTGTTGGTTCATACTGCACTCAATCCATTTATGTGAAAATAGGTTGATTCGCGCTATAGTTCATAGCTAATGTCTCAAATGGACAAGCTAAAACGCCGGTGATCAAAGAGGCTAAAATAATCGGGTTTTGACGTAGAATGTCATATTGCATACTCATTTACCCGTCTAAGCCGGGTTTCCCGGGCTATCCATTTGGCGGGCTTCTTGAGTTCTTTGCTTCAGGGCCGGCCCTGAGCATGGGCCGGGTGGTCATCGGCTCAGGGCCCGACTCTTAAATGGGCCCAAACTTTTTTCAAAAACATACACATGTATATATTAAATTCTATATTTAGGATATATATTTGTTTTTATATATTAAAGTCTTGTTATTGGAGTTGAAAAATTTAATATAGAGGTCTCAAGTTCAAACCTTGACTGTAGCATCATATTCAATTTTTTTTTTAATTCAACCCTCTTTACAAAATTTTGGGCCCAAATTTTTTTTAGTGTTCTCGGAGATGGCCCTGCTTTGCTTATACAAATATTTATCATCTCTTACTAACATTCTTTTTTATCATCAGTTGGGCCCCAAAGAAGAAGACATCTCAAAACCAGTGAACCCATTCGTGTTCCTTGGGCGTTTTCTCTTGGGTGCGTTGGCTGGAGTCTACTACGTCCTGGTCCCCGTCTACATGTGGCTCAAGGACCAAATTGTTCCAAAAGGTCAGCCCATCTGAGTGATGGTCAAGTCACTTTTGGTTTGTATCAAATGATGTCCAGTTTTCAATATCATGTGTGTTATGTGAACCCCTGTTAGGATTTTAGCCCTTTGTTTTTTATGAATGGTTGAGCATAAACTTTCATAATTTGTGCAATTTTTTGTTTGCCAATAACTCTCATACACTTCTTTTGACGAGGCTTGAACCCACACCCTTTTATTGATAAGTCACTTGATTTTGTTGAGCTAAATCGCTGCAAATTCGTTCAACGCCTTATGTTGTCGGACCTTGTATGACGTGTCGCACATAATACGGGACACAAATACACCTAGCAAAACATGATCTGGTTGGGTAACGAGTCAAAACAAGTTCCGGTAAAAAAATAGGCTAGGGCCATTTTAATAAAGGGAATTTGAATTTAATAATCCAAACTTTGTCGGGTTGGAAGACAATAATCTCAACTTAAAAATTGAAATCTAACAGGTCTGACTTATTTTGGTTTTTATTTCACTGGACTAAAACTAACTGGGTTAACCCGGTTAGTTTTCTGCCTATGTGTCTTGCCACGTTTGCAGATGACGTTTAAAAAACGTCCTGGTTGGCAAAAAAAATCAGGCATAAAACTAACTAGGTTAACCCCAATTAGTTTTGGTCGAGTGAAATAAAAACCAAGACAAGTAAGACCTGTTAGATTTCAATTTTCAAGTTTGGATTATCGTCTTTCAACTTGACAAAGTTGGGATTATTTGATTCAAATTCCCACTTTTAATAAATTATTGATTTGATTTAAAAGAATCTTTTTTATTTTTCACAGACTATATTATTTTATGGTGGCTAAAAGGCAAATACATGATTAAAGATTCCATTGATTTCTTAGCCTATAAAAATATGTCAATGAATCCATGATCCATCCACATCTTTTGGGCTTTGGTCTCTCCGTTATCACCAAATGCAAACAGGTGACAACAACTCATAATCCAATAAACATATCTCCTATCGATCTTTCTTGCTATTCCAATTTCCCATTTTAACCCTACTCATTCCAAACATCAACATATAACACACAAACCACAGGGGTACTTTGGTAAATTACCTTTCCAAAAACACGTATATATACATGCATAAGCCAATTTCCAACATGCAAACGATGCCATTATTATTATTCACTAACATTCAAAGTATATGTCGTTCGACCTTCCTGCAAACCTCATCCCGTCCGACGCGAGCCCTGGTTGGTTGAACAAAGGCGATAACGCATGGCAGCTGACCGCAGGCACGATGGTGGGCCTGCAAAGTGTCCCGGGCCTAGTCATATTGTACGGCAGCATTGTGAAAAAGAAATGGGCAGTAAACTCATGTCTCATGGCGCTTTTTGCCTTTGCGGCCGTGTTAGTATGTTGGGTTGGTTGGGGCTATCAGATGTCGTTTGGGTCGGAACAGCTTTTACCATTTGTAGGACGACCAGGTTTGGCGTCCCTACGCGCTAGTTATCTAGTTGAAAGGGCATTTGCAGGAAAGTTTCCAAATGCAACTATGATTTTCTTTCAGTTTGTTTTCGCGGCCATCACGTTGATCTTGATCGCTGGTGCGTTGCTAGGGAGGATGAATTTTTACGCGTGGATGGTGTTTGTTCCGATTTGGTTAACGTGCTCGTATACAGTGGGAGCTTATAGCATATGGTGTCCTGATGGTTGGTTGGCAAAAATGGGTATGATTGATTATTCGGGTGGTTATGTTATTCATCTGTCTTCTGGTGTTGCTGGTTTTACTGCGGCTTATTGGGTAATTAATTTTATCTTTGAATCTATTGGGTATTTGCTACCGAAAACATTAACATATTTCATGACCTATTTGTGAACCAAATCACAATGGTTGCAAAATTTATTATTGCAAAACAGTCTTAAAATTTATGGACGTTTCATTTTAGTAGGAAAAACTAGAATAAAAAATGAATCAATATTAAAAGGAATTATTGATTAAAAAAATATAGAAAGACTAATTTTTAAATTAGAAATTAACATTCGGTAGCAAAATTAGAATAACAATTAAATTTAAAAGTTATTATTTAGTTGCAAACTGGCCACAAGATTTGAGACTAGATTATTGGTCATTAAAACATTGTGACCGAAGGGTTAGAATCAAATATACAGTGAAAAAAAATAGAAAGTCGTGGGAAGGGTATCAAACGAACTTCGATGGAACTCATTTAAGCGGTATTGGAACCGTCTCATCGAACCCCACGATCTTAGTTTTTAGGTTTTCGCATTTTTGGATTTTTAGCTTGTAGATTTTAGATTTTATGTAATATCATTGTGTCTTTTATGTGACATTGTGTCTTTTTCTTATTTTTGTCATTGTGTTATTTTTGCGATTCATTATGTCTTTTATCCTCGGCATTATGTTATATTTTGTGACCCATTGTGTTATAATTCGTGATTTATTGTGTTTTTTGTATGCTTTTCACCATTCTCATTTATTTTACACGGTGTAAGATAATTTAACCCTGTGCCGAAATGACTATGTAATTACCCATATTTCTAGTAGTGTAATTTCCAATCTATTTTTGGTGATGTAGGTAGGACCGAGGGAAAGTAAAGATAGGGAAAGGTTCCCGCCCAATAACATACTATTGATGCTATTAGGAGCGGGTTTACTATGGATGGGGTGGACGGGGTTCAATGGGGGCGACCCTTATATGGCGAGTCGAGATGCTTCACTTGCGGTCCTTAACACGCACGTGTGCGCGGCCATGAGCTTGTTAACATGGCTCCTACTTGATATCATGTTCTTTGTAAAGCCGTCGGTTATTGGTGCTACACAAGGCATGATCACCGGTCTAGTATGCATCACCCCAGCCGCAGGTAATACAGACACTTATACAAATAAATCTAAGATTAAATTTAATTATTTTAAACTAAAGTTTATAAAAATGAATGAATAGGAGTTGTGCAAGGTTGGGCAGCAATGATAATGGGAATATTATCCGGTAGCATACCATGGTTCACAATGATGGTGGTACACAAGCAAGTGTCACTACTAAAAGAAATCGACGACACAATGGCGGTGTTCCACACCCACGCGGTGGCAGGGTCACTAGGTGGTGTTCTAACCGGTTTCTTTGCTGAGCCAAGGCTAACCCGTGTTTTCTTTGACACGACGGATGGGTGGCAACACTACATAGGGCTTGCATACGGTTTAAAAACAGGGCGGGTTGGGGCGGGGTTGCGCCAAATGGGCATCCAAGTGGTAGGAATATTATTTGTTGTGGTGTGGAACATTTTTATCACAAGTTTAATTTGTGTTGCAATTAGAGTTGTGATCCCTCTTAGGTTGAGTGAAGAAGAGTTGCAATTTGGGGATGAGGAAGTGCATGGGGAGAGTGCATATGCATTGTGGGGCGATGGAGAGAAGCTTCTCGAGACTTCAAAGCTTTATTCGAATCATGGGTGTGATGAGTTTTCGGTGAAGGAAGGAAGTGGTTTTCGATAACTCTTTTTGCCAAGTTGGTTTTTATAAATCTAGAAAAGAATATTGGTGTAATAAATTATACATAGTGTAATGAAACTAGTATGATGTATATGTTTTAAAAGTCTATGGCAAATAAATAAACAATAAGGCATATGTTAGTTTTAAAATTCTTACAAGAAAATAATTAATATGGGCATTGAATATAATGTGTAATTGTGTTATTTAGACGTGTCAGCGAACCGCATAATCTAAAATCAGTCGATCGAGTCGTCAATCCGACCTTTTAGTTACTTCGTGTACCACCATAGACCGTGAACACCATGAAACTGATATATTAATCTTGTAATGTAAGGTTTGGTAACTAGAAGGATTTAGTTGTCAATCTTGTAAACTAGGTTTTAGAGATAGATTTCCTAGTTTAAGTCAAACAAGTTTCTAGATTATTATAGTTCCTTGGTGGACAAGGAATAAATGCTAGTTTCCTTGTTCTCCAAGGATTGTAGGCTTATAAATAGATGAGTGATTTTGTAAGTCAAGCAATTCAATCACATCAAAGAATAAGAAACAAGTTTGGCTTAATTCGTGTGGGTCTTTGGTACCGATTTCTAACAATTGGTATCAGAGCTCAGAGTTGGGTAACAATACGGTCGATAATGATCAGCAAGTCCGGCTAGACAAGAACCGATCGACAAAAGTGATTTGCGATCGGAAGAATCTTAGCGACGGGTTTAGTCTGTCGGAAGCAGGCTGCGGCAGAAGAAGACGTGTCTTGCATAAATCGTTTACAATGGGAGACGATGCTAATCGACAGATCGTTACAGCCAAAGACCACAACACGACATCTCTCCAAATCCCACTGTTAACTCCGGTGAACTATACGATTTGGGCGATGAAGATGAAGGTAATCCTGAACGTTAATAGTGTTTGGGAGATGATAGAGCCAGGTACAGCTGCTAACGCGAAGAAAAACAACATTGCGATAGCACTTCTATTCCAAGGAATACCCGAAGATTTGGTGCTCCAGATCGGAAACCTGACTACGGCCAAGGAGATGTGGGAAGCAATTAAAAACCGACACCAAGGAGCCAAGCGGGTGAAGGAGGCGCGGCTTCAAACCTTGATGTCCGAATTCAAAAACCTAAAGATGAAAGAGACCAGTTCGGTGGACGAATTCTCATGCAAAATTTCAAGTATCGCCTCTAAAGCATCAACACTCGGAGAAAGAATAGAAGAATCGAAGCTTGTCAAGAGGTTCTTAAACGGATTACCGAATAAGTTTATTCACATGGTCGCGTCACTTGAGCAGGTGATCGATCTTAAAACAGTCACGTTTGACGATGTGGTTGGACGTTTTAAGGCCTACGAAGAGAGGATAGGGTCCGAAGATAATCAAACCACGAAGCATGAGCATCTTCTTCTTACGTACGAGGAGTGGGAAGCCAAGAAGAAGCAGGGAAAGAGCTTCGGCTGCGGAAGAGGAGCGTCAGCCGAAGGTTCATCTTCACAAAGGGGTAAAGGAAGAAGTCGAGGCAGAGGTTCGGGTCACGTAAGGGAGAAGGAAACCACTAAGAAGACAACAAAGGATCGTTCAAAACTTAAGTGTTTCCGATGTGACGAGTTGGGCCACTTTTCAAGCGATTGCCCCACCCGAAACAAAACCGAAGAGAATAACCTCACCCTTGACGACGGACCGGTGCTCTATATGGCAACCCATGAAGGAGTGTACTTGAATGAAGACCGAGTTGACTTGAAGAAGTATGATGAGAGTCCGCGAGAAAACAACACTTGGTTTCTCGATAACGGGGCGAGCAATCATATGACGGGAAACAAGGATTGGTTTTCGAGTTTAGACAACCGGATAAAAGGTAAGGTTCGGTTCGGAGATGGTTCATGCATGGAGATAAGAGGCCGCGGCACAATTATCCTAGAAGGCAAGTCGGGTAAGCAGCGGATCTTGAAGGATGTTTACTACATACCTTCGTTGAAGAATAACATAATCAGTGTCGGGCAAATGGACGAGTCAGGACACAAAATAACAATCGAGCATGGCGTATTATGGATGTTTGAACCAAACGGATCGGTTCTAATGAAGGTACCTCGTTCAACCAATCGTGTTTATAAGATTAACCTAAAAGTTGTTGCGCCAGTCTGTTTACAGGTTAACATGCATGACGAGTATTGGCTTTGGCACGCCAGACTCGGTCATCTTAATTTTGATGCGCTGAGGACGCTATCAAGAATCTCGATTGGGCTACCATTCATCAAGAGACCATCCGCAATATGTGACGCATGTGTGATAGGAAAGCAAACAAGGGGAGCTTTTCCAAAGGAAGTCAAATATCGCGTGTCAAAGCCGCTTGAGCTACTCTATGCCAATTTATGCGGAGCCATCTCACCAATGACTCAAGCAGGAAACCGGTACATGCTACTGATTGTAGATGATTACAGCAGGTTTATATGGGCTTACATGGTGAAAACCAAAGACCAAGTTCCTGGAATTCTAATCGGATTCATCAAAGGAGTGGAGAGGAAACTTGGGACAAGCCTAAAAACCTTGAGAACCGATAATGGATGAGAGTTCACATCACATGTACTAGGAGATTTCTGCAAGGAAAGAGGAATTGCAAGGCAATACACGGCTCCCTATACCCCTCAACAAAACAGGGTAGTTGAAAGACGAAATCGCATAGTAATCGGTACTACTCGAAGCATCCTAAAGGCCATGTCAGTACCACAAGTCTTTTGGGGCGAAGCAATCATGCACTCAGTTTATTTGTTGAATCGCTCTCCAACGAAGGCATTGCAAGACTTAACGCCCTATGAAAAGCTCAAGGGAAGGAAACCAGATCTTTCATATATTAAAGTGTTCGGGTGTGTAGGGTTTGTTAAAATCTTAACACCTGGACAGAAGAATTTGGATGATAGAAGCTTTCTAATGGTGTATATGGGTTCTCAGCCGGAAACAGGAGAGAATACGCATCGGATGTTTGACTCGAGCAATGGACGGGTACACATAGTTCGAGACGGGGATGTAAAGTTCAAAGAGACGGAAGAGTATGATTGGAAGGATTACGTGTCCCGCACTAATACCGAAGAGAGCGCATGGACAGACTTTGTCATTAAGTCCAAAGCGCCAACGCAGCCCACAGAAGAAGACTTGCACGAGTCTGAAGCATCTGCGCAACCTACTGGCGATAACGCGCACGCGGAAGACTTTGCGCATATAGACAACTTTGCGCACACGGGTGATTTCGCGCCAAGAATGTTTGACGAGGGCGCAATGTCAGCGCACGCAACGTCAGTGCAGGCAAACGAAGAAGGAGGATCTAGCGCATCACGCGCGGATCTGAACGTGTGACATCCGTCACTTTTTCATTATATATTTTTTTTATTTTATACAATAATAATAATAATAATAATAATGATAATAAATAATAATATTAGTCTAGACTAAACCACTCTTAAACCCAACACAGCCCAATCCATATCCCTTGTCCATTTTTGAGCCCAAGACACAAACTCAAACCCAACCCAACCATCCAGAAGCCCATCAGCGAATCCGGCCCAATCAACAGGCCCAGACTCAATAATCTCGGCCCATAACCCACTTGTCCAAGTCCACCTATCTGTTAAAAAAAAAAAAAGAAAAACTCTGCTGTTGCCAAGGCTCGAACCCGAGCCGGCCAGCAGACACACACACGCTTGCACCACTACGCCACATATTGCCTTGTTGATTATTGTTGGATCCTATTGTTTTTAAACCCTGTTTGCGCGTCCCTTTCTTTTTCCCTTGGCTGATTACGTGCAGCAGCAGCAAACATCAATCAAGTCCGGTCAACGATTTGACCACTTGATTGAGCTTTCTTTTTTTTGGAAACCATGGACCATTGACTCGCACGAAACCTGCAAACAAGTTAATACACGCGTTTGACTCTCAATTTAGTGATTTAATACCCTTTATAAACCTTCCAAATCGATTAAGAATAAATCAGTATAAATACTCGTTTTAATCTAATTAAACTCGCACACACAACCTAATAGAAGCGATTTAGAAAACCCCTCTATCACATTCACCTATCAAACGTTGAAACACCTTCAAATCTAAGATTCTTGTTCGTGTTGACTTTTCTGTTGACCGCTTGTTCGCACCTCTAAAACGCGTTGTAAGTTCAATTTCTTTTATGGGTTTTGTTAATCGGCCCTTATACCCCAAAAGCCCTATGGTTAATTTAGTTATAATCGCGTTTTATAACTGATTGAAAATTCTAGGGTTTGTTCTTATTAATTGGGGAAGATGATTGTTTTATGGTGTATATAAATAAAACGCGAATTCAAATTATTTAACAAACAAAGACCCAGACCAGCTGGTCTGGGCATGCTGTTGCTATACACAGGTCACTGGTTCAATTCCCATAACCAACAAGTATTTTTTTTTTTTGCCATTTTTACATATATACTTAATACATTAAATCTTTTAAAATCAGTTTTAAAAACCAAAAGTGGTTTATAAATTCCACAAAAATTATTATATGATCTCCAAATGATAAAGTTCATCATCCAATTTTTAGTTTTTCAAAAATAAATTATTTAATATATATTATTAATAATACAAGTTTATTCATTTTTATTTATAAAATTCAATAATAATATCTAAACGATTTTATTAAATCTCACAAAATTTTTCCTAAATTTGTATATTCTTAAACATTCCAGAAAATATTTTTTATTTTAGAAAAACCGTTTATTTTATATTTTTAATTAATTTTTGTTAGTTTTAATCATAAATAAATCATAATAAATTCATTTTTCAATATTTTTGCACCAAATTTTTATATAAATTATTTCTAACTATCTAGAACTGAAATACAAATTTTTAATTCAGAAATTCTTTAATTTTAATATTTTTAGATATTAAAGTCATATTTTGACAATTTAAAATAATTAGATTAAACATTCTATTTCTAAGAAAATAATTTTATAAAAATTATTTTCATACTCAAAATCTTATGTTGTGACTATATTCAACTTAAAATTTTACAAAGAGACTTTTATTTATTTATTTATTAAATTTCTTATATTTAATAAACAATTTGTTTATTAATCAAATAAACGTTTATCCCCAATTCGAAACCCTAGAAAATACTTATAGACCAAATAGACTTAGACTTATTTGTTACATTATACATAGGGTGATACTTGGCAAACGTTGGATTGTACTTATTCAATTACACAAGACTTACCACCTTGCTAAAGTGAGTATTACTTATCCCCTTTTTCGTTTTCACACTTTTGGGGTGATTCATGCACAAGTATACAAAACTTACAAATTCATTTACACATACACTTTTATTCATTTACAATTCATATACGTGTCTTGATTATCTTTGTGCTTATGTTTGAACATGAACGTAGCTTACATACAAAATCATACATCTAGACATAACTTATGTTATGGTGCTCTTTACATACAGACGTAACTTATGTTACGGTGCTCATTTAGACATAACTTATGTTATGGTGCTCTTTTAGACTTGACACGTGTTGAGGTGCTCATTATCAAGTTCATTGTACAAACTTTACATTTGATCTTTGTCTTGTTTGATTACTTGCGTGTTTACATAATGCCTTGGTGATACTAGACACATGAATTGTACTACTTTTCAAACTTATACTATACGTACAAAACTAAGTAGTACTCACCAACATCATATGTTGACAAAATTATTTTCGTGCATGTTTGAGGATAAGCTGCTTGACGATTCACATAGGACCTTGGACTTAGATTAAATCAATCAACTATCTTTATTTTGTTGTATTGTATTGAATTTCACATGTTGTAAAACAATATTCAATAATCAAATATTTACATTTTAGTACCATGAGCTTTTGAACAATCGTCACTACGTGGCACCTCGATGATTCCGCCATCGGTTGGGGTGTTACAGAACGCGCAGTCCGTAGGGGTTTCTCAGCTAAGAAGGTCAAATCGAACCTCAACCATTCCGAAGAAATTTGCAAACTTTGAGGTCGAAGAAATACCAAGATTAACGCATCAATTGAATGGAGATGATCAATTGTTACTATCCTCGGTTGACGATGAACCAATTGTTTTTCAAGAAGCGATAAAAGAGAAGAATTGGATGAAAGCTATGGAGGAAGAAATAAGTTCAATTGAGAAGAACAATACTTGGAAGCTGGTAGAGCCGCCACCGAAGATTAAACCCATCGGGGTAAAGTGGGTGTTCAAGGTAAAGAGGGATGCGCAAGGAAAGATTTCGAAATACAAGGCCCGCCTGGTAGCAAAAGGATATGCGACCAAAATTCTAAAACAATTTGGAATGTGGGAGAGCAATGCGACTCAATTTCCGCTTGATCCAGGTCTGAAGTTATCAAAGAATGATGAAGACGCGGAGGTCAACCCTACTGAGTATAGATGACTGGTCGGGAGTCTAAGATACTTGACTCACACACGCCTGGATCTCAGTTTTTCGGTCGGATATGTGAGCCGCTTTATGAAGAGGCCTACTAAGACTCGTGCGCAAGCTGTAAAACAAGTGTTGAGGTACGTGAAAGGAAGCATTGATCTCGGCATTATGTATCGAAGGGTGGAAGCTGAGTGTTGCTTGGTTTCAGCGATAACAGCTATGCGATGGATATAGACGATGGTAGAAGCACAACAGGAGTAATGTATTACTATAACGATGCGCCGATAACTTGGGTTTCTCAACAACAAGGGACAGTTGCATTATCGTCTTGTGAAGCAGAGTTCATGGCAGCAACGGAAGCGGCTTGTCAAGCCTTATGGCTTAGAGGTTTAATATCGGAAGTGACGGGTGAAAAGGAGAAAAAGGTGACTCTGAAAGTTGATAATTCATCCGCGATAGAATTAATGAAGAACCCGGTGTTCTTTGGTAAGAGCAGGCATATTCATACCCGGTACCACTTCATAAGAGAATGTATTGGGCGAGAACAGATTCAAGTGGAGCACATAAGTGGGAATTTACAAAGGGCCGATATTCTTACTAAAGCGTTGCCACATTTGAAGTTCAATGAGATGAAAGGACTCGTTGGTGTTACAAGATTATGGGGGTGAATGATATATTAATCTTGTAATGCAAGGTTTGGTAACTAGAAGGACTTAGTTGTCAATCTTGTAAACTAGGTTTTAGAGATAGATTTCCTAGTTTAAGTCAAAGAAGTTTCTAGATTATTATAGTTCCTTGGTGGACAAGGAATAAAGGCTAGTTTCCTTGTTCTCCAAGGATTGTAGGCTTATAAATAGATGGATGATTTTGTAAGTCAAGCAATTCAATCACATCAAATAATAAGAAACAAATTTGGCTTAATTCGTGTGGGTCTTTGGTAACGATTTCTAACAGAAACTAGAGGTCCTAGGAATTGAAAAATAGAGAATAAGGTTTCAAATAAAATTCAACCGTTTATAATCAGTCAATAAAACAAATGGCCAAAACATCGAACGCTTAGATTGGTTGTCCCAAACATATAAGCTCTATGAGCAACATGTTAGATTAAGGGCGTGATGGATCTAAAATAAAGTATATGAACATGTCGAAATGAGTCAGTGTGCTATGTCAACATTTCTTTTTCCATATAGATGTACTAACTGATTATCCCGGGAGAGTCCCGGGGTTGAAAAATCTAATATGACGTGATAACCTATTGCAAATGGCTCAAGTTAACTAACCACAAAATCTCTCAATCACTGCATGTCCATAGTATTCTTATCAGTAATAACTCATATTCCCTAACCTAAAACCTAATCAGTAATCATCTAAACAATCACTTATGTAAGCTGCAACTATTTAAAAACTCATCAATCTCTAATGATTCCTATAACTCCTAACCTAATCAACTAAACAATCACTTAAGTTGGAAGTTGTAACCATTAAAAAAACTTATCACATCTATGTACCAAGTCTCACAATACTAATATTGATACATAACCTAAAAGAATGTATAACTCAAATATTAACATGTAACACCCCAACCGATGGCGGAAACATCGAGGTGTCACGTAAGAATGAGTATACAGTAGCACATGGTAATCCAAATTTTAATTGAAATAAATTTAAATTGCAAATATCCAAAAATAGAAATACAAAATGAGTTTTAAATGTGGAAATCTAATACATCACAAAGAATCAAGCAAGCATAGACTTCAAACTATCTTCATGGAAATACTCTAGTCTTCATGCATCATTATTTCCTGTTGAGTTGTAAAAATGGGGGGGGGGGGTCAACTAGAAGTTGGTGAGAATACATAATCCATGTTAAGCATATAGTTTAAGTATAAAAGTTTAGCAATTCATATGTCTATCGTAAGTTTAAGTCTACATGAATAAGCATAATATGTTGAATCGACATAATCAAACCTCCGACTAGTTTAGGTCCATCCCGTCATCTACGGTTCACCTTAGTAATATGTTGGAACGATAACAATCACCCACGCTACCTATGTAGGAGGTACGCGTATCCGGGTGGGGTTGTCAATCCAATAGATCTATTATTGAGTATCGCCGGCTTGGCCATAGCTAATGATTATGTAATGTTGAAACTCGTTGAAACTGTTGTAGTCTAATTCATGAGGCAATAAAGTTTACAACTAGACATGCATGTTGAATTGCTTAAATAAAATGTTGCAAGTATAAAGCATTGCATAAACATGGTTACGTAAACTCACCTTGTTATAGTATTAGGTATTGAGGAATAGTATGAGTGTAGCCCAATAGATTGCCAAGTATTACCCTATGTATAAGGCAACAAATAAGTCTAAGTCTATCTAGTCTACAAGTATATTCTAGGGTTTCGATTTGGGAATATCAAATTGTTGAATTTATAATAAAATGTTTAAATAAATAAAGGGAAATTTGATAATTAAATAAATGAAAGTCTTTTTATAAAGTTTGAATTTAGGATGTTCACAATAATGTGTTTGAAGTATAAAAATAATTTTTATAAAATTATTTTCTTTAAAATAGATTATTAAATCTATTTATTACAAATTGCCAAAATTTAACTTTAATATTTAAAAATACTAAAATTAAAGAATTGTTGGTTTAAAAATTATATTTCTGTTCTAATTATTCAGAAATAAATTGTATAAAATTTTGATGCAAAAATAACAAAAATTGAATTTATTATGATTTAATTATGATTAAAACTAACAAAAATTGATTAAAAATATTAAATAAATGAATTTTCAGAATTAAAAATCATTTCAGTAAAGTTTATCATTGTACAAACTCAGGATAATTTTTGTGGAAATTTATAAAATTGTTTTGATATTTAAATGAAATTTTATAAATATAATTGAATAAAATTGATTTAATTATTATAAATATTAAATAAATTAATTTCAGAAAACTAAAAATTGTAGGTGGAACATTTATATCAGATTAGTTAAAAATAATTTTTTTTAGAATTTATAAAAAGGTTTTAATAATTAAAAACGAATTTATAAGATTAAATGTATAATATATAATTAAATGGAGTTTGTTGTTTAAAAAATGAAAAAGGAAAGAAAAGAGACGCCACTGCCGGGACTCGAACCCGGGTGGCTTAGGAGGCAAGCAACAGTCACAACCACTTGGTCTAGACCAGTGGTTGTGATTGTTTCTGTTTTAAATTAAATAAATACACTACACAAAATCAGTTTATCCCCAAATTAACATTCGAAACCCTAGATTCTGCAATACTTTGATTCACACATCAATTGCCCAATTAATCATAGGGCTATTGATGTGTGGATGCCGATGAACATAACCCACAGAAAACATTACACTTACAAGGTTGTTTCGAATACGATTGAACGGTCAACCAAAAAGTCAAGAATGCGATCGTGATTGAACAAACAGAGTATAATTAAGAAGATTGGAGGTTAAGAGAGGAGTATTGGCGAGTTGTGAAGACTCGTGAATGATCAATTTATAGTGCCATACACTGGATTGATGAAATGGTAAGGGTTGACCAATATTGAATGTCAAAACGCGTATATGGTTAATTGATTATAAATTGATTGATAATCCTCGTGTTGCTTAGTCATGATAGGCCGGTAATCGTGTAAAGATACCAAAAATGAATCAATTACGAGTTATTGGGTTTGATTATGGTATGCCGCGTGTCACAGTTGACTTTTCAAGTCAACTGTGAAGGATTTAAGCAATAGATATAATTATATCGCGTCAGGTTTGAAACAGAAGTGAAGGCCAGCCCAGCTGGTAGTGTGTGTGTGTGTCGTTGACCCGGTCTTGGGCGCGGGTTCGATTCCCGGCCCAAGCACCTTTTATTTTTTGATAATTTCCATATGTTATCCATATATATAAATAATATCTATGGTATTAGGGTTTCACAAATGCGACAAAATAATTAAATGCGAATATTATCGATAGAACTTGACGTTTTATTAATGATGATTGTGTAACGTACAAGTTTAAATGCGTAATGTTACAGTCTCCCCTACTTTTAGGAACTTCGTCCCGAAGTTGGAGTTGGAGAGTCTGGTGGAAAAAGATGTGGATACTTCGACTTCATCTGGTCTTTACGTTCCCAAGTGAACTCTTGGCCTCGTTTAGATTCCCAACGAACCTTAACGATTGGAATGCGACTGTGCTTGAGTTTCTTGACTCCAGTATCAACAATCTCGACGGGTTTCTCGATAATGTGCATGCTTTCATCAATTTGCACATCCTCAAGAGGAACATGAAGGTTCTCATCTGCTAAGCATTTCTTGAGATTCAAAACATGGAAGGTCGGGTGAACATTGCTTAGTTCAGGTGGAAGATCAAGTTTGTAAGCCACTTTTCCAACTCTGTCAAGAATTTTGAAGGGGCCTACGTATCGAGGAGCTAGTTTTCCCTTTCTACCGAAACGAATTACTCCTTTCCAAGGGGATACCTTAAGTAGTACAAGATCCCCAACTTGAAATTCCAAGGGTTTACGACGTTTATCAGCATAACTCTTCTGACGACTTCTAGCCTTGAGAAGATTATCCTGAATAAGTTGAATTTTGTCTGTGGTTTCCTGGATTAGTTCGGGTCCAGTGATACGAGCTTCACCAACCTCAGTCCAACAGACAGGTGAACGACATTTACGACCATAGAGTGCCTCGAAAGGAGCCATGTTAATGCTGGCGTGATAACTGTTGTTGTACGAAAACTCAACCAAAGGAAGATGAGAATCCCATGCGCCACCAAAATCGATGATACATGCCCTGAGCATATCCTCAAGTGTCTGGATGGTCCGTTCAGTCTGACCATCTGTTTGAGGGTGATAAGCAGTACTCAGGTTCAACTTGGTACCCAAAGCATCTTGTAGAGAATCCTAAAAGTGAGAGGTGAAACGACCATCGCGATCAGAAATAATGTCCAAAGGTATACCATGACGACATACGATTTCACTTACGTACATCTTTGCCAACCTTTCTACAGAATACTTCTCACGAATAGGTAAGAAGTGGGCTGACTTGGTCAAATGATCGACAATTACCCAAATACTGTCAAAACCTTTGGGTGTACGAGGGAGTTTGGTGATGAAGTCCATAGCTATGCTCTCCCATTTCCACACAGGAATCTCTGGTTGTTCAAGCATACCAGATGGTCGTTGATGTTCAGCCTTGACCTTTGAACAAGTGAGGCATTTTGCAACGAAAAGAGCAATGTCTTTCTTCATACCAGGCCACCAATAAGAATAACGGAGATCATGGTACATCTTGTCAGCTCCAGGATGAATAGAATAACGAGACTTATGAGCCTCGTTCATGAGAAAAGTACGAAGATCATCACGGTCGGGAATCCACAGTCGATTGAGAAAATAAAGTAGCCCATCGGGTTTGGTTTCAAGTTGAGTTTCAGCACCACAAGACATTTCATCGTACATGTTACCTTGGGTGACTGAGGTGTGTTGAGCCTGGAGAATGCGATCTTGAAGATCAGTACGAACTCTCGCACATTGAAGCTTGATACGCTCTTTACGGCTAAGTGCGTCAGCCACAACATTCGCCTTGCCAGGATGGTAGAGAATTTCGCAATCATAGTCGTTAAGTAACTCAACCCAACGTCGTTGCCTCATGTTAAGATTCTTCTGGTCGAAGACATGTTGGAGACTTTTGTGGTCCGTGAACACCACACATTTGGTCCCATAAAGATAATGTCTCCAAATCTTGAGAGCAAAGACAACAGCGCCCACTTCAATATCATGGGTAGTATAATTCTTTTCGTGAGTCTTGAGTTGTCGAGACGCATAAGCAATAACCTTTCCTCGTTGCATGAGAACACAACCAAGACCTTGGTTTGATGCATCACAGTAGACCACGAAATCATCATTACCATCAGGTAGAGATAAGATAGGAGCTTCACAGAGTTTCAGCTTAAGGGTTTCAAATGCTTCCTCTTGCTTTGGTCCCCACTTATAGGGTTTACCCTTGTGAGTTAAGGTAGTGAGAGGAACAGCGATCTTGGAGAAATTGGCGATGAATCGACGATAATAACCAGCCAAACCAAGGAAAGAGCGGACTTCGGTTGGAGTTTTAGGAACACTCCAATTTTTCACAGCTTCGATCTTTGCGGGATCAACATGAATTCCGTTCATATCAATGACATGTCCCAAAAATTGAACTTCCTTAAGCCAAAATTCACATTTTGAGAACTTGGCATACAGTTGTTCTTTCTTTAGGAGACCCAAGATGGAGTGAAGATGTTGCTCGTGATCGGATTTTGATTTAGAGTAAATCAAAATATCATCAATGAAGACAATCACGAATTTGTCGAGGTAGGGTCTACAAACCCGATTCATCAAATCCATGAATACTGCGGGAGCATTGGTCAATCCAAAAGGCATAACCATGAATTCGTAGTGACCGTAACGTGTGCGAAAAGCTGTCTTGGGAATATATTCATCGTGGACTCTAAGCTGATGATAACCAGAACGGAGATCAATCTTCGAGAAGTGGGTTGCTCCTTGAAGTTGATCGAAGAGATCGTCAATCCTGGCAGTGGATAACGATTCTTGATGGTGAGTTTGTTGAGTTCACGGTAGTCAATACACATTCTAAGAGAACCATCCTTCTTTTTAACGAACAAGACAGGGGCTCCCCATGGAGAAGAACTAGGGCGAATGAACCCTTTATCAGAAAGTTCCTGTAATTGACTGGCAAGTTCTTGCATCTCAGAGGGTGCAAGACGATAAGGAGCTTTAGCGACGGGATTAGCACCAGGAACAAGATCAATTCTAAATTCCACTTGTCGAGCAGGAGGCAAACCAGGTAAATCCTCTGGGAAGACTTCAGGATAGTCTCGAATAATTGGAATGTCTTGGATACTTTTGCCTTTGTCCTTCTTCTCTATCACGTTAGCTAAGAAGGTTGTATACCCCTTTTGTAAGTACTTTTGGGCAGTAGTACAAGACATGAGCTTAAGCTCGCCACAGGGTTTCTCACCATAGATCTTCAAAATCTCACCAGATTCGAGAGGGATGCGTATGACTTTCTCAAAGCACAGAATTTCGGCACGATGAGTTGACAACCAGTCCATGCCTACTATAACATCAAAACTTCCAAGATGCATGGGGATGAGATCGATAGAGAAGGTATGATCGTCGAGATTCAATAGGCAGTTACGAATAATAGAGTCGATCGAAATAGACTTCCCATTAGCTACCTCTACCACTAAAGGTTCCTCTAGATTAGTGTGGGGTAAGTTAAGTAAAGGTTCAAACTTCAGTGACACAAATGACTTATCAGCTCCCGAATCAAATAATATGGATGCATAGTGGTTATTAATGAGGAACGTACCATTCACCACTTCGTTATTGTCACGAGCCTGGTTAGCATTGAGATTGTAGGCGCGACCTCGAGCACCTTGGTTCTGGTTGCGGTTCTGGTTTTGGTTTTGGTTGCGGTTCTGGTTTCGATTGGGGCAATTGTTGATGTAGTGATCAGGGCTGCCACACTCGTAGCATTGACCACGAGCAAGCCTGTTGTTTTGTTGGTTGGGAGCTGGGTTGTTTCTGGCTGGGTTGTTTTGGTTGTTTTGGTTGTTTTGGTTGTTTTGGGCAGCAGGGGCTTGACAGGCGTTGGTGTAGTGTCCATACCGCTTACAGTTATTACACTGGTGGCACGGTCTACTAGGAAGATGATGGTATTGACAAGTGTTGCAGAGAGGGTGAGTCCCGCCATAGGGCTTCTTGGCTGGGTTTTGGGCAGTAGGTGGAGTAGTAGCAACCATGTAGTTCCTAGCCTTGCGCTTTTTGTTGCTTGAGGTCTCAGGCTTGACTTCAATTTCGGGCTGTGGAGTGTCTTTGGCAACCGTCTTCTTAGTGCCCTTGCGGAAGAGAGTACCGTTCTTCACGTGATTATCAGTAAGAGTGGCCGCTAGACGTTTGGCCTCTTCCAAAGTTGCAGGATTTCTTCCCCAAACGGTGTCCTGGATTTACATGGGCAGACCACCGATGTACTTCTCGATGGCTACCGGCAGGGGAGTAACTTTGTGAGGCAACAATAAGCTAAGCTCGTGAAAGCGGGTGTTGTAGGCAAGGTTTTCCCCACTATCTTGAGCTAGGGTGTGGAACTCATCTTCAAGTTTCTTAACCTCGTTGCGAGGACAAAACTCTTCCTTCATGACCTCCTTGACTTGGTCCCATGTCATAGCAAGAGCAACTTCGGCCCCACGAGTGCGCTTTTCTTCATTCCACCAAGTGAGTGCTCGTTTGTGGAGAACACTCATGGCGTAACGAACCTTGAAGTTGTCAGGGCATTCACTGTTGATGAAGGTATTCTCAATACCCTCAAACCATTGGAGGAGTCCTGTAGCTCCTTCTTCACCACTAAACTTTGGAGGGTTACAAGAATTGAAATGCTTAACCGTTGTGGTTTCCATTTCCATTGCCATTTCCGTTCCCGTTCCCGTTCCCGTTACCGTTCCCGTTGCCGTTCATTTGGATGACTTGTGCTAGAAAATTGGGAACCAGAGTTGCGATTTGCTGCGCCATTTGTTGAGAAATGATCGCAGCCAGTTGGGCATCGACACCATTGTTGTTGTGGTTAGGACCTTGGTCATGGTTATGGTTGTCACCACCTTCTTCGTGGTTCTCACCATTGCTGTTGCGAGTGCTGCGACGTGGAGGCATGATCTGTAATAGACACAATGAAATGAATGAGATTATATAAGGAATGTAATCATTTATTCATTAATTAAAACGAATAAACGAAAACGTTGACTTATCAAAGATTCTAAATTCTAATAACATATGAAGACATGCTTTAGCCTATAAGTGAACACTCATCCCGAGAATTCCCAGGTAGGCATCCGGGTCCCTCGTCTGATTGGGATATATGCGCAATGCCAGCCTAGACAGAAGACTCAGAATACAGGCGTTCACCCTTCCAGATTGCACGTGTTCGTTATTAAAATCTAGAACTTCGACGAGATCTCAAGGGGGTTCAGGTTAAACCTGAGGATTTTGTCCTATTAATCTAATGGTGGATCAGGATTGCAGCAGACGAATAAGAGTAGTCACATGTAGGCTTAGGGTTATATAAGGTATAGGATAAGGATAGGATTAGGGAAGCAATTAGGGTTACAAGTAAGAGAAGCAAGTACTGTTTAAGTCCCTAAGGTTATAGTCTAGATTATTTTCTAATAACCTAATTCCCTATAACCAAGGCTCTGATACCAATCTGTAACACCCCAACCGATGGCGGAAACATCGAGGTGTCACGTAAGAATGAGTATACAGTAGCACATGGTAATCCAAATTTTAATTGAAATAAATTTAAATTGCAAATATCCAAAAATAGAAATACAAAATGAGTTTTAAATGTGGAAATCTAATACATCACAAAGAATCAAGCAAGCATAGACTTTAAATTATCTTCATGGAAATACTCTAGTCTTCATGCATCATTATTTCCTGTTGAGTTGTAAAAATGGGGGGGTCAACTAGAAGTTGGTAAGAATACATAATCCATGTTAAGCATATAGTTTAAGTATAAAAGTTTAGCAATTCATATGTCTATCGTAAGTTTAAGTCTACATGAATAAGCATAATATGTTGAATCGACATAATCAAACCTCCGACTAGTTTAGGTCCATCCCGTCATCTACGGTTCACCTTAGTAATATGTTGGAACGATAACAATCACCCACGCTACCTATGTAGGAGGTACGCGTATCCGGGTGGGGTTGTCAATCCAATAGATCTATTATTGAGTATCGCCGGCTTGGCCATAGCTAATGATTATGTAATGTTGAAACTCGTTGAAACTGTTGTAGTCTAATTCATGAGGCAATAAAGTTTACAACTAGACATGCATGTTGAATTGCTTAAATAAAATGTTGCAAGTATAAAGCATCGCATAAACATGGTTACGTAAACTCACCTTGTTATAGTATTAGGTATTGAGGAATAGTATGAGTGTAGCCCAATAGATTGCCAAGTATTACCCTATGTATAAGGCAACAAATAAGTCTATGTCTATCTAGTCTACAAGTATATTCTAGGGTTTCGATTTGGGAATATCAAATTGTTGAATTTATAATAAAATGTTTAAATAAATAAAGGGAAATTTGATAATTAAATAAATGAAAGTCTTTTTATAAAGTTTGAATTTAGGATGTTCACAATAATGTGTTTGAAGTATAAAAATAATTTTTATAAAATTATTTTCTTTAAAATAGATTATTAAATCTATTTATTACAAATTGCCAAAATTTAACTTTAATATTTAAAAATACTAAAATTAAAGAATTGTTGGTTTAAAAATTATATTTCTATTCTAAATATTTAGAAATAAATTGTATAAAATTTTGGTGCAAAAATAACAAAAATTGAATTTATTATGATTTAATTATGATTAAAACTAACAAAAATTGATTAAAAATATTAAATAAATGAATTTTCAGAATTAAAAATCATTTCAGTAAAGTTTATCATTGTACAAACTCAGGATAATTTTTGTGGAAATTTATAAAATTGTTTTGATATTTAAATGAAATTTTATAAATATAATTGAATAAAATTGATTTAATTATTATAAATATTAAATAAATTAATTTCAGAAAACTAAACATTGTAGGTTGAACATTTATATCAGATTAGTTAAAAATAATTTTTTTTAGAATTTATAAAAAGGTTTTAATAATTAAAAACGAATTTTTAAGATTAAATGTATAATATATAATTAAATGGAGTTTGTTGTTTAAAAAATGAAAAAGGAAAGAAAAGAGACGCCACTGCTGGGACTCGAACCCGGGTGGCTTAGGAGGCAAGCAACAGTCACAACCACTTGGTCTAGACCAGTGGTTGTGATTGTTTCTGTTTTAAATTAAATAAATACACTACACAAAATCAGTTTATCCCCAAATCAACATTCGAAACCCTAGATTCTGCAATACTTTGATTCACACATCAATAGCCCAATTAATCATAGGGCTATTGATGTGTGGATGCCGATGAACATAACCCACAGAAAACATTACACTTACAAGGTTGTTTCGAATACGATTGAACGGTCTTGGGCGCGGGTTCGATTCCCGGCCCAAGCACCTTTTATTTTTTGATAATTTCCATATGTTATCCATATATATATAAATAATATCTATGGTATTAGGGTTTCACAAATGCGACAAAATAATTAAATGCGAATATTATCGATAGAACTTGACGTTTTATTAATGATGATCGTGTAACGTACAAGTTTAAATGCGTAATGTTACTTAACACCTGTCATAAATGCTAAAAAATGCATAACTCTAATATCAATATTCAATACATAGCCTAAAACAATGTATAACTCTAATATTAATACATGTCATAAAGGCTAAAAAATACATAACTCTAATATCAATATTCAATACCTAACCTAAAACAATCTATAAATCCAATGCTAACACCATAATCCTAATATTGTTTTACTTAACAGTAACCATAAACGAAATGGAGAGAAGTTATGGGACTTACCACCATAATCAGGTCCTAATCTAAATTATAAATGGAATCCAAATCCCATAACTGTCACACCCTCAAATTTCCACTGCGGGGTTTATACCGCGAGGCACATGACATACCAGGATCCCATAGCCATAAGTCATATGAACGAACTCTAAATGCCCAAACCATTTAGTTCGTTTTCAAAAACCAAGTTAGGTTAAGCTGCGGAAGCGTAAACCAAATTTAACCCTTTTAAAACCATGCGCAAAACAACGCGCCCAAATTAAAATCACATGAAAGAAAATGTAAAAGCATAATATGTAATTTAGATGTATGCCCAAGACCCCAAATGCAGTGAAGTGTGCAGTGCTTTCTAATCCTGGCACCGGAAGCTAACTACCCGCAAAAGCATGTAAATCGTGGGTCAACAAACAATGTTGGTGAGTTCACTAAGTAAAGTAAATGAGTATGTAACTGCGCTGGTTTCCAAAACCACGTAAACAAGTAATTGAGTTGGTTCCAAGAACCGTGTAAACACTAGTTCATCGCATGTCAAGGGTAGCTAACCCATTCATGATAACTAACACCGATATACCGAACTGCTGATGTACGTGTAGTCACAAATGTGAGCTGCATGCCTTACATCATTGCCTATCAACAATGATAAAATCTGTTAAGTTATAGTTCACTCCCGCACTCCCCGAGCCGGTGTGAGGTTTGTAAGACCTAATAGCGCTATCAACTAATAACCCGCTTGCCATAACCCGGCAACTCATTTGGTATGTGAAGGACTTACAGATGATACAGTTGGTTTAGTTCATCAAGGACACAGTTTTCGAACTAGCAAAACCCGACTCACACAAGGAGTCAAAAACCGACCCACACAAGGATCCATAGCATCCCAACCCGGGATGTGTAAGTAGTCCCAAACCGGACTAAAAAATAGTAGTCCCAAACCGGACTAGAAAAGTTAAGTAAGTTATCTCAACCCGAGACGCATGCTTTTGAGAAAAGAGTAGTGAAACTCACCTTAGGTTGCACGTGAATAATCCAAATTCCTCAAACAGAAATGAGCTACCGACTCTCTATTACAAATGTCACTAGGTGAGTATATGTGCATAACCAACACACCATACAACTCATTTGTCCAAGACTTTTAAAGTTCAAACCGTGTAGTGACACCTAATGACTCTACATGCACAAGTAAGTCCTACGTATCCCGTTGGCGATCATATTGATTATTATCAGTTTTATACCTCATACACATCTCATATAAGTATTCATGCAAGTTCATGTCATATACATACTATATAAGACTCCAAATAGTCACGTAAACATCTCTTACACAATCTGCGTTTTCAGGGCAGATTGTACGTTGTGAAAAACGAATTATTTAAAATACTTAACGAACGAATTAAACTCCCAAATTTTTACTGAATATTCATTGGGACTCATTTGATAACCCATATTTTTGTTTTGTCTCACAACCAAACAAAAAAATTATTAAAATTCTTACAACACAACTATGTCCAGAAAATTTCCACAGCCGGTCAGTTTAGTAGAAAAATTTCCAAAAATTGTGTATTCACCCAAACTAGGTAAATCCAATTGGAAAAGCCAAGTTTTTCCAATGTTGACCTACTGTCCAAATTTCATAACTTAAACCTTTGTAAATCTCGAGTTATGACCGTTTAAAGTTGACTCAACTTATAATTCCGAAAATCTGATATGACCTTTAAACTTATAAAATCATGAATACCTATCAAAACAGGTCCAAAACGCATGATTTTGGACTTTTTGAAAAACTAACATCATAAGTTATGTTTTAGCATTAGAAAACAATCAGATTACACATGTTAATCACCCTATAACAGCCCTACAATTCGTCACAATGAATCTGTCAGAAAATCAGAATTCTAATAACATGCTTCTTATGAACCCTAATCATTCTTATTAACCCATAATCATAAAATAACTCATATTAACAGAATTCAATCCATATTATCACATTTAAATCTATGTATTTACGTACCACATACCCTAGATATGATTTCTATCAACAAGACTCATCAACAATCACAACAAACATTCAAGATATCCTACATACATTGATTTGCGATTTTAACATGAATATTTCTTAGAGTTTTTATAACTTTTCCAGCCCTAAAATTCATCATATAACACGTAAAACACATACCTTGAATTGCAAAAGTCCTTAAAATCTCAAGGTAGCACCCGAAATAGCTTGAACTAGTGAGAAATCGGTGAAAGATTGAGATTGAGAGAGGGTTGTGGGCATAGTCACATAATTCGCCGGTCATGCCACGATTTTCGTTTTAGTATGCTCGTTCCAAATTGCGGTACGAACACGATCCCAGTTCGCTCGGGGTCGCATTTCGGAACATGAAAGTGACGTTCCGATCGTGAATGAGGCTTAATATAGGGCCTGATTTAAAAAAAAAGGTTATGGGTTTAAATGGAGAAGAAATCAGTGCTTACCTGCTGACGAATGAAGAGAAATAGAGAAGATATTGAGGTTAGTCGAAGCTTACTGCTGATTTTAGGCAGAAATTAGGGTTGGCAGTTGCTCCTCCTTTAGGTTAGATAGAAAGACAAAGAAAGAGATGAGAGTATCTGATGGTGAAAGGAGAAGGCTTGTTTCTTGTCTCTTTTTCACCTTTTGTTTAAATAATTTACAGCTTTCATCCTCAAACTAATAGCATTTATCAAAATCACCCTAGACTTTTACATGTTTAGTGCTTCAAGATGTATATATGATTTTTTTAGGTTGTAGATATATGTTTATTATTAATATTATTAAATCATAAATAAAAGTATAAAACTTATATATAACTAAATTTTAAAACCAATGGTACATCGTACCAGAGCGATCCGAAATGAGCCTACCCCCTCTCGTACCGAATTTTAGAGACCTAGCGAATTGCGACCCCGTTCCACGTTCCGTACCGGAGCGTACCGCGAACTATGTGACTATGGTTGTGGGAGCCTCCTTGCTCACGGCACATATGGGGTTGTAGGGTTTGGTGTTTTTTTTATTTTTTTTTATAAATAATACACTTTAGGATTGAGTTATGGGCCAAGGTTTTGGGCTCTAGGGGTTTTATCTGATAAGTGAGCCCGTTAACCCTATCTAACTCTCGAGATTAATCCCGACAATAATAATCATACTAACTTGTATAAAACTATTGTTTTATTAATTCATATTATGTTTATCATAAGTGCACATATCTCATAAGGTTTACGTACAAGTTAACTAATACGCAGTAATTCACATAAGCATGCAATTCACATACACGTGTTACTTCACATTCATCAACACTCAATAGTTCATATAATCATGCATGTTTGATATGTAACACCCCAACCGATGGCGGAAACATCGGGGTGCCACGTATTGATGATTGTTTTCAGTAGCACATGGTATAATATAAATTTTAAATAATTTATTCAAACATAATATCCAAAATATGAAATGATGTCTAAGAATTCAAATACATGATATCAAATAACAAACTTCAATAACTTCAAATAAAACTTCAAGTAAAATCCTCATGCTAACTCAAGCCTCAGCTTCATTGTTACCTGAAACATGTTAATTTTGAAAGTATTTTGGGTCAACAAAAGTTGGTGAGAATTACATAGGTTTTTGATAATAAAATGAATAAAATGTTGTGCAATTCATGTGTCATGTCAATCTAGCCCATATGTGAGAACATACTAGAAATAAATCGAGTGCATAATCAACCCTGATGACTGTTATAAAATGATACATACCATACACTCATGGTCCAATTGAATATGTTATGCGATAACAAACACCCACGTAACCTTTGTAGGAGGCACGTATCCGGGTGGGATTGTCAGTCCAATAGATCTATCAATGTATACCGTCGGCTTGTACGGAGTTAATGATTATGCTAGAATGGTGCTTACTCTAATCATGCTCAAGACATAATGCAACATAGAAAACACATAGACACATTGATGATTGAATTGCAATGATAATGTTATAACATGTTTCACCCCAAGAATGGTGATAAATAAAAGGGGCTATGTAAAACTCACCTTAGCAAATGTTAAACTTGTTGAAAAGATGAAATAATAGTGTTGCCCAAAATGATTCCAAATATCACCCTATAATAAGGTAATATATAATAAGTCTAAGTCTAATTAACTTATAAGTGTATCCTAGGGTTTCGATTTGGGGATAATCAATTGTTGAATTTAAATTAAAATGTTAATTAATAAAGGAAAATTTGATAATTAATAAAAGAAAGTCTTTTTATAAAATTTGAATTTTGAATGTACACATTAAAGTGTTTGAAGTATAAAAATAATTTTTATAAAAATATTTCATTTAAAATAGATTTTTAAATCCATTTATAATAAATTGCCAACAATTAACTTTAATATTCAAAAATACTAAAATTAAAGAATTTCTATTTTAAAAATCATATTTCTGTTCTAAATAATTAAAAATAATTTGTATAAAATTTTGGTGCAAAAATGATGAAAATTGGATTTATTATGATTTAATTATGATTAAATCTAACAAAAATTGATTAAAAATATAAAATAATTGATTTTACTGAATTAAAAATTATTTCAGTAAAGTTTAACTTTATAAAAAGTCAGGATAATTTTTGGAGAATTTAACAAAATTATTTTGATATATAAATGGATTTTTATAAATATAATAGTATAAAAATGATTTAATTATTATAAATATTAAATAAATGAATTTTTGAAAAACAAAAATTGTAAATAAAACTTTTGACTCAGATTTAATAAATATAATTTTTTTAGAATTTATAAAATAGTTTTGATATTTAAAAATGAATTTATAAGTTTTAAATATAATATATATATATATAATAGAAATGGTTGTTTTAAAAAGAAAAGAAAAGAAAAAGGAAGTCAGAGCCGGGACTCGAACCCGGGTGACTGCTGTGGCAGGCCTTGGTCACAACCACTTGGCCTAGGCCAGTGGTTGTGATGTTCCTTGATTAAAATTATATAAATACACTACGCGAATCTGAGTTTATCCCCAAAACATGATCACGAACCCTAGATTTAACAATTGGACAAATCACACATCAATAGCCTAATTAACCATAGGGCTATTGATGTGTGATGGCCGATGAACACAACCCATACAAATAATTAAACTCACAGTGTTGGATCGTGCACGTTTGCCCGATCAAAGCCAAAGTCAAACAACGAACAAGATGATTATAATCAGAGTGTTTCAGAGATAATTGGAGGTTGAGAGAGAGTTGTGAGCGAGTATCCAAGGTTCGTAGAGGGTCTATTTATACAGAGGATCAGTGGGTTGGGTAAATTGGAAAGTTGACCCTCGTTTATTAACAAACGCGTATGAATTCAAAATTAGTCAACGATCCGTTGTTAATTGACGTGTAATCGTGCAATACAAGGCCGGTAATCAATTGAATTTGCCAATTATAAAACAATCACGAGTTAATTCCTTGGATTGATTCACAAGCTAACCCACAGTTGACTTTCCTTGTCAACTGTGAAGGTTTTAAATCGTGTATATAATTAATAATGGTCCGGGTTTATAACAAGTGAATGGCTAGCCCAGTTGGTTGGATGGTGGTGTTTGTGTGACCCGGTCTTGGCGCGGGTTCGATTCCCGGCCAAGACATAATATTTTTTTGATATTATTTCAATGTTATAATATATATAATATATATATATATAGTATTAGGGTTCCACAAATGCGACAAAAATAATAAATGCAACGTATAAAATAAAACTTGACGTTTTTATTAATGACGAACGTGTACGTACAAGTTTTAAATGCGTAATGTTACATGATAAATCACCAACGTTCGGGATACAGGACTCGGGTGCGTGTCAATACCAAAACCTTCCTAGTTATAACGTACATTAATATCATCTAACATATGTTATTATCCCATGACATATCAAAAGACCTTCTTAGTTAACCCTAGTTATGCGTTTAGTCACGAAGGTACATGCAAGTTAACTAGATCTCAGTAAAAGTAATATTTTGAAAATGCGGGGTGTCACAATAACTGATATGAAGAATATGGTAGTATTGCTCCGCAAATGCATTGCCAACAACTTGAGCACTCGGAAGAACAGCAGCAGGACTTGCCGCATGCGATGCCATCTGTACAACACATTCGACATTGGGATTCAAATAATATTTCTATAGAAGCATGTATAATAAACTATTAAACAATGAACACTAACATATCCAACCCCGTAAATAAAATATCGCATATATCTTTTAGAAAAACACACAAACAACCACATACATCTAAAATCATATCTAGCCAAACACAACGTAGTAACAAAGAAAGAATCAAAGACTAAGTAAGATAAAATTTTGAAATAAACCCTAATCAGGAACACAAAAAACAAAACAAACCCAAGTCAGCAAAATCAAACTATAAATAATCATTTGACTTGCCTAGGTTTCGAAGGGTCCTTCAGGAAAATTGATATCCAAAATATCCCGACCCTAATTATTACACAAAAAGAAACAGATACCAGTCAATGTCAACATATTAAAACATCTAAAGTTGTAACACCCCAACCGATAGCGGAATCATCGAGGTGTCACGTAGTGACGATTGTTCAAAACGCACATGGTACTAAAATGTAAATATATTATTGAATAATTTAAATTGTCTTACATAGATGAAATGGGAAAAAAAATACAAAAGTCTGAACGAAACATGAAATTTGAAATAACTTATTAAATGCAAGCACTAAAATCCAATGCTATGAAACTAAGATCAAACTGCACCTGAAACATGTACAAAATAGGTTTTGTCAACATATGAAATGTTGGTGAGCATTCCTAGTTTTAATACATATAGTAAGTTGGAAAATGGTATACAATTCAAGTGCAAAGCTACAGTGCAATTATGTAAACTATGTATCATACAAATGAGCGAAATCAATCCTGTGACTGTATAATGTACTAAATGAACGACGGTGTACTTATCCAAATAATTGGATATTAACTTAACAATGACCATGGATTCTCCGATGAAAAAGGGGGAGAATCAACCTAGGCGGGTTGTCAATCCAATAGCGCTATCCAATGTTAAGGTCGGCTTGTACATGGTTAATGATTTCACTAAGTACAAATGTATTCTACATGTAATGTCTAAGCATAAAGCACGTATGTAAGCAAATGCACAATGTACTAGAATTGTATTGTAAAAATGTGAACTTGTATGTGTATTTTGCATAAGTGTACATGTAACACCCCAAAAGTGAATAAGATAAAAAGGGGATAGGAAATACTCACCTCGATTAAGACGACAAATTTGTAAGAAATCAAAGAGAATCAATGAATTACAGTTGAACCTATATTATTCAAATTTATGAGCACTAATTAGGCCATATGATTCATGGGTTTTATTTGGTGCCCGGCGACAAAGGATTAAATCTTAGTTTAGTGAGCATTTATTCCTAACTGTTTAAGTTAAGAATACATTTTTATTACTTAAAGAAATATATATACATATAATCACCATAAACTTTACTGGATTTTATGACAAATAAAATGCAAATTTTATATATAAGAGAGCCCAATATTTTACTTCATAGTACTATCAAAATAAATAATATAGACTTAGGATATTGAATATAAATGTTTGTTTTGACATTGAAAATTGTAATAACCTCCTCATGATCACCGACAATAATATATTTAGGAAAAAAAAAACCCCAACTTATCTACATGAAAATAATGCTTGGAGATCTAGTTATGACAGTGAGAGTTCAAGATAACAAAAATAATAATAACAAAAAAAATAATAATAATAATAATAATAATAATAATAATAATAATAATAATAATAATAATTAAATATGCAAGGTGGCTGAAACTTAATTTAATGTTTAAAACCAATATATGTATACATACATGTGGTGTTCATCTCCTCCTAATATCAATACTCATCGCCGGTCATAATATAGTTTGTAGTAAAAATGTTAAGATGGCCTAAGTGGTAACATAACAACAAGATTATTTCCTCGATACCTTATTCGCATAGAGATATGATGCCGAAGCTAGTAGGCCAACGCTCGTCAGAGGATTTGCGGTAGCGACGGGACGGTTGTTGTCACATCTTCCGATCGGAATAGTGAATTGCGTGGCTTACGAACAATAATAGATAAACAATGCTTATCACAGGGTTATAGGTTTTATGAAAGGTGGTGTCAGAGTGTGGCGGATTGTGGTGGTTGGCGGAGATTTGAACCGAAAATAACAAACAGGGCATAGTTTCGTTTTGCCAAAAATGTTGGTGGGCGGTTCAAGAGTGGTCGAGATCTTGAGGGTTGTTCGTGGTGATTGTTTTCGTTCGTATATATATAAATATATTCCATCGGTTCATTTCAATCAATTGAGTTTAATGGTGTAACGACCCTGGCTGTCGGTGCCGGGTCGTCGGGTCGGGTTCAGAGCTACGCAGCGGATTCGGATCATAACAGTCTTTAGTCTTCCAGGATCCACGTCATCATATCTGTTGGGTTACTTGAACACATGCCAAAAATAGTTTCTGTCAACATAAAGTTGGTGAGGTCGTGTATTTTATAAAGTGAATATCCAGTTCGTTTATCGATAATTCTTTTATATAAACATTCTTTTATAAAACATGCTTTACAGTTATAATTCTGAAGGGGAAAATATATTTCTATTATATCACTCTATCATATATCAATTCTTATTATAAATCCATTCTATCATATCGATTATATTTCGTGTCATTCCTATCGATGGTACCACTCTGATTGTGGTAAAATACCTGTTCCTGTCCTCTACTTGGACAAGAATGGTTTTGGTCCTCTACTTGGACATTCCTACCCTCTACTTGGGTAAGACTGGTTCTTGCCCTCTAGTCGGTACAAGAAAGGAAATGACGGATACCGTCCAGTACTGTCCTTGTCGTTTCTATGTCCCCTTTTCTATTATACTTCTTTTATTTCTATTGATAATCGTTTATTATGTAAAGCATTTCTAGTTTTAATAAATGACATGTATTCCCTCGAAAACACTTAATAAAACAGTAAAAGTGGGGAGTTCACGATACTCACCGGTTTGCTTATAATCTTCTATAGTTTCTCCTATTACAATTATATGTCATATATATATATGGATACGTTTTACGCGTGGGACTTGTTAGATTGTAATACTTAGGATATATATCATATATACAATTTATACATATAGAACTCGGTATATATTAGATAGTCCTAAACTCGGGGTTTATTATTGACACGACACGGACATCCTAATTCTAGCTGGCCATTACAGCTTGGCATACAAAAGAAATAAAGCTGGCCATTACAGCTTGGCACACGAACCTAAAGAACTCTAGACACGAACTTACCCGGATGATGGCTCGGCGGAGCATATTATTATTAACCCGAGTCTAGTATATCGTTTTATATGTCGAATCTTATATATATAAACATATATATTTTATATATGTTTATTATTCTCTTATTATTAATATCAAGTCCGTACGTTATTCGTATTATATATATATTCGTATAATTCTAATACTATTCCTCGTCTAGCTATTGGACCGGGTTTTATTCCGGGTGTTGACCGAGTCACTGAGTCGACTCGGTAACGACTCGTATTCTTCCAATTCAATGATCGGTACCTCGCAATCAATATAATCACCGTGTTAAAAAATAGATTACAAGATCGCGACCAATCAACCAATAGGAAATAGTGACCGAATCTTACCGAATTATTATCGGAACATAATCGGGAGTTAATCCGAACCTTTGGTTATGGATTATATTTCCACCTTATAACTCCAATATCCTGATTACAAAGAATAAAATAGGATTAGAAACATATTGTAACCGGACCAAGATTAGAACACGAAAGGAAACCCAATCGGCCCCATAAATATCGAGTTCAAGACCACACACATAAGCTAATCGGGTAGGTTTATGGTGGATAATTAGATGGTTAGGACCCGGTAAAATTACGGGGACTGCTGACAGTCACCCGGACTCGGTGACTGTCCGAGTCTGAAGCCCGAAAACAGGAGCACGACTCATGGTTCTTAACCGATCAAGATTCTAGTTGAGGCTCGATAGGTTCCATAACTGAAACAAAAAATGAATGGTTACAAGGTTTCCTGACAGTCACCGGTCCCGGTGACTGTTCCGATGACCTTTCTCTTCGTCGAATAATCACAACAGAAAGAACAAGTCACGGCTTGTTTATCACAGAGAGATGGGTGACCGGATTATTATCGTAACAGAAACAGAGATGATGGTTACCAATGACAGTCACCATAACCGGTGACTGTCCGTCTTCAGTTAGCCCGGAACAGAGGGACGAAGAGGGAGGTTATCGGGTTATATGGGTTGTAACCGGGTGGTTTATGGGATCGATTGAACAAAAAGGTTACCGGGTTGGGGTTCAGTTCAGCAGAAAAAGAGAGGGGTTGTGCTTACCGGAGAAGAAGACGACGGTGCCGGAGACAGTGGCCGGAAACAGCAGCGGAGGAAAGGTGGTGCCGGAGAACAAGGCGGCGCCGGCCAGCCATGGCTCTCCGGTGGAAGCTTTCTTGATCAGAGCATTATAATCAACACACACTTTGTGTGTGTGTATATAATGTACAGAGAGAGAGAGCAGTGAGAGATAAGAGAGAGGGGTGGTTTTATAGGTGAACACAAATAGAGGGTGTTTGGCAACGGGGATAATAACTGGAACTCGGGTGTTTGGTAATGGGTATCACAGCAGAACAAAAGGCGTTTGGCAACGAGTTTTCTAGCATATAATGAGCGTTTAACCGAGATAATAAAAATTCAATAATTATTATCTATATAATCGGTTAAACCAGTTGGTCGCGTGATTCGAACTTGAATATTTTATTAAGTAATCGGGTGGTCGGATACGACCCGACCCGTTTAAGAGACCCGTAACACTTCGGGGTGTTACATTCTCCCCCCCTTAGGAAATTTCGTCCCCGAAATTTGAGTGATCTTGTCCTTTACACCCTTAATCTATAAGGATGTTACCATTTAAACCAGGATACTTGTCGACGAGACATAATCAGTTCTCATGTTTGCGAGGAAATCAATCTTACATCAATCCAATGCTATAATTAATTAGAAATGTCAATCTGTAAGACTACAGCTTGATCATTCTGTTAATCACGTTTTAACCTTTCTTGCTATAGTCATATTAATTCAGATACATGGATTATCTGTACTATTTCGATATGACTATTAAAGGTTTTCTATATAGATTGATATTTTCTATAGAATATTAATATTCTTTTATCTTTTCCTCATTAGGATAAGAAATAAACTGAATATTATTTCTATATAAATACTTTGAGATTCTAATTATTTTTCTTCTGAAAGATTTATAAACTTCCAGCAAACATTTCTAGAGTCTCAAATCGATACGATATTCCCCTCATTTAATATCCGGATTCAATTACAATGATGGATTCTATATAGTTCTTAGGAGATAGATACGGAAGTCCCTTCATTATCATGACTTGAATGGGATCCGAGCTACTACCTCTTTTATTCGAACTTTAGAATTTACCATCATTGTAATTCCGATTTTTAAAGAGTAGGAATATTTTCTGGTAACTATCGGATTATTTCTTACAAATTCTACCCTTTAAGTTCTATCTATATCGGTATAATATGGTTGATCTCTGGGTTATCTCTATTCGTGGATATACTTAGGAGGTTTCTCAGATCATTAGACGTATTTTATCCGAAGTCTAAAGGTACCGGAAAAGACTAATTGAACTTGTCGAATTACACGGTTTCAACAGTTCCTTTTTATTATCTTGACCTACCGGATTTGGTTATTGAGATTTCTCTTAAATCATTGATAATAATCTTACTGACTATTTCATTGATGATTGACCGCATTATTTATCACTAACCTTTCTTTGATTCAAGATTCTTAGGATAATGCGTCACCTATTCTTTCTCAAAATCATGATTATCATTCGGGATTTCAAATACTTATTGCATTAGCTATTTCTATAAAATTCTTTCTTAATTCTATTTTGGGATTCGTTGACACTCTCGATAAAAATATTCTATAATTACTTTTCATAAAATATTCTTTATGAAATTCTAGTCGTTCTTCTTACGACTTATATTCTTATCGGGTAATTTCTATTAATATATATTTTTATTCTGGTATTTATTTTGGCATATTGGATGCCTTCTGTTAATACTTGGCACTTCGTTTGCCTTCTCGTGCTATATGGCATTTCCGATGCCTTTTTATTATTCAGACATATCGGATGTCTTTTCAAATTATAATTCTTTTCATTTCTCGATTTGTATTCCTTTATTTATCGATTTATATTCTTTTCTATCCAAGCGAATACTGATAATTGTTTATAGCAGACACTATAAATCTGTCATTTCTGTGATATACACTTGCTTGGAATAATTGTTTCTTATTTATATATTCGATTAAAGTGTATACTTTCAGTGTCTGAAAACACTTTCTGATAAACTTATATATTGGCAATATATCATATATATTCTTAATCCAACTTATTATAAGCAAAGCTTATTTCATCAGAATATTCATGTAGATAGTTCTTGCCAGAACAGTGATTTCTTAAATTATCTCTCACAGCCTTTAACTCAGAACAGGAAATTCGTTATTCCTTGGCCGGAGAGTTTCACTGGAAAAATGAGCATAATTCTATTCATTTTTCGTTTTCATTTCGATTATACCTTGCGAATCTCTACGCGATTCCAATTGGTATTAAATCATTTCTTGATATATTTGATATCAATTATTTTCTTTTGATAATTCGTTGGATTCTACCGTTTTCGGTTTCTGAATCCATATAAATTTATATCTGTTATATTTTAAGGATTTAACAATTCTTTCATCACTTCTTATTTGTGATTTTCAACTTGGTAACACTTGACCGTTTTACCAATTTGATCGTATTATAACTCTCACGAAATTTTGTTACAGAAGTAATTACGAAGATTCTTTCATAGTATCAGATATCCTTACAAAGAATCCTGTAACTTGGTGGCAAATGTCCGGATATACCTTCTGTAAGGGTCCGGATATCATTTGCCCTGGAGATTGCACAGGGGACATGCACTATCTTTTGGCAATTGAAAATCAATAAACTGATTTCTTTGATTCATAGAATTTAACCAATCGATGGTTTTTATTCTGCGAATATATTCCTAGTCGTACTCACGAAGGAATTTCAACTAGATTGCCAATAATTTTGTCGTATTCTTCAGATACGATACGCTGATAGTTCGGATCATATTTCTTCTTATTATCATTTCTTTTAATATGCTCATTACACAGACAAACTGTGATCTTGATAAATTCTTACTCGAATGTTCCTGTGCCTGTGACATTCATAATTATGTCGCGATCATAATTACTATTTCACCTCACCTAACATTCCGGTATTTGTTTATTTTAATCACCATAGGTATGTGTCCTTTACATATTATTCTATTATTTTGTTCTTTATTTTCTCTTGGGTTCGAAATTATATTATCCTGGAAGAAAACATGTTGATCTGAGTCTAACGAAATAGACTGTCAATCGTTCAAGAATTTGTTCGTGTCAGAAGATATTCAATATAACAATCCAATCTTTTTAATATCTCTGACTTGTTCGAGTCATAGGATTAAGACGGTACTTATATTGTCGCATAATCGAGCGAGTAAGAATTCGATTTCTTTTGATAGATTACTAAGTATTTCTGTCAATGAATTTCGAGAATAATATTTTTGTCCAAAATATTATTTAATTCTGGAAAGGATCGAAGATGATACATAACTAATATTGCTATATATACACCAAGATAGATTTAGATTATTAAACGTAATTTATAATACTCATCGTTCATATCGAGATAAAATATCAAAGAAATTATACAATCGAATATAATTATAAAATCGTGTCGAAAATACTTTTAACTTATATACGGATATAAATTCGATTAAAGATTGTTTACGAAAATGATACGAACTATGAAGTGAAATGGGTTCGGGCAAAATAATACGGCCGTGGTTTTTCATATAAAACTTTTAGGGAGGATTTATAATAACAATACTTGTTCGAGTTTCGTAATGGTATATATTTTTGAAAATAATAACTATTTAAAAAGAGTCGCGATAGAAATTATTGTAATGACTAATGATATCAAAATTCGTGAATTCTTAGTAAACGGGTTTCTTATTACGGATTAAAGAAAATAAAAGAAAAATAGATTTCTCAAAACGTTGATGTCAAAAATTTAATGTTAACGAATAATTCTGGGTAAACTTAAAACAAATTCTGGGGTTTTTCAATAATATCAAGAATATTAATACTTAGTTTGATAATAAGAAAATTATAGTATGGACAGATTTTCTCGATCTTATAAATTTGAATAAAGCGTCTATTTAAAATTTAAAGCAGAGGGGTATTTATATATTTTTACTCAAAACTGAAATACTGGTTTAGTGTAAAAATGGTAATGACTAAGAATAAATTCAATAAACTTCAAAATTATACTGAAAAGATTTAAAACATTTTAAATAATCGCGGAATATATTTGATCTTTGTTTAAATAATCGAGGGAAATTCTTTAGAAACACAATATTTATATGTCTCTAGCTTATCGAATTTTATAAAAAAATTCGGAATTTACTGAGTAAAATAATATTTCAGGAAACTTGATCATAGGAATGTTCAAGTTGGAGCGTAATATTCGTATTCTATTTATATATATCGGAATAACCGTGAGGTTAACGATCTAAATAATTATTGAAACTAAAATTTCTGGAAGGTGCGACGAATGATTATAAATCAACGAGTTTTTCTAGAGAGTGAAATACGATTTCAAAACTCTCGTACAAGTCGATTAAATTATCAAAGAATTATTTTGTAAATTTTATATCTATTTATATACATATATACTTCTATAATTTCTGTCATTTCTTATTTATATCGGAATTTATTTTCTGATTTCTTTTAATATCATGGTTTCCGTTCTGTATTCTTCCTTATTTCATATAGCCTTAATATCCTGTAAGATTTCTCAGAAATTAAATGTGCATATAAATTCACAATTGTGTACAGAATTGTCAATTTACCCCATAAAATCATTCTAGTACTATCCTGTAGTGGATTCGTTCTGATTTCTAATATACTCTTATGGTTCTCACCAACTTTATAATGGTTTGGCATTTATGTACCCAAAAATTTAATCGTCGGATATTTTCTTTAATAATTCTGATATCATAATATTTTTCTAAACAAAATTTCTTTTTAGACAATATTCTGGTAGATCCTGAATTAATAAAGACTTCAAAACTGTTATTAAGCGCCGCTCTGATACCACCTGTAACGACCCTGGCTGTCGGTGCCGGGTCGTCGGGTCGGGTTCAGAGCTACGCAGCGGATTCGGATCATAACAGTCTTTAGTCTTCCAGGATCCACGTCATCATATCTGTTGGGTTACCTGAACACATGCCAAAAATAGTTTCTGTCAACATAAAGTTGGTGAGGTCGTGTATTTTATAAAGTGAATATCCAGTTCGTTTATCGATAATTCTTTTATATAAACATTCTTTTATAAAACATGCTTTACAGTTATAATTCTGAAGGGGAAAATATATTTCTATTATATCACTCTATCATATATCAATTCTTATTATAAATCCATTCTATCATATCGATTATATTTCGTGCCATTCCTATCGATGGTACCACTCTGATTGTGGTAAAATACCTGTTCCTGTCCTCTACTTGGACAAGAATGGTTTTGGTCCTCTACTTGGACATTCCTACCCTCTACTTGGGTAAGACTGGTTCTTGCCCTCTAGTCGGTACAAGAAAGGAAATGGCGGATACCGTCCAGTACTGTCCTTGTCGTTTCTATGTCCCCTTTTCTATTATACTTCTTTTATTTCTATTGATAATCGTTTATTATGTAAAGCATTTCTAGTTTTAATAAATGACATGTATTCCCCCGAAAACACTTAATAAAACAGTAAAAGTGGGGAGTTCACGATACTCACCGGATTGCTTATAATCTTCTATAGTTTCTCCTATTACAATTATATGTCATATATATATGGATACGTTTTACGCGTGGGACTTGTTAGATTGTAATACTTAGGAAATAGTGACCGAATCTTACCGAATTATTATCGGAACATAATCGGGAGTTAATCCGGACCTTTGGTTATTGATTATATTTCCACCTTATAACTCCAATATCCTGATTACAAAGAATAAAATAGGATTAGAAACATATTGTAACCGGACCAAGATTAGAACACGAAAGGAAACCCAATCGGCCCCATAAATATCGAGTTCAAGACCACACACATAAGCTAATCGGGTAGGTTTATGGTGGATAATTAGATGGTTAGGACCCGGTAAAATTACGGGGACTGCTGACAGCCACCCGGACTCGGTGACTGTCCGAGTCTGAAGCCCGAAAACAGGAGCACGACTCATGGTTCTTAACCGATCAAGATTCAAGTTGAGGCTCGATAGGTTCCATAACTGAAACAGAAAATGAATGGTTACAAGGTTTCCTGACAGTCACCGGTCCCGGTGACTGTTCCGATGACCTTCTTTTCGTCGAATAATCACAACAGAAAGAACAAGTCACGGCTTGTTTATCACAGAGAGATGGGTGACCGGATTATTATCGTAACAGAAACAGAGATGATGGTTACCAATGACAGTCACCATAATCGGTGACTGTCCGTCTTCAGTTAGCCCGGAACAGAGGGACGAAGAGGGAGGTTATCGGGTTATATGGGTTGTAACCGGGTGGTTTATGGGATCGATTGAACAAAAAGGTTACCGGGTTGGGGTTCAGTTCAGCAGAAAAAGAGAGGGGTTGTGCTTACCGGAGAAGAAGACGACGGTGCCGGAGACAGTGGCCGGAAACAGCAGCGGAGGAAAGGTGGTGCCGGAGAACAAGGCGGCGCCGGCCAGCCATGGCTCTCCAGTGGAAGCTTTCTTGAACAGAGCATTGTAATCAACACACACTTTGTGTGTGTATATAATGTACAGAGAGAGAGAGAGCAGTGAGAGATAAGAGAGAGGGGTGGTTTTATAGGTGAAGACAAATAGAGGGTGTTTGGCAACGGGGATAATAACTGGAACTCGGGTGTTTGGTAATGGGTATAACAGCAGAACAAAAGGCGTTTGGCAACGAGTTTTCTAGCAGATAATGAGCGTTTAACCGAGATAATAAAAATTCAATAATTATTATCTATATAATTGGTTAAACCGGTTGGTCGCGAGATTCGAACTTGAATATTTTATTAAGTAATCGGGTGGTCGGGTACGACCTGACCCGTTTAAGAGACCCGTAACACTTCGGGGTGTTACAAACGGTCATCATAATTATTATTTAAGTTGTGCAATGTATTCGCAAAGGTAATAAAAGCGGAAAAGGAAATGGTCGGTTAGTTGACGTAAGTCTTGTAAATGTATATCTATATTAAGTTAACGACACTTGAACAGTGTCTATACTCTAAAATGCGCTGCCTTCCAAAGTTGACTAAGCCGCCCTAAAAAAGGTCACAACTCGCCCAGAAAAACCACACCTCAAACGACCAACGACCAGAAAAAGTCTGCACAAAAACTAAACCGCCCATAAAACCGCTTGAATTCGCCCAGAAAGGACCTGCAACCGCCCAGAAAAACAGTAACGGTGGCGACGCCATTGTTGGATTCTAGAATTGCGTATGCTCGAATGCGGAAACGATGGATATTGTTGTCTTTCATCTTGAGGGAATTAGTAGAGGTAGCGTAAAGTGAAGGATGTGGAAGGGAATATGAAGGGATTGTTGATGAAATGAGGGGTTTTAAATGGCGAATGTGTAGATTCCCCTATAACAGAAGAAGCAGGGGATGTATAATATAATATAAAGAGTCACCAACTGTGGCAGTGGAATGCGAAATGAGGACGTAGTGGAAACGTTGAAGATGACAATCGTCTTACGACCTAATGTTGTGTTTGAGAGTTGTTTGTCTCGACGGACGCAAACATTAGACCATAATGACCCATTTACTTGAAACATAACTGTCAACCCCGCGGCGAAGCGCGGTAACTTTAAACACTAGTTTCCTTAATGAAAGGGATAAATGAAATTACAAATTCTCTTTTATGAAATATCAAAATGACGTAGACGTAAAATTCATTTACAAAATGGTGATCACTTTAATTGTTTGTTGCTAATATTATGATGTTAAACAATATTTAATAATCGTATTGTTTGGTATGTGTCATTAATAACTGATCGGGCATACGGCAAATTTGAATCATTTAATAAAATCCGATACGATTTTTTTTAGAGTTTCGAATGCGATTATGGTTCGATTAAATAATAGATAGTCGTAAGAATAAATTCGCAACATTTACTATTGAATAGTAGCTTCAAAATACAAGGGCTATAAACGTAAATACAAGAAACAATATGGACTAGAGTTGTACAAGGGCAAAAGTAAAAGGTGACGGATGTCACAAAAGTCTAAACCAATTAAAAGGGACCTGAAGCTCAGCTTCAAGCTAACAATTAAAATTTAACAAAAACAATTAAAATCAAAACTACTATTGATATTAACAAATAGTAGCTCAAAACTATAAAAAAACAAAAACCCAGATCAAACCCTCAAGCACAAAACATAAGACACTCCAAACTTGTGTAGAAAGCATCATCCTTATGTATGTAGACAGTCCTTATATAAACACAGATTAAATCCATTACACTATTAATAATATAAATTCCAAAAAGAATAATAATTAAAAATAATACCCGCAATAAATCCCATGTTTGAAAGGGAATGTAATCAGGAGTGACACTGTTTGGCAAACCCTACTTCATGCAAAATTAGTTTAATTAAACTTATTGTGTCAACAAATAATAACTGAAGAAACAGAACATTGAACGATATATTATTAGTATTATTATTATTATTATTAATATTATTATTATTATTATTATTATTATTATTATTATTATTACCTCAAGTATGAATGCTTCAAGGAACCTTCTAGAGAAAAGGTTGAATTGATTACCTTTTTTGTTAGTGTGAAAGATGACGGAGTGGATGACGGCGATTAGTGATAATAATAATCTGAAAGGGACCTGATCAACCTTGCCAAAGATCTTGGCTGCTACATAAATAAGAGGAAGAGGAGGAAGAACGGCGGCGGAGAGTGGTGGTGGAGGTAGCGGCGACCGGAGAGGAAGAGGAGGGGGAGAGGGAGGTGAGGTGAAAGTTTTATATTAGGGTTTGTGATGAGGGGAGGTAATAGAGAGAAGAGAAAGATGAAAGAGAGCAATATGGAAAAGATAAAGAATGGAGAGAAGAAGAATTAGGGTTAAAAAAAAGATTTAATATAATAAAAAAAAACAAATTCTTGCACCTCATTATGTCATGTGGCACAATCAGGAAAGGGTTAAGGACACCATTGAATGTCACGTCACCAAACTTCAATTCTTTTATATATATTAATTAATAATAGATGCAATTAGACCGTGTTGCACATTAATTAATTGAATCTTATGAACTATAGGTACATTCCACTTATTTCCTTGTCGAGACTCGTAGCACTAATATTGTCTTGTCTTGATCTCCATTCCACAACTTGTTAAAAGTCCTTGGTGCTTTGATCCATATTTAGGTAAGTTATATGTGAGATGAATGTGGAAGGTATGAATGTTGAGACCAGAGAACCTATTAAACAGGTTTGTTACAAACAGCTGAAAAAGAAAGAGTAAAGACGAACCAATTAATGAAATTGATAGTTTGACCTAACATTCGTCTTGTTCATCTGTCGATCTCGATACCATGCATGGGCTTACATTGGTATCAAAGCTTGGTCAAAAGACGATAGTTGGTCACAACAAGAGCAACAACCAAGAAGTACATAAGAGACCGATCAAGCAACATTATGCCAACTAACGCGCATGCACATATCATTCTGATCAGAGACAGTAGCAATGTGTCGTTACAATAACCGAAGACAATAGCATACAACCATGGTAGATAATAGTAGAAGCTGGAGGCCCCATGTGTCATGGATGTGTTTCAACTTACAACCAGGGAACCTATCGATGACAAGAAATATATGTTGGCGTGTGCATTTCTCTTCCAAGTAATGCATGGCAGGGATGAGCACGTAGAGCCGAATACCGATACCGTCCCGTCCCAATCCTGATCCCGTACCAAACCGATACCGAACCGAGGATGTTCGGTATCGGTATTGGTACCCACAATTAGAGGTTTTTGGTTTCGGTATTATCGGTATGGTATCGGTATTTTAAGGTAAAATATCGATACCATACAGGTACCGAACCGATACCGTATTGTACCGTATGTGTTCGGTATTGGGTTTAGGGTGTTTTCGGTATCGGTTTTTTTGGGATCAGTATCGGTTGGTACCGATACCGTCCCGAGCTCATCCCTAATGCATGGGGATATTGTCCTCCAAATCTCCAAGTATAAGACCATCAGGGAGATATGGGAATCCTTGAAAATCCATACATTGCGACAGACTGGGTGAAGAAAGAACGACTCGAAACTCTAAGAGTGCTATTGGTTTGCGAAATTCAAAACTGTTAAGGTGTTTGGTTCAAAAAAGTTGTTAATCTCAATACCATTCTTAATGTGCATGAACAAAGTGGGTGATTTTAATTGGAAAAGATTGTTCTTTAATATTCACATTAACATCTATATATATATACAAAAGACTTAACGGATAAATAATTAATTCTAACAGAAACTGTAAACGGAAAGCTACCTAACTAACGAAATTCTAACTAACTATCAGTTGTTGAAGCATTAGTAGTTTTCTTCATCATGCTACCAACATCTGAGGTTGTGTCTCATTAGTAGGTACCACTCATCAGAAGATATCTTCAGCAATTGTTTCATCAGTTGTTAACAGTAGTTAACTACCAACAGTTATGAAGAATTCAATATTGACAATATCTATATTCCTATCATATTATCATGATTGGCTAATTTGTCTACCTCCAGGTGAACGGTTAACTTAGGATAAACATTAAACTTTGTTTGATTTATGTTTTGGATTGTTTCTAATACAATATTGTGGAACAAATTTTTGGTTGATTTAAACGAGTTATTTATGTGTCAAGCATTTGTCTTTTATCATTCGCATTCTGATTTCTTATATCGTGAGCGGTCTCGTAATTAGGGGGTCTTTGGCATCTAAAATGGAGTAATGGATTGTACGAGTTGGTATTAAGACATGTGTTCAATTATCGCTTCAAATAATTAATTCCAAGAACGTGTTTATGTGGTATCCAATTAACCAAGTGAGTTTTGTGCTAAACGTATAACCTGGAATCTAGAGGGGGTTGCTTTTCTCATATTGTTTTCATATTGACTTCAGTTTTCATTAGTTTAGTTACTCAACCATATCCACAATTCAGTTTTCAATTAATTTAATTATTTTTTAGTTTAAATAATTAAACAAAACGTGTAATACTGATACCTTACTTAATCTAGCAATCTAGTTTATTTTGGTTTTTGCATGACTCAATGATAAGTCATCAGCCATAAAGGGCAGACGACTACCCAAGACCCACTATCCTAGGGGCCCAAAGTTTTTAAGTTTTATTTATTTTTAAATATAGTTTATTGAATGTTGGAACTGGAACAGCATTTGCAAGTTGCAACACCATCTGTAAGACTATTTCCAACGCAAGTGGCGCCCTTAGACATCATTAGTTGTCACATCATATCCTTACAAATCCTAAAAAACCTTCATTTCATATCCAACCCTACAAATATTCTTACTCTCATGAATTTCACCTCATCACGTATCCACTACACACAATATTTAATAAAAGATTTATTTATTTTAGTTTGGCCCACCTCATCACTAAAACCAATATAAACTCCCATCTATAACTAATGACTCCATTACTAAGGGCCTCAAAGGGCACCATTGATCCGATGGTAAGGGTTAGGAAGAGCTTGTAAGGGCATGATGGTTAAGGATGCATTAGAGAGAGTCTAAGTACGGATTATATTTTTTTACCGAATACTGGTACCATACCGGTATTAATTTTTTTGATTTTGGGTATTAGTAAATAGGAGACCGGTTAATGTACAAAGCCTTCTTAACTTACAAAGTGTAAGAAGTGATCCTGGCCCTCCATCTCCCACCTTCTGCGTTTTATAAAGAAAACCTCGTACATTAATTACCCACGTTTGTCATTAATGGCAGTTATCAATTTGAGGGTAAAACAGACAAATTACAAACTAAAATAATTTGAATTTTTTAATCCAGCGCCCAAATCAACCTCATTAATTGACGGTTACTTCATTTTATGCGTGCGATTGATTCTCCAAAAATCAAAACTGACACCGAAGTCCAAAAATCAAAAATAAAAAAACAGAGCATCAGAGAAACACTAATCATATCAACAAATATGCCTCCAAAACGCAAATCAGGTAAGGAATTGTTCATGATTTTACTTTAATTTTGATCGTATTTTGATCGTATTTTACTTTAATTTTACTTCATGATTTTACTTTAAAAACCTAAAACAGGTGAAGGACGTGAAAAAAAGAAGCAAGCAATATCATGATAGGCCTTCAAAACCAAGGATTACAGGTATCATTTAAACGCGTTTTAGATGGTTGATTGAATTAGTAAAGGCGTTTTAGAAGTTTTTTGATGATTTGTAAGATTAACATTTGGATCTAGTAAAGGCGTTTTAGATCTTATGATAAAGGCGTTTTATCTGATTATTGATACATGAGATGATTTGATGATGTATGTGTTTTAAAGTAGAACAAATATGATTACGAAGGATTTTTATAAGTTTATGAAGGCGTTTTAAGTATAATACAGATGGACATGATGTTTTAAGTTATTGATTGTTTGAAAATTTGGGTGAATGTGATTGTAAAGGCGTTTTATGTGTTTATGAATGCGTTTTACTAATTTTACTGATTAGGATGATGTTTTGGTGATCTACTATTAATTGTAAAGGCGTTTTACTGATGACAAGTAAGGGTATCTCAAAACGCATCAACTAATAATAGTAAAGGCGTTTTACTAATGTAGAACTATCATACTGATGACAAGTAAGGGTATCTCAAAACGCATATATGTAATAAAAGTAAAGGCGTTTTACTGATTAGTATGATGTTTTGGTGATCTATTGTTGCAGATGCGTTTTGAAGTTTTAGTAGAGGCGTTTTATGAATTTAGTAATGCATTAGATAATTTTTTTGTTTTAAGTTGGACGAATGTTACTGAATGTAACTGATTGTTATTGATGGAGGCGTTTTAGTTAATTATGGATTCGTTTTACTAATGTTACTGATGAATAAGATGTTTAGTAACCTGTTGTATGAAAAATTGGATGATTCTGTTATAAATGCGTTTTGTAATTTAGTAGATGCGTTTTACTAATGATACTAAGACTGTCATATTATGCAGTAAAACGCCTTCAGTGATATAATAAAACGCCTTCAGTGATATAATTCTAATGTAAAATTATGCATTGTTGTTGTTTGTTTTGATGTCTTAAGCAGAACAACCAATGGATCCAGGGTCTGATGATGATTTCCAAACTCCTTTAAAAGATTTGAGAAAGTTAAAGAAAGATGTAGATAACCCAAAGAAAGGTGTTCAACAAGAATCTTTTGATCATTTGATCTATCACAGTCTGAAAAACACAGAAGAAGCCATCTGGTCAAACATGGAAGCTAAGAGGAAGGGGAGGGATGAAATCTTAAACAACAAAGACTGAATGGGATTGGTGGTTTATGAATGTGGTGGGTGGTTTGTCGGTAGTTTTTTGGCTTTTAAGTTAGTATGTTTTCTTGGATGTGGTTTTTTGGTTTTTTTTTTTTTTTTTTTTTTTTTTTTGGGTTTTTGGATGTTTAAAAATGGGGCATGGATGGTGATCTATGCCATATGTAATGAATGATTATATATATAAATGTTTATTAGTAAAACGCATCTATTAAAACAATAAAACGCATTCAATAAAATGATAAAAAATATGTATAAGCTATAGAAACATATACTAAAACGCATTCAATAATCACCAAACGCATTCATTAAAACATGGTAAAATCTGCAACTGTATATAGTATACTAAAACGCATTCATTATTACTAAAACGCAAGCATTAAAAATCATAAAAATCAGTCCTCATCCACTTGGTCTTCAACTCCTTGATGATCAATTCCTTGGTCTTCTGCATTTTCATCTTCCTCATTCTCATCTTGTAGCATTGTGGTTTTTAACTTGTGTTTCCGACGATCATGTCCTACCTCCCCACAAATGTTACATGTTCTTTTCCTTTTACCCATACGACTTATAGCTTTTTCTTTGTTGGGTTTAATTCGCTTGTGTGAACCCCGACCTTTATTTTTTATACCATTTGGCAAACGGACAATAGTCTCAGCCGGCTTGTCATACCCGAGCAAACTAGAGTATCGATCGTACTTCTTTTGAGTTGGTCTACTAAACCGTCGTTCATCCACCTTGTATACTAATGTATTAAAACGCATTTGAAACATTGTAAAACGCATGTATGTACATATATTGGATCATTAAAATGGGTAAAAAAATGAAAACTACTAAAACGCATGTATAAAACAGAGGAGTAAAATCTGATGAACTGCTGATTGATACTACTGATAAAGAAGTTAACTACTGATAATGAAAGTACTGCACAACCACTGATGAGAGAAACCACTGATAGTTAGTTACTCGTCAGTGGTTATCATTCATCAGTAGTTATAAGCCCATCAGTGGTTTGATCAGCAGTACTTATTAACCTTAGCACTTCATCAGCAGTACTTATTAACTTCATCAGCAGTTTCATCAGCAATACTTAATAACTTCATCAGCAGTTCATCAGATTTTAATAAAATCAACAAAACGCATGTATAAAACATACTAAAACGCATTCAGAAATGTTATCAATACGATCATACAACCAGTTATATTAAAACGCATGTTATTAATCCTAAAACGCAAATGATTATCTTCAAAACCACAAAACATCAAAAAATACCTTGCATCCTTCTGTGTTCAACCATGAAATCAAATCTCTCACCAATATGTTCATCAGTGTTGTTTACATCTTCATGTATAATATCTACATAAAAAATTTTAATGGAATGCTCAACCTCTATAACATCAGTGATCTAAAAAAACTTCAAAACAGTAGAAACTAACCTTCAAAATTGAGATTATGAGGATCAACAACTTCATGTTCTTCATCGAATAAGAATTCAGGTTCATTGTTTAGATCTGAAAACACAAATTAAGAGTAAGATCACGATTAATTGAAAAACAATAAAAACAGAGTACATACCGAACATGGTGAAGAACTCGGCAAATTGATTATGATTTTCGTAAAAAAATTGAACCAGTGATCGACTATGATTGTAGATTTTTGAATATGGTAAGAATTGATAATCGTATATTATGGAATCAGTTATGAAATTTGAAATATTGATGAACGATAAAACAGGGATTTGATAATAAACGTGATTAATTGATATGTCTAATTGACTATACTACCCCTCTAATCAGTTATAGAGTAAAAACAGACAAGTTCCACGTGGCATCATTTTGTGGCTTCCTACACTTTGTAAGATAAGAGACTTTGTACCCTACACTTTCTCTAGTAAATAGTGGTATTTGTTACGGTATCTTTTGGCACAAATCAATATTGGTACCGAATTATATATGGTATGTCAAGTTTTTAATAGGAAGTGATCCACCGTATCTCATCTAAGGTTGTATTGGTACTGACTACTGATTTGTTAGAACATAGCGAGCTATTTCCATAACGATGGTATTTTGACTAACATGCATTAAAGATTTAAAGATACTTTCCTATTTTGTTCCAAGTCTCTTTATGTGTGCTCTTTGGGCATAAAACTTTTTCAGGTAAAGTTGACAAACCCATTTTCATGTAAACCATTTCCATGTGGGTTAAACACACCCTCCTAAAAATCACTTAAGACTTGTAATGTTTCACCCCTATGCAAAATCGTTATTTTTTTAAAAAAAACTTCAAAAACACTTTCTGTAAAAAAATTAAAAGGATTTTTAAAATCTTTTTTAGAAGATTAATTTGTAAGTACTAGAATGAAAACATCTATTAATCTATTAATCTATTATCTATTATCTATTAATATATATAAAAGAAAAGGGTGTTGATGACATGGCATTCAATGAGGCAATCCTTCACCCCTTGAATGTACCATGTGGCATCATATGGTGCATTCTTTTTAATTTTTTTAAATAAAGTTAATCAGGGGCGGATCTATAGTTAAAGGAGGGGGTGCGGACGTTGCGGCTCAACTTCGCGCGCGTAGTGGAAAATTAGTGGAAATTTTTTTTTTTTTACGAAATTTGAAAAACGTTGCTACTAAAATAAAAAAAATGAAAAACGTTACTACTGAAAAATGTTTCTAGATCCGCCACTGAAGTTAATCACATAAAACCCTACCTATCATCATATATAATCCCCATCTTCTTACCCCAAACCCTATAATTCTTAAAGTCATTGTTTTCGAAACCTCTTCAAAATGTTGATTCGATCACAAAAAGAAGCTACAATCAGACCTCTAACCTTCTCATAGGTTCCTACATATATAATAATATATCTCTTTTTAAGTTTTATATAGACACTTGGTGATGAATTGAAGAGGGTTCGACACCTAGGTGTGTGTAGGCATCCAAGCAAACTTCTTTGGATAAGTTTTGTAAAAAAATTAAAAAGATAATAACATAAAAACTTTGATTTGATCGGAATAAGGAATTTTAATTTGGTAATAATATATATTTAAATATAATATATCTGTAACTCTTCTCTATTCATGTCTGTAAGTTTATTTATTTAGTTTTTTCTTTTTTATCCAGGAAGAAAGACTTTTTAATTAAACACCGGTGGATGGTGATCGTGGACGGCGGCGCATGGAATTTTTCTATTACAAAACGGCACATGAATGTTGAGCGATGGTGATGATGATCACGATGTGATGGTTAGGTTTGTTTGTTTTATATTATCTAATTTTTTGAAGTTCAGTAGCCTAAAAATCGATTTTTTTTTATGTTAAGATCTGGGTTTTGCTTTGTTCTGTTTCAACGATATCAACCCAAATTTCTACAGTCGAATCGACGTTAAAAGAATATTTCAGTGGTGAAGTCCGAAAGCCTCTTCAATGGGTGAAATTGGATGAAGAACCTGACGATTTAGCCATGTTTCTATCTGGGAGTGAAGAGAGATCAAAGAACACAAAATAAGTTACACAACAAGTTGTAAAGACGTTGACAATTATATATCTCTTTTTAAGTTTTATATAGACACTTGGTGATGAATTGAAGAGGGTTCGACACCTAGGTGTGTGTAGGCATCGAAGCAAACTTCTTTGGATAAGTTTTGTAAAAAAATTAAAAAGATAATAACATAAAAACTTAGATTTGATCGGAATAAGGAATTTTAATTTGGTAACAATATATATTTAAATATAATATATCTGTAACTCTTCTCTGTTCATGTCTGTAAGTTTATTTATTTAGTTTTTTCTTTTTTATCCAGGAAGAAAGACTTTTTAATTAAACACCGGTGGATGGTGATCGTGGACGGCGGCGCATTGAATTTTTCTATTACAAAACGGCACATGAATGTTGAGCGATGGTGATGATGATCACGATGTGATGGTTAGGTTTGTTTGTTTTATATTATCTAATTTTTTGAAGTTCAGTAGCCTAAAAATCAATTTTTTTTTATGTTAAGATCTAGGTTTTGCTTTGTTCTGTTTCAACGATATCAACCCAAATTTCTACAGTCGAATCGACGTTAAAAGAATATTTCAGTGGTGAAGTCCGAAAGCCTCTTCGATGGGTGAAATTGGATGAAGAACCTGACGATTTAGCCATGTTTCTATCTGGGAGTGAAGAGAGATCAAAGATCACAAAATAAGTTACACAACAAGTTGTAAAGACGTTGACAATTATGTTATAGACGTGCATGAAAAGGATATTTTTTTAATTTGATACTTTTTTTTTTTTTCTGATTCATTAATTTTGAGTTTAATATTGTTAAAATTTGTTTGACCAGGTTCTCGATTTGAAATTGGAAGCTATATGTGGTGAATCGAAGGTTCAGTCTCCTTGCAATGGTGGTTTTCCTACTTCTCACTATGGTAAATATTATTAATATTTGTTAATAATAATAATTACTAACAGTTTAATGTTTTTATTTGGGAATATTTCATAGAATAGTAATCAAGTTTTAAGAATGTTCTAATTAGGTCACTTAACAATTTTTTGTTCCAATCAAGTCATTCAATGTTATTTTGATGTTCTAATTCTATATATTTTACCTAAATAACAAGTTACAAATCCTACTTGGTATTTATAATGTTTTTTTTATACCATATATTTTTTTAGACAAATTTCAAAATAAAATTCAAAGTGTTCAAAATTTGTGCACCAAATTAAAGTTGATAATTCCAATATTCATCCTTGTATTACAATTGGTTACCAGAATAAAAATTAAACCAAAGTTGTCCAAAATCAATACGTGAATTGAATCGGCACGAACACAACAACAAACTGAAGTCCTCACATATAACTATGTGAAATTTTTATCTACAAATTGAGTTCTACACAAACTGAAGTCTTTACTATGGTCAAAACGAATTTCAACCTATTTTTCAAGAATTAGTTTTCTTCTAGGCACATTGTTCTTCTTCATTTTGTTATGATTAAACTAAATTTTTCATAGTTTTTTATAAAACATTTAGTAATTTTTTAATCATGTTATCATTTTAAGTAATTGTATATTTGTATTTAGGATTGGTTACACAAAAACACTCATATACGATTGGTTACCTTCTATTTAGGTAAAATATATAGGATTAGAACATCAAAGTAAACTTGAGTTATCTTATTGGAACGAAAAAATTTATGAGTGACCTGATTAAAACAATCCTAAAACTATGTTGCTATTTTACAAAGTTACCCCTTTTTATTTTGAATTTAAGCTTATGTAAAATTTGTATAAATTACAGATATCTTGCTAATTTAGTTAAAGTTGGAGATTGGAGCTAGCCTGATGTTGTTTTGGGGCACTCCATGGATGGTAAGGTGGCTTTGCAATATGCGTTGAGTTGTGCCTGTGGCGATTATGGTAGCGCCGCTAAGTTGCCCAAACATGTATTTTCGTATGAAAGTTTGCATTAAGTAGCCGATAGCGTAGAAACATCCATCAATTTTGCTAATTGAAATGACACAGTTTGATGTGTTTGTACACTATTTGGTGTCTTTTATTTGTTTACTAGGTTGTTGAAGTGCTTTATAGTGTAGACCTTTTTCTTGATGTAGGAACTGTACTTAAGCTTTGTATTATATGTAAGGGTAGATAAAACTATTAAGTCATCAACTGTTTGTTTGTTGGCAATTACTTTTAGGTTTGAGAGTGAGTTTATTGCATCCGAATTTGAAACATTTTCTGCTCTTTTAGTCTCTTTCTTGGCATATGTAAAGTGGGTTAGGCTAATAAGCTATTAGTCGTTTTTCAGGTTATGTCTTCTGTGTCGTATATGCAGTTTCCTTACCAGTGGTTGTGAGACTTGGTACAGAGATGTGATAAGTTTTTGAATGGTTACAACTTTCAACTTAAGTGATTGTTTAGTTGATTAGGTTATGAATTATATGAGTCATTAGAATGTGAGAGATGTGATGAGTTTTTGAATAGTTGCAGCTTACTTAAGTGATTGTTTAGCTTATAATGATTAGGTTTTAGGTTAGGGAATATGAGTTATTACTGATTAGAATACTATGAACATACAGTGATTGAGAGATTCTTTGGTTAGTTAACTTGAGCCATTTGCAATAAGTTTATCATGTCTTATTAGATTTTTCAACCCCGGGACGCTCCCGAGGTAATAAGCTAGTGTTCACTATATATAAAATCAAATATTGTTTTAACACACTTTCTTTAGCTATTCTTTTATTGTTTTTTAGAATCTTCTTATATGTATTAAGCCACCCCGCATTGCAGAAGCATGAAACTGTATCAAGTAGTACCAATGACAAAACGTAGATTATAGAAATGTAATTTTGGGGGATTTTAGTTTGTTTTAGGTTGGTTCCATTTACATGCATGTTTATATTGTTTTAGACTGATTGCCAAAAAGTGGGCTTTTAAAGCGAAATGAGATAGTTGCGCTAAGCCTAAAAAGTGGAACTAGACGTGATCCTAGGTTAGGCCTTGACAACAGAGCTAAATACAATTTTGTAAGTATTCTGAAACTATACATCTTTTTATCAAAAGGATACATCTAACGTTGATTTTTTTTAGTTGGGTGATCTTTCAGATGGAACCCAACCATGTGACATCAAGATAAATCATACAACCAGAATTCCAAAGATAATAAGCAGGCAGATCATGTACAACAGTTTACAATCTAAAGACTACATAAAGTAGAAGTCAAAGTCAAATTCAACACACATGAATCCTTGCCACAATAACATTACCTATAAATAAACTAAAAATCCAATACTCAAAAGAGTTGTTAAAGCTAAAAACGACAGTCCATCATAATGGCGGGGCTCATTCTTTAGTGGTTTTGTTGATGAGTGACTTGTGAATGTGAGGAATGACACCACCTCCAGCAATGGTACCTTTGATGAGAGTATCGAGTTCTTCGTCACCACGAATGGCAAGTTGCAAGTGTCTTGGGGTGATCCTCTTCACTTTCAGATCCTTGCTCGCATTTCCTGCCAACTCGAGCACCTCAGCAGTTAGGTACTCCAGAATCGCTGCTGAGTATACTGCAGCTGTCGCACCGACACGTCCGTGGGCTGAGGTTCTTGTTTTGAGGTGGCGGTGGATTCTTCCCACTGGGAACTGAGCTCATAAATAAAAAAAATAACATCAGTGGTCCATGCACACAACCAAATCGGTAGTTATAGAGCATGATATGGGCTATTGACCCGTTAACAGACAAGCAGAATGTTTTATAGTTGTATCTTTCATCTCAAATGGGTAAAAGAAGCCTAAAAGAAAACAAGTTGGTTCAAACAGGTTGAGTCATCCAGAATGTACTAATTGCATAAAACCTCTTTTCGTCTGCACTGTGTTTAGAATAATACAGTATATATTATGCAATACAATGCTTTGTAACGTATGTAAAACATTATAAATTATGTTAGAAAAAAAATGAAAGGTAAAAGAAGTGTCCGGTAACTGGATCAGACTCAAAACACATTTTGACCTAGAGGGAGCAACAAATAACATCAGTTTACAGTGACATACAAAAAATTAGAAGGTAAAGTCTTGGTTTACAAAAGCGCGCCTAAGGCGCGAGGCGCCTAGGAAAAGCGCTTTTTTTTGGCCTGAGGCGCTCAACTACATGAAGCGTTGTGAGGCGCGAGGCGCCAAGGCGCCTTTTTTTGGGGCCAAAAGTCAAAATCAGGGTTTTTTTTAAAGATTTTTAAGTGTGTTTCGGCTTCAATGTATGTTTAATGAAGTGTTTAAAATTTTAAATGTGTTTTATAATTATGTTATTGTGTTTAGGATTGATTAACAAGTAGAATATGTAGTATTAGCTTGTATAAATATTTTTTACTCCTTTTTACCTTGGGCGCCTCACATATGTGAAGCTCTTGCCTCGCGCTTTAAGCCCCGTGCGCCGGATTTTGGAACCAAAACGCTTTTTTAAACCAAGGGTAAGGTAACAAAAGTATGCATCTCAATTGGGGCTTCTTGTTAAGGTAATGATCGGTGTCCGGCAAAGTGCTATATTTCATGATTAACAATATTGCTGGAAGTGTAATAATCAGTTTCCCCCCCACAGCCCCACATGCGATGTATTGAAACATTACCCCACTTACAAAGGGTGCTATGTAAACAGATTGAATACTTTTCTTAAATAACAATTGAAGTCGAATGCATATATACAAAGGTTTATAAAATAACTTAAGCTAGAGCAGCGTAGACTATTAACTAATAACGAAATGGTATGCAAAACTACACGATGCTGGCATGCATCGTTAATTAACAGACCAGCACCGCCGTCATAAATTCTCACATTCATATGTATATTTTGCTCATCTAAGTATACATAAATGTAAACACTAAACTAGTTTAGTGCAACACATCAACCTAACTCAAGCAGGAAGTGAAAGCCGAATGAATGAAACACATGAACCACAGATTCACTAACATAACATATATAACAGAACTGTCTAATTGACTCCTTTAACACCTTTATTCATTCGATCATTTAAGACACAAGTCACAACCACTTTTCAGATAATTCCTAAACGTCTTAGAACCTTTGACTTCTGCGTATCAAATAAGTACGGCAAATAACTCCAAAGTTAACAATAACCACATTCACTGTAAAAGAACTTACATCCACAAACCCAATTTCAGAATATAACTATAATCAAAAAGTAAAACCACATAATCCATATCAATTTAAACTTTAAATCTTATACTAACAAGCCTCATTAACCAGTTATTCATCAGAACAACGCATGTTGTAACCAAACTTATTTATATATACCTGTAGCCCTGCTCGTGCAGACCGAGAAATCGGCCTCTTCTTATCTTTATCCTTGTTAGCCGCCGCTGCAGCCGCCGCGGTTGTCTTTCCAGCCAATAAACCCTTCCCACCCTTTCCCGCCATTTATGCACTTACTGCACACAGTTTAAACCCACAAAACCATCTAAAAAACACTACAGAAAACCTCAACATGTAACATAAAATAAATAAATAATAATAATCATATTTCGAAGTATTATTGTCATGTTAGGTCGAATCTTGATTCAAAACAGTCAACGGGATTGAATATATGAACAGATCTAAACAATTTGTAACTCTAGGAACCCTAAAGCAAACATTAAGGTAATCAATCTCTGAATATTTAATAAATCACATAAAATTCCAAATATCGGAAGAAACAATTCTAAAAGAATAATAATAATAACAATAATAATAACAATAATAATAAATAAAACCCTAAAATTGAAGCACGTTTTGTAATGAATTGTCAATTTAAACAAAATTAACAACAAGGATAACAATGATTATTCGAATTATAGCATCAATTTAATTAAACATACTGATGAACAGAAAAAATAAAATAAAATAAAAGATTTTGTTACCTGAAAAGAGTGAAAGATTTGATTGATGGTAGAGAGGAGTTAGGAAGAAGATAACCCTCTTGGTACTTTTATTCGTACCAACTTTTTTTTTCCAGAGTTGGAATATGTATGTCCAGATAAAGTGTACAAGTTTCAATGCGTATTGTACAAGTTTGTTGGGTTTTGGTTGGATTACAAAGGTTAAGGTTATGAGATCCACATCATTTAGCGGCTATTAATATCTTAGCGGTGGGAAATTAATTTTCAAAATATACCCTCCCTCTTTTTTCCTAATCAGAATTCACCCCTTTCAGTTTCATATCTTCGTATCTTGTTTTGATTCTTTATGCTCTTTAGACAAATTTAGAAATTAGAAATTACTAAGATGGTTGACTAGATCAAAAGTTTGTTGGCTTTGGTTCATGAAGTTTATTGAAATTAAAATTAATAAATAGTTTTATTAAAAATTGTCTTTGGTTGTTAGAAAGGATGGTATGATAGGGGAGCTCAGGCCTTTGCGAGAACATTGCTCCACTCATCGGGCTGAGGAAATCATTTTTAATCGAGAAGCGCTTCAAAATGTAGAGAGATATGGGGGTTAAAACGAAGAAGAAACCCAAATGGATTCGAGAAGGTCGATTCTAGGCCGCGCTCGAACACCTGTCCATCCAAATCAAGGTCGATGATATGCACGCTAGAGAGAGAGAGAGAGAGTTATGGTTCGAAAGTGTAGAAGTACCTTTTTTGTGGTTTGTGAAGGGGTATTTATACTGTTGTATGGGTTTTTGAAGGGTTGGGGCCATAGGCCTTGTATGCCCGAAGCACGGATCGTCGTAGGTTGGAGCTCTTGGTATGGACCTTGGATGACATGTCTTCTTCAAGTACCTCGAAGTCCTTTAAGCATATTTGGAGTTAATAGGACTTATTATTTTACATGGTTATTTTTTGTTTTGAAAGTCATTCGTCTAAGCATAGGTGGGTGACAGGTGGGTTGTGTAATATGCGGATTTATTATACCTTCATACAATAAATATAAGTAGTGCAAGAAGTATTATGTTGGTTACGTAATGTCTTGAACAATGGTTGATTAATACTAACATGTAAATATAAATAATAATAGTTTCACAACCTACAAGTCAAGATGGAAGTATTAAAAACAAACATGTTACAATAATCTCAATTGTAACAAACAACAGTAAATTAAATTTATAACAATAATAATAGTAAAAAAATAAATAAAATAAGAACTTGAGTGTTTTGACTTTATCCAAATCAAAAGAATCGGTCAAAGCATAACAAATCCTTTCTTTTCCTCGGAACAAAATACGTGTACGACGGTGATTATGAAAAGTTTGTTAAGTCCCAAATAAGCCTATTTAAAGCTATTAAGATTGCATCTTCTACCTCACAAAAACCTGCACAAAAGTTCTTCCTTCACCCCTCATTTGGCTCATCTGTCATTTCTAGTTCGCCACCGAAGGAAAGCCAACGACTCTGCACCACGACGGTTGTCTGTTCTTGTCGAGCCACAGTTGCCAAAACAACTAAGGACCCTGTGTCGATCGTCTCCGTTCAGCCACTTCTATAATCGGTAACTTCTGGAACCCTCTGTTTCACCTACCTTTCCGTGTTCACGCTACTAACGCAATAACAACCTGTTGATAGTCGACGGATTCAGCCGTGTGTTGCACCACCTGCGTTCTGGTCAAAGAATTGTCAGTAAAGATCTCGGTGACTCGACCCAAGTTCTTGTGACATCCGTCACTTTTTCATTATATATATATATATATTTATATATAATAATAATAATAATAATACTAATAATAATAATAATAATAATACTAATAATAATAATAATAATAATATTAATGTAAAAAAAAATCTGATTTATTTGGTTGTTGCCTTAACCCAATTAAACTTTTAGCCCAACCCAACCTTTTTCTTCAATTTTCGGAACTGGGCCTATTGAGCCCAAGAAGCAGCCCAAGTACCCGGCCCACTGACCCCCACCCCTTGTGTCTGCTTTAATCAAAAAAAAAAAAATTTTGTCCCCGCCAAGGTTCGAACCCGGACCACCTCGTTCACACACACCCGCGTCTACCAGCTAAGCTATGTTGTTCACTTGATTTTTATCCAACTCTTAATTTATAAAACCACTCCTTAAACATGCTGTTACTGTTCGCTGTTTGCAACAGACACGCGCAGCAGCAGATTTTTTTTGAGTTTCAAATTATAACCAATCTATTAACTTAATTAACGTGAAATTTATCTCGATTTGACTTGGACACGCAATTATCGGCCTACAAAGACTCATTAACGCGTTGAATTTCATCCAATTAACACCAAAATTATCAAGAACACGCGTTTGACAATAAATCGTGGTCAACCTTCCAATTAACCAAACCCATTGAACCTCAGTATAAATAGATGATCTCCGAAGCTTAACAACTCGCTCACAACTCTCTCTCAACCTCCAATTCTCTCTGACATACTCTGTTTATTATAATTGAGCTCGTCGTTGACTTTTGCTTTGACCCGACAATTACACTAAATTCTGCACTGTGAGTTCGATTAATTATGTGGGTTTTATTCATCGGCCATCACACATCAATAGCCCTATGGTTAATCAGGCTATTGATGTGTGATTTGCCCAATTACGAATTCTAGGGCTCGTTTGTATTAAATTGGGGATAAACTGATTTGGGCATAGCTTATTTATAAATTCTTAACCAGAGAATATCACAACCACCGGCCTAGGCCAAGTGGTTGTGACCTGGGTTTGATACAGAAAGGGAACCGGGTTCGAGTCCCGGCTACTACCCCCTTTTTATTCCTTTTATTTTTTTAAAAAAAAAACAAAACTATTATATATATATATATTAAACCTTTTAATCTTTTAAATTCATTTTAAAATATCAAAACTATTTTATAAATTCTAAAAAAATTATAGTTATTTAATCTGAGATAAAAGTTTTATTTACAATTTTTATTTTTCAGAAATTCATTTATTTAATATTTATAATAATTAAATCATTTTTATACTATTAGATTTATAAAAATCCATTTATATATCAAAACAACTTTATTAAATTCTCCAAAAATTATCCCGACTTTTTATAAAGATAAACTTTACTGAAATAATTTTTAATTCAGTAAAATCATTTATTTTATATTTTTAATCAATTTTTGTTAGATTTAATCATAATTAAATCATAATAAATCTAATTTTCATCATTTTTTGCACCAAAATTTCATACAAATTATTTTTAATTATTTGGAGCAGAAATATGATTTTTAAAATAAGAAATCTTTAATTTTAGTATTTTTGAATATTAAAGTTAAATGTTGGCTATTTATAAATAAATAGATTTAAAAATCTATTTTAAATGAAATAATTTTATAAAAATTATTTCTATACTTCAAACACTTTATTGTGTACATTCTAAATTCAAATTTTATTAAGAGACTTTTTATTTAATTATTTATTAAATTTCTCATAATTAATAGACAATTTGTTTATTAAACAAATAAACGTTATCCCCAATTCGAAGCCCTAGAAATACATGTAGCCTAGAGTTATTTCACTCATACATTATCAATTACTTTAGGTTAATCATTTGGGAGTAATCTCAAATCCATATTTCGTTGTCCAAGTCCAATTTCAAGTTACTACGTGAACAGTGAGTATTCCTACCCCTTTTTGCATTTATACATTTCTGGGGTGTTACATGTACACTATTACAATTTCAAATACAAGTTTACATTTTTACAATACAATTCTAGTACTATGTGCATTGCTTACAACGTGCTTTATGCTTAGACATTACATGTGGATTACATTTGTACTTAGTGAAATCATTAACATGGTACAAGCCGACCTTAACATTGGATAGCGCTATTTGGATTGACAACCCGCCTAGGTTGATTCTCCCCCTTTTTCATCGGAGAATCCGTGGCCATTGTTAAGTTATTATCCAATTGTTGGATAAGTACACTACAGTTCATACAGTACATTATACAGTCACAGGGTTGATTTCGCTCATTTGTTTGATACATGGTTTACATATTTGCACTGTAGCTTGCACTTGAATTGTATAACTTTTTAACCTACTATATATATCAAATCTAGGAATGCTCACCAACATTTCATATGTTGACCAAACCTATTTTTGTACATGTTTCAGGTGCAGTTTGATCTAGTGCTTTAGCAAGAGACATTTAGTGTTCTATTTCAATTCAGTTATTTCAATATTTACATTTCATTTAGACAATGTATTTTCCATTTACATGTAAGACAATTTTGATTATTCAATAATATTTACATTTTAGTACCATGAGCTTTTGAACAATCGTCACTACGTGGCACCTCGATGATTCCGCCATCGGTTGGGGTGTTACAGATTGGTATCAGAGCCATGGTTATAGGGAACTAGGTTATTAGATAAAATGGCCTAGACTATAACCGAACTTTCATGCATAATATTTCCTGAATTACTCTACCCCTCATTTCCCTCTACTTTCCTTCTTCCATCTTTCCCTCTTTCTCTCTCTCTCCATTCTTCTCATCTTTCATCATGGTGCATAAAGATGGTGTCCTACAAGGAGTGGAAAGTTTACATCATCATAGAACGAAAGCAGTACCTTTTATGAAGATACTCTTAGACATAATACCTACTCTTATTTTACTCCTTCGAAGTTGTTGAACTTTAATGAGTGTGATAAGGACACGTGCAATCTGGAAGGGTGGACGCCTGTACACTGGGTTTTCTGGCATAGGCAAGCATAGCGCATAAATCCATTTACGGACCTGTTATGCTTACCTGGGGATTCCTGGAGTGAGTGTCCACTTATAGGCTAAAGCATGTCTTCTTTGATCACCATTGAGTTCAATTCCTTTGAAAAGTCAACGTTCTTGTTGGGCTTTACAGCTAGACAAGGGCACTCCAAGCATCTTATGCAAGTTTTACAATAATACTCTCTCATTTCATATACAATATCCTATATATCATGATTTTCATATATTGCTTACAAGTTCATACTTTCATAATCATTTGTACAGTTATACACTCACATTTTCTAATCTCATGATTATTCATTGACTACCTCATAGATGTCTGCTCGCCGTATGCTCCGTGATGCCAGCCAACGCCCTGTTCGTGCTTCTGGACGACGTTCTGATCGTCGCCTCGCATCTTTAGTCGCCGAACAAATTGCTGCAGTAATCCCAAACCTTGTCAGTGAGATAACCCAAAATAGTAACAGTGCTAACACAGGGAGTACAACTCAATTTCGGTGCACTTTCAAACATTTTAACTCCTGTAACCCCACAAAATTCACTGGTGAGGAGGGTGCTACTGGCCTCCTCCAATGGTTTGAAAGCATGGAGAGTACTTTTGTGAACAGTGAATGTCCTGATGAACTCCGCGTTCGCTATGCTACTAGTGTCCTTCAAAAGGGAGCGCTAACCTGGTGGAATGGCGAAAAACGCAATCGAGGGGCTGATGTTGCTTTATCTTTATCTTGGGCTGAGGTTAAGGAACTCATGATCGCCAAATTCTGCCCTAGGAACGAAATCAGGAAATTGGAGGAAGAGTTCCATGGACTGAAACAAGACAGTGGTGAGAATCTTGCGTATAATACCCGATATCACGAACTTAGCATACTGGTTCCACACATGGTCACCCCAGTCTCTCGAGCAATCGAAAAATATATCGAGGGATTACCTGACCTGATTCAAGACGTTGTCACTGGAGGCAAAGCCACTACGGTAGAAGAAGCCATCCAACTTGCAGCCACATTAATAGACAAACACGTAAGGAAAGCAAACTTGGTTAGGAAGGGCACCAAGACACCTACTGAGAAAACCACCAATGTTGTTGAACAACCTAAGATTGTTTTAGCAAAGGTCGCCACTACTGCTTCGAACTCTAAGAAACGAATGGGCGATAATCAGAACCATGCTATTGTGGATCCTGTGGCTCAACCCCCTATCAAGAAAGCCTACACGGGAATCCATCCTCAATGCAACACCTGCAAATATCATCACCCTACAAATCTTCCATGCCGTCAATGCACTAGATGTGGAAGGTTTGGACACTTTGTTACCACTTGTCGAGTAATGGTTGGGACACAAAGTAATCATCAAACAGCTGCCCAGGGACCACTACAGATTACTAACGGTCGGGCATGTTATCATTGTAGAGACCCTAACCACATGCTACCTCAATGTCCCAAATTGAACAATATAAACCTGATGGCACATGGACAAGTTTTCAATTTCGATATCAACGAAGCAGACGATCAGGATGACGTTAATCCCACTGGTTAAGCCATGGATGAAATCTTCCCAAGACTCGAGAAATCCAATACTCGTGTTTTCATTTTCTTGATCCTATTATCATTTTGTACCCAATTTTGTCGCACTCATTAGCATACAACATCTAGAAATTTCCTTGCATACTATTGTGTATTAACACAGATTGGAAATTTATCATATTGATTACGTTTAATCATACAAGACTCTACCTTACATTTATTTGAAACATTTACTTGATCCTACAAATTTTTTTTTCTCAAAACATCATTGGTTATTACTTGAAACTTGATTCTTCCCTTAGTTTGACTATCCATTGAACATTTAAACTCGTAAACGTTTAATTATTCATGATAACACTTACACTTAATGATTGTAGTACTTACAAACTTGCTTGCATAAACATGCTATCAATTTACAATCTATGTGAATAATAATTGCTGCACTTAATAGAGGTCATCATGCCTTTTTCAACAGTCGGGAGAGGCCCTACAACCTGCTCCACGACTGGTGGAGGCTGTCGAACATACTCAACGATTGGTAGAGGTCATTATGCCTTTCAAACAGTCGGGAGAGGCCCTACAACCTACTCCACGGCTGGTGGAGGCTATCGAACCTGCTCAACAATCGGTGGGATCATAGAAGGACATAAAACCCTAATGTAAGGTAAATTGATGATTCCGGTCTGGAACGTAATCATGAATTTACAGGTACGTTAGGGTAGTGTGAAAATTCTATTAGAGTTTTTGGTAGGCATCCAGTACGTTTTCAAAGAATCAAAGGTGTGGTGGGTTAGCTGCGGTACACCCTGTATACAAACACTAATGATGCATTGAAAGTGAGACTGGAAGTCGGACCAGGAACAAACTCCGTTTACTTGGTAGTTCATTTATAGACAACCAACTCGTACATTTATTTTAGGATTCCTAAAACTTGAAGTTTAGTGTTACTAGATTCTTATTTTCCTTATTATTCGAGACGAACCTAATCCTTAACTCACACCTATCAACCCCTTATCTAGATCATTTAAACCACAGTTATCCTAATTTGTACCCAAACATCCATAACCCTATGTTTTCAATAACTTCGGGATGAAGTTTCTACAAGTAGGGGATGCTGTGACATCCGTCACTTTTTCATTATATATATATATATATATATATATATATATATATATATATAATAATAATAATAATAATAATACTAATAATAATAATAATAATAATACTAATAATAATAATAATATTAATGTAAAAAAAAATCTGATTTATTTGGTTGTTGCCTTAACCCAATTAAACTATTAGCCCAACCCAACCTTTTTCTTCAATTTTCGGAACTGGGCCTATTGAGCCCAAGAAGCAGCCCAAGTACCCGGCCCACTGACCCCCACCCCTTGTGTCTGCTTTAATCAAAAAAAAAAAATTTTTGTCCCCGCCAAGGTTCGAACCCGGACCACCTCGTTCACACACACACCCGCGTCTACCAGCTAAGCTATGTTGTTCACTTGATTTTTATCCAACTCTTAATTTATAAAACCACTCCTTAAACATGCTGTTACTGTTCGCTGTTTGCAACAGACGCGCGCAGCAGCAGATTTTTTTTGAGTTTCAAATTATAACCAATCTATTAACTTAATTAACGTGAAATTTATCTCGATTTGACTTGGACACGCAATTATCGGCCTACAAAGACTCATTAACGCGTTGAATTTCATCCAATTAACACCAAAATTATCAAGAACACGCGTTTGACAATAAATCGTGGTCAACCTTCCAATTAACCAAACCCATTGAACCTCAGTATAAATAGATGATCTCCGAAGCTTAACAACTCGCTCACAACTCTCTCTCAACCTCCAATTCTCTCTGACATACTCTGTTTATTATAATTGAGCTCGTCGTTGACTTTTGCTTTGACCCGACAATTACACTAAATTCTGCACTGTGAGTTCGATTAATTATGTGGGTTTTATTCATCGGCCATCACACATCAATAGCCATATGGTTAATCAGGCTATTGATGTGTGATTTGCCCAATTACGAATTCTAGGGCTCGTTTGTATTAAATTGGGGATAAACTGATTTGGGCATAGCTTATTTATAAATTCTTAACCAGAGAATATCACAACCACCGGCCTAGGCCAAGTGGTTGTGACCTGGGTTTGATACAGAAAGGGAACCGGGTTCGAGTCCCGGCTACTACCCCCTTTTTATTCCTTTTATTTTTTTAAAAAAAAAACAAAACTATTATATATATATATTAAACCTTTTAATCTTTTAAATTCATTTTAAAATATCAAAACTATTTTATAAATTCTAAAAAAATTATAGTTATTTAATCTGAGATAAAAGTTTTATTTACAATTTTTATTTTTCAGAAATTCATTTATTTAATATTTATAATAATTAAATCATTTTTATACTATTAGATTTATAAAAATCCATTTATATATCAAAACAACTTTATTAAATTCTCCAAAAATTATCCCGACTTTTTATAAAGATAAACTTTACTGAAATAATTTTTAATTCAGTAAAATCATTTATTTTATATTTTTAATCAATTTTTGTTAGATTTAATCATAATTAAATCATAATAAATCCAATTTTCATCATTTTTTGCACCAAAATTTCATACAAATTATTTTTAATTATTTGGAGCAGAAATATGATTTTTAAAATAAGAAATCTTTAATTTTAGTATTTTTGAATATTAAAGTTAAATGTTGGCTATTTATAAATAAATAGATTTAAAAATCTATTTTAAATGAAATAATTTTATAAAAATTATTTCTATACTTCAAACACTTTATTGTGTACATTCTAAATTCAAATTTTATTAAGAGACTTTTTATTTAATTATTTATTAAATTTCTCATAATTAATAGACAATTTGTTTATTAAACAAATAAACGTTATCCCCAATTCGAAGCCCTAGAAATACATGTAGCCTAGAGTTATTTCACTCATACATTATCAATTACTTTAGGTTAATCATTTGGGAGTAATCTCAAATCCATATTTCGTTGTCCAAGTCCAATTTCAAGTTACTACGTGAACAGTGAGTATTCCTACCCCTTTTTGCATTTATACATTTCTGGGGTGTTACATGTACACTATTACAATTTCAAATACAAGTTTACATTTTTACAATACAATTCTAGTACTATGTGCATTGCTTACAACGTGCTTTATGCTTAGACATTACATGAGGATTACATTTGTACTTAGTGAAATCATTAACATGGTACAAGCCGACCTTAACATTGGATAGCGCTATTTGGATTGACAACCCGCCTAGGTTGATTCTCCCCCTTTTTCATCGGAGAATCCGTGGCCATTGTTAAGTTATTATCCAATTGTTGGATAAGTACACTACAGTTCATACAGTACATTATACAGTCACAGGGTTGATTTCGCTCATTTGTTTGATACATGGTTTACATATTTGCACTGTAGCTTGCACTTGAATTGTATAACTTTTTAACCTACTATATATATCAAATCTAGGAATGCTCACCAACATTTCATATGTTGACCAAACCTATTTTTGTACATGTTTCAGGTGCAGTTTGATCTAGTGCTTTAGCAAGAGACATTTAGTGTTCTATTTCAATTCAGTTATTTCAATATTTACATTTCATTTAGACAATGTATTTTCCATTTACATGTAAGACAATTTTGATTATTCAATAATATTTACATTTTAGTACCATGAGCTTTTGAACAATCGTCACTACGTGGCACCTCGATGATTCTGCCATCGGTTGGGGTGTTACAGTTCTGATCGTGAATTAATCATTATACAAGGTAATCGAAATTAACTATACATGAACCACCAATAGTATAAACTGTGATAAGTTTGTTCTTATTTTGCAACGACGAACTCTCGTAAATTTGGAATGGGATGATAAGGGATGAGTTATTGAAAAATAAACAGAGTCCACAAATTTATTAGTAACTCTTTATGCATTGCACACTGATCACTAAGTTCTTTCTATTATTATTTTAATCACCACACTTCCCTATGAATTTGTTAAAGACTTTTAGAGTACAACCTTATACAAGAAAATTAACTACTGGATACAATCTCCTTCTTCTAATAAAGGAGTAGCTAGGGGGACACTTGTCCTCATCCTAGAGCTCCTCACTATTATTTTCTACGTGTCAATCAGCCCTTTTCTCACCCGGGTTTCTACGTCGATCCAATAACCCGATTCAGATTGTTATAACCCACAGAACAAATAACTTTCATCTAAAAACTCTCATCGCCGCCTTCAAACCCTAACAATCCATCTCCTTCATTACACATCCTGTCTAATCCTACACGCTTCTTACTCGATGGCTTCTACTCTATTATCATCCAAACTATGTTTCTGACTTCAATTGATCCAAGGTATGCATTTTTCAGTATACTTTCATCTCATTTTAATGTTTTCGTTTCTGATTTAGGGTTTAATTTGATATTTTTTTTAGGGTTGAATCTTTCACGTTGTTGATTTAGGGTTGACGTTCCTGGCATCAATTCATCAAAGGTAATCACTTTTCTATATAATTTCTTATCCTTTGAATGGTTCTGATTTCTTTACGAATATAATATGTTCTTTACGACAAAACTATTCACGGCTGTTTCTACATTTCATTCTATAACTCCGGTGTCTTTACTTTTGAGTTGACTTTTTATGTGATTTATTGGTTTTAGTGTTTCGTGTTTCATCCGACAATTATAGTTTTCCGATGACGCTAAACTGTATAGATATGTTTATGGTTTATATTTATACTTTTAGTTGACATTGTAAAGTGTTTTGTCGGTTACGGGTTTTTTCGATTCGGTTGTCGTGTACATGTTTCGGCTGTTTGGATTGACGTTAAATGTTTAGTAAATTTTGATGTTTTCTTTATTTATATACGAATATCCTCCTCCTCCTCCTCTTTGGATTGAATTTATATATATACACACACTTTTTATTATAGTGATTGTTCGTGTGTTATCTATGGTTATTGTAATTTGTAACGATTGCCTATTCACTTTCAGGAGAAAGAAATATATCAATTATTTGTGTTGTTTAAAGCTTGGATGAAAAGATGAAACCTAAAATTTTGGAGGTTCAACTGCAAAAACTTAATTTCATATGTAAGTCTATGAGATGATTTCTCACTCTTTGTATCTATCTAACTCTGATTCTTCTGATCAAATGATAGCTATGATAGAACAAATACACCTTGGCTGATAACCATATTGTGTTATCAATGGATTAAAACATCGATTGAAGTTAAATCGTCCATCTTCATCTTCAAGGTACAAGCTTCTCCACTTATTGTTTGTGTTTTTTTTCTTTTTTGTATCTCGAGTCATGTTCTTCTTGATTTGAACTTCAATTGAAACCCAAATTGTTTGTTAATAAAATCTCTTTCATAAAAAAAAGCGTGATTGTTTCATTTCAATTGTTCAAATAAATCTAAAACGTGGACAAAGTAGAGGGTTTGGGTTTTTTTACAATGAACCAATTGAAAAGGCTAAGAAAGCTTTGGACACTTACTATGGCCATGTAAGTTTTATGTTTTTCTTGCTATTTAATTTTTTGTTTTGTAAACTCTATTTTTGTACATTTAAAAGATATTTATAAAATATTTAATACATAATTTTCTGGCATAGTATATTGAGTTATGTCTTACTTAATCAAGTTTTTAGATCGGTTGATGTGTTTTAATATATATACTTCAGAGGATTAAAAAGTTTCATCAAGGTTTTAACAAATTTTGTGATTTCCATTTTAAAAAAATATGTTTTTAATTCCATTGTTTTTTCTTTCAAAACTGTGAAACAAGTTGCAAAGGTAGTTTCCTAACATTAAAAAGGAAATTTCCTAACATTGAAAAGGATTTGTCCTTTGGTGACTATGATACGAGATATGGGTTGCAATGATGGATCAACGTCTTTGAAAAGCCTGAGCATCATAAACATGCCATTTTAAGGCTTGAGCATCGTAAGCAAGCAATTGAAGTTTGCTTTGTGTGTATGAACCCATGGGTGGATGGATAGTAATATGATTTTAAGCATGATTTTGTTCATAAAAATAAGCATGATTTTTGGAGAATATTTATTACAATTTGAGACTTTCTTCGACTTTAAAGTTTGATTATATACATGATGTAATCATTCGGGTTGAACATGTCATGATGAGAAGTAAAAAGAGTTTATATCGTGTTTCTTTTTAGAGTCATTTGATGTGGGGTAAATCTTGGCTGTGAGTTACACTTGCTATGACTTAGGATTTTAATCATGCATATCTATTTAATAATTTTAGTGGTTATTTTTTACTATGTATATATGACTTTACAAAGTGTGTATCTGTTGTTTTCTTTCTCTTGCAGAAGCGACCAACATGGCATCAAGATCAGTTATGGAAGGAATACATGTAAAGCCTTTAAGATAAGTTCTGGAAAGAATACTATGGCTTTATTAACAATAAATGAATTTTTAAGGCTTTGTTTTGTTTTTTGCTCAAAACTTGAAAAAACAGAATTCTGTTAAAAAGTGATTTTATAGATTGTGTTACAATTTACAAACCATTGATTATGATTATTGTTTTGCAAGCATATGTAGTAGTGAGTGTATCTTAATCATAGTCGGACATTTTATTGAATTGTTTCATCACTGTGGCATAATGAAACACATCTATTATATTTCGGAGTTTTAGAAGACTCACTATACACATTTTTTTTTCCAGATTTGTTTCCAGGTTAGTGGCTTTGTTTTTTAGCCGCGTCCTGAAAGCATTTGTGGATTGTAGACTTTGTGGATTCAGAAGCTTGAGGCGCTTCAGGAGCGTTTGAGTCGTGAGGCTCCTGAGGCGTTTGGAAGTTCTCGCCTCGCGATTTAAGCCCCATGCCTCAGATTTCGGAACCAAAACGCCTCGGAGCGCCTCGCGCTTTTTTAAACCAAGCTACCTATTTGCATCAGTTTTGATCAGGTTAGTTCTTAATTTCATTAAAAAAAATAGATGGATAGTTGATAACACCACATTGATAATTGTTAATTTGATTGTATATAATGCTGGAGGTGAATTTTAAGAATACCACATTGATAATTGTTAATTTGATTCTATATAATGCAGGTAGTCGAATTCCAAATTTTACCAAACATGAATCAGAGAAAATCAAGGGTTCATTTGACTTTCTTGGCATTAACCACTATAACACAATATATGTCAAGGACAACCTCAGTAGTCTTGAGATGGAGACCAGGGACTTGAATGCTGACATGGCAGCAACACTTATATGTGTGTATTGGTTTTATCACACATGCATTCAACTATGTTAATTAGAGGTGGCAAATTGGATGTGTTGGGTAATGGGGGATAACGGGTAACCTTTTGTGTTGGACCGAATAACGGATATGGTTGTTCTGAAATACTCTTGGTCCAACATTCTTACCTTTTTTACGTTAGTGTCATATACGATTACCGAAGTTATATTAACTCTATATCAATTTATTTTATTAAACAAAATTACTTATGTGGTTGTACGCATTACAAATACACTTTCGGCAACCTTTGACCCGTTCGCCTAATTTAACCTTTTTTAAAGCAGCCCTTTTAGTTTGCCCATTTGAGATAGAATAAAAATCACTCAAATCGACCAACTCGTAAGCAGTTAGTTTGAAAGTCATTTAAGTTGAATATTCATTTAAATACTGAAGTAATGTGTTTTTTCTCGAATGCAGTCAATGGAAGTGGAATCCATCCAACTCATGTTTGAATTGTTGATTCTTTATTGGTATCCTCTTATTATCATTACTTCCACTTGTAGTACTAACTTTAATTAATATATATTCTCAGTTTGAAGTGACTCCATTGGTTCTGCAAAAGCTACTTAACTATCTAAAGGAAACATATGGAAATCCTCCTATTCACATCCATGAAAATGGTATATACATCAAATAACTTACTTTTAGCATATTTTTTTTTCACCTTATACCATGTTCTTTAATTAGGACCATATAAGTGCAAAAACATATGTTTTTTTCACCTTATACCATGTCCTTTAGGTAGGACCATATAAGTGCAAAATTTTAATTACTTAAGATGAACACGTGAATAAACTCAATTATTAGGATGGAAACTTTTATAAGTTTATAAGTTATGTGCTTTAGACGTAAAAAAAAGTACTTCATTATTGCATTTTATAAGTTTATAAGTTATGTGCTTTCGATGTAAAAAAATAATTGAATGTTGTTATATTAAAAGGTTTAAATCATAGCATCCGAGGCTCTTAAGGGGCAGCAGAATCTTATATGAAATACATAACTGATAACTGTAGACTCTTAACCGAATCAACACGAACAAATGAATATTTGTAATTGTTTATTAAACATTAATCGAGCACGAATATATAACTAAACACACTTTTTTGTTCATGTTTGTTCAATAAAAATAATTGACATGTTCGTGTTCATTAGGTTGTGTTTAGATTTCTACATGTTCTTTCATCTATAACACTTTTACTTCCATTGATTACCGCATTGTATATGTATGTTGATTTCAGTTTTTTACCTGAATGACGGACGGATTCAAAGTTTTACCGGATGGTTTGATAATGATAAAGGCGCCAAGGTTGTGAATGGATCGTCGTCGAAAACAGGATGGTCCGGAGGTAAGAGATGCTTCACCATACAGTCACTTGAATAAATACAGTTTTCGTCTACTATTCAGTGATGTTGTGTTTCAGGCAGTGTACAAATGGACTTCCAGGTGATGTCAGAATTAAGATTGAAGAAATGTGGTTGTATCTCCATCAGGTACTACCTCATAAGTTTATTTTGAGTGAAATGGTTATTTTCATCAAGTCAAAGGCCTTAAATATTGGTGATTCTATGTCTTTTAAGTACTTGGAATCTCAAGATATATTGGTTATTTCTAAATAATTTGTGTTATTGGATTACAAAGGTTGGTAGTGTTTGTTGAAGGTATTTTGCAACTTTTTAAAAAGAAGTCCTGGTCTAGGTGAGAGCGGTTCCAGAGTAGAGACCAAGCTTCCTACCATGATGCACCATACAAAAAGGATAAACTTAGATATCGGTATTTTTTTTAATGTCTGCATACTGTATATGCATTGTTGCATGATATATTGGAGACATGTTTGTTTGTCAATTCATTTGTTACAGCCTCCAATTTGGTTCCAGTTGGGGTTAACAATGGGGATGGTGGTGGTAATTTAATGGGCAAGAAGGTCAAAGTTGTGCAATAAAAATTAATACTCAAGAAAATGTTATCCGGGTTGTATTTTATCTCAAACGGGTCAAATACAAGTTGTCTAAAATAGTACACATTAAACGGATCAAACCTTGAATGTGTGAAGATGTTAAATTGAGTGAAAGATTCTAAAGAGATGAAATTTCGAATCACTAACGGATCATTGACATTTTGTCATTTGACTTGGGGATGCACCGTGTGTATACACGGGACTCTAACCTAGTTAATACATATAGGTCTAATACAATTAATGGTAAAGAAAGACATATGGGAAATTGTTGGGAAGTGTTACGTACAATAGTTAACCATTTCCATCAAATATGTTTTTTTTTTTTGAATTTAATAACATTTAGGAATTTTAAATGGCATTTATGTCCTATAATAAGAACTCACAAAATCATTATGATATAAAAAGATAAACTAAATTAAGGTCACCGATATGTAGGTCGTTGTGATCAATCGGAAATGAGTTAACTTCGTCATAATTATTGTAGCTGTAGGATAAGGTACGGATTATGTTTCCTTCTCTTTATAGTATAAATTTTTATATATAAATTCGGTCCGTTACTTTGTAGTACGGATTTTTGGATAGCATGCAATATACCTTAAATTTGAGATCATTGTTGCATGTTCCCTATACCTCATAGGTATTTATTCGATATCCGACTTATTGTACTCTGTCACCCTGGCACTCTGTTTGACATGTCGTTTGGGCGTCAACGGCATGGTACTGTTCATGACAGTGCATTATAAATTTTCACGGCGTCTCTAGTTGTGTTAGTGTAGCACTTGGCCCCTAGAGGCGTATAGATCGATCTTAGCTCTGTTATGTGTATGTGTTTTTGTATGTGGAGATGGAATAATGGGTGCACGCCACACTCACTGTCTCATTGGTGCATGGATTAGCTACCTATGTACCCCCTTTGTTTTGCCTATGGGTGCTTCCGATTACACGACATGTTTTATTGCTACGTTATAGTCGTGTAGTATATGTTCTCTGATATGCCTTTGATATGATACTATAAGCTTTGAATAAGTTTCGTTATAGACTTGTACCAAATTTTGTTTCAGCATTCCGTTTTGAAATTCCTTTTCTTTAAATCGCTTTTATATGTACTGTTGTTCTTTCCGTTACTAGGCAATTTTTGGCTCAGCCGTAGTTTTCTTTTTGTGTTTTCCTATTTGTCTCGCAGGTAATCGGGGAAACCAGGGAACTCAAGGTTGAGAGTTGATGTTCGAGTGCTAAAAGACATTTAGTTTTTGCATTTTAGTTTTAATAAGACATAAGTTTGAACTTTATTTTGAACTTTATTATTCCGTTGGATTTCTATTTAACGTTTTATGGACTTTGTTTGGTATTTGATATCTGTAAGTGTGACACGTCAGCCTGTTTCGGGTTGGGGTGTGACAGGTTGTCACTCACCAGGAGATAGTGAGTGATAGCTTGATTTTCCTTCATCATAATTCTATGGGTGATAGGCGGGTAACTGTAGCCAAGGTTACAGAAGTCGCTAGGCGCTCTCAACTCGGCCAGCTGGAGAGTTGCGAGTACTCGGCCTAGGCGGGGAGTACTTGGACATGGTGATTTATATAGAAATTTAATAATTTAAAGATTATATATATGTCATAAATTCATAATAAGCATACTTCATGTTCAAAGTCTAAACTTCAAATACTAAAAGTATCTAAAAACTGCAACTTGACTAATTCAGACCGAATTTGACCGATTCCAAGCCGAGTTTGACCAATTCCGAGTTTTGATGGTCTAGTAGAGGAAAATCGGTGCGCCACACCTCCGAGGAGCGCCTCCTCACCGATTCCAAGGCCGAGCTAGTCGATTTTTGCAACCCTGATTGTAGCTTATCTCAATGCGATAGGACTTTCTGCTTTCTCCGAGGCTACACGTGGTCCCTTTTGGTGGGATAATTACTTAACCGCCGTTTCACTATCCCTTTCCTATATATATATATATATATATATATATATCGTATTTTACTCTTTTCTTTTCTTTACTTTACCTTTACTTTTCTCTCAAAATTTTCTTTGGTAATCTACTGTCTTCCTCATGTGTTCTTGTTTACCTTCAATCTTTCTAAGGTGTGTTATTCCTCTTTTTTAAAACATGGTTATAGTAATATGTCTAGTTGTTATAATGTTTTGAAACAACTGAAATTCGAGGAATTTCTTGAAGAATATCGGATCCCCTGGATCTGCATCCTATTCTTCCGGATCTCTAGACCCTTATTCACCCCCTTCCCCCGCGGTGAGTTTGCAATTTACACCTGAGTGTGTAATTTTGCAAACTACCTTATTCCTTTTACTTGATTCCTAATGAAGGTCATTCTTTTTCAAAAGGTTCACATTTCCAAAATGAACCCATTCGGTCTGTGTCGCGTGAATACTTCAAGGTGTCTTATCGTTCACTAGAACAAGTTTTGGATCTGAACGTTTTTAGGGCCTTTTATCGTCTGAACCATGCTGGAGATTGGTTCACTTTCGAGAAAAGGAATAGGGTTAAGGATTCTAAATAAACCAAAGAATCGAGGGAGTGTATTGGTAGGGAGGTATCAAGTTTGAGAGATTAAAAGGACCGTTTCTTTTGGTTGGACACTAGGTGTTTATCGAAAGAGATGGAGTTGAGGGTGTCATACCTTCCTCTAAAGATAATGCTACCAAAGGGATTTGTTAAGGACACATGGGTGTATAAGGCTTTAGTTGAAAATAACACTCAGGTTGGTGATGAGTTGTATTAGCTAATCATGGGATGAACCGAATATAACGACCATAGTTAGTTAATAGGGGTGTCATTTGTTTCCGTGTCCTTCAATCGATTTTGATTCGGTGTGTTAATTCCTTTCTTTTTTTTTGAACGGCCAACAAATTGGAATCACTCACGAAACACTGGAGTATCATCGTGACACCAATGTTGCCACGCGATCATATTCCACCACCAAAGTCACCAATTCAGGAGGAAACTCATAATTATGAAAAAACCCCCTTTGTGAGATTCGAACCCAGGACCTTATGGTCCCTAAGTCTTATCTCACCACCAAGATGCCGCTGGGCTATAATGCCTTTGGCATGTCTCTCCGATAATGCATTCACTTGATGACCTTTGAGGATGAGGATTTGGATTTTACCTTGATGGATATGCTGGAAAGTTATAAGCCCTTTCTGGATCGTACCAAGACTTCCTTGGTGACATTTCATCAATATTAAACAAAATACATATTAAAGGACATAAAAATGAGCACAACTTAAATGATAATTAACTAGATAATTGTGAAATGTTAATCCTCAACCATTTAGTTGTTGGAGTCAGAACCGAAAACGAGTTGTCGAACTGGACCTGCATACCAAGCTGGAATAACTTTTAGCATTTGCCATGACGGAATGTACCTAAACACTTGTGCATGAGTCATTTGGTACACTTGATGGGCCTTGTTCACAGCCTCTTCCTTGATTACAAGGTCTTTGTAACACCCCAACCGATGGCGGAAACATCGAGGTGTCACGTATGAATGATTGTTCAGTAGCTCATGGTAATACATATGTTTACATAATCCTTTTGTCTCCTCATGCTAGCTCTAGACTTCAAGCATCGTTATTTCCTGTTGAGTTGTAAAAATGGAGGGGGGGGGGGGTCAACTAGAAGTTGGTGAGAATACATAAGCCATGTCAAGCAATTAAGTTTAAGAATAAAAGTTTAGCAATTCATATGTCTATCGTAAGTTTAAGTCTACATGAATAAACATGAAGTGTTGAATCGACATAATCAAACCTCCGACTAGTTTAGGTCCATCCCGTCATCCACGGTTCACCTTAATATCATGTTGGAACGATAACAATCACCCGCGCTCCCCATAAAAGATGGTCAACGAATCTAGGTGGGATTGTCAATCCAATAGATCTATTATTGAGTATCGCCGGCTTGGCCATAGCTAATGATTATGTATGTTGAAGCGTAAGTCTAACTGTTGTTGTTGTCTAAATCATGAGGCATTAAAGTTTACAACTAGACATGTATGTAGAATTGCTTAAGTATAATGTTGCAAGTATAAAGAATTGCATAAACATGGTTACGTAAACTCACCTTAGCAAAGTATTAAGTCTCGAGAAAAAGTATAAGTGTAGCCCCAAAGTTGCCAAGTATTACCCTATGTATAAGGTAACAAATAAGTCTAAGTCTATCTAGTCTATAAGTATTTTCTAGGGTTTCGAATTTGGGATAAGTATTTGTTTGATTAAAAAATAAAATGTTTAATAAATAAGAGAAATTTGATAAATAAATAAACAAAAGTCTTTTTGTAAATTTTAGATTAAAGTGGCCACAATATAAAGTTTTATGTATGAAAATAATTTTTATAAAATTATTTTCTTAAAAATAGAATATTTAATCTATTTATTTCAAATTGTCAAAATATAACTTTAATATCTAAAAATATTAAAATTAAAGAATTTTTAAATTAAATTTTGTATTTCTGTTCTAAATATACAGAAATAATTTATATAAAATTTTGGTGCAAAAATATTGAAAAATGAATTTATTATGATTTATTTATGATTAAAACTAACAAAAATTGATTAAAAATATTAAATAAATGATTTTTCAGAAATAAAAATCATTTCAGAAATGTTTAATGTTATATAAACTCAGAATAATTTTTGTGGGAATTTATATAATCGTTTTGATATTTTTATAGAATTTTATAATTAAAATAGAATAAACTTGAAATATTTATTATATATATTAAATAAATAATTTTTGGAAAACTAAAAATTGTATGTTAAACTTTTCTACTAGAATAACATAAAATAATTTTTGTAGAATTTATAAAGGAGTTTTAGTATTTTAAAACTAATTTTAAAAATATAGGTAATATATATAAAGCTTAAATGGTAAAAAAAAAATGTTTTGTTGATGCTGGGAATCGAACCCGGGTCTGGGACCGGTTCGCGTTTTAATCACAAGCCTAGCCACCAACTGGGCTAGACCCTGAGAACGAATAAACTAGATTTGAAATTAATTATATAGTATATGTGAAACTGATTTATAATTCTTTTAAGAAAAATGATAATAAAAGTTTGTAGGATACGGGACTCGAACCCGCGTCCTTTTGTTGGCAAACAGACAGACACAACCACTTGATCTAGATCAGTGGTTGTGTTTGGTTTGTTTTTGTTTTAAATAAATATACAAGTCTGCAGAGGTGTTCTTCCCCAATTCGTGACCTTATGAACCCTAGTTTTCTAATTACTTTAAATAACAATCATTAGCCACAGAAATGTTGGGGCTTTTGATTGTATGAAGACGACGAACAAAAACATGAACTCAATTGGTGCCTTAGATCAGAAACGCGATGAGCAAATCCACGGTCAAACAAAAGGTCAAACACAATCGATCTGCAGATTATTAAGGGTTTTTAGGTGGAATTGGGTATGGGGGTTTGTTGTTCGGCATTCATAGGCTCACCAGGAGTGTTCAATTTATAATAATGTTGTATCTTTGGAAGGTTTCAATCACTTGACCGAGGGTTATTAAACGCGCAAAGATTGGAGAGATTTAGAGCTGATTTCACGTAATTGATTGCTGTTTTGGACGCGTCATGATTAGTCGAACATTTCTGCAGCGTTTAATTAGATTCTAGTTTCCAAACCAAGCACAATTATGTGGTCAAAGGCATCGTTTGACCAGGTTTGAATGGGATAGAGTGCTGAAATTCAGCACATCGAGTAGCAGAGAAGAAGACGAAACTTCGTGTGGGCCGGGTCTTGGGTGGTGGGCTGGGCTCAGAAGTTTTTTTTTTTTTTTAAAGAAAAGAAGTTGGGTTTAGTATGTTTGGTTTTGGGTTATAGAGGATGGTTTCATGTTTTATAACTAAACTTCCATAGATTTTTTTTAAAACCTAAATTATTTATTATTATTATTATTATTATTATAATAATTATTATTATTATTCATTATATATATATATATATATACGTACGTGGTGAGTTAGAAAAAAAAAATAAGGACTTAGGCATATTTGTAGACGTATTAAATAAGGGCTTTTTACGTATAAAAATTTGGGAAAATTTTTGCGATGTTACAGTCTTCGTGATTCATGGCGCGTATAAAGAGTTGCTAAAATATCGTAACACGTCGGTGCATTACCCTCCGTTTAGAAATGAATTCGTGTTTGTTATGATCGGTTTCACCCGTTTGTTGAGGAAATTCGTTAAGGAAAACACGCGACAATGACTCGGACCCGTATCGATTTGTGGCTAACGTGTTTGCCCAAGCCGTGACCAAGGCTATTTATTTGTTGTCGGTCCAAACCTGTGTTGCCATTTGGATAGAAAAAAATAGCAAACTTTTTTTGAATATTTAGAGAGCTTTGGTGGAGAGAATAGTTATGTGAAAATAAAATGATTAATTTTTTTGTACACTCCTTTCATGGTTTAGTAACATGTCAAAACGGTTTTTGAGTCAAAATGAATATTTTTTTTGTAACTCCTTTCATGGTTAGTTGCGATAACCTTGACTACTGTCAAATGATTGCATATTATCCATTTACATTTAATGTATATGATGGAACATTATTGGGGCAAAAACAAAGAAGTTTGGTTTAGTTATGGGCTTACGATACCTACATTAAATTATTGGACATGTATCGGCAAAACTATTTACTTGTGTCTCAAACCTGCGATAACGTTTGTGAGAATGTTTTGACGGTGGCATGGTAGGGATAAGTTGATTATATGAATAGAAGCCCTAGAAGTCGAAGACCTTCTTCTTCAAGTCTAGTTAGACTTTTAGCTTGGGGGAAATCATTAAATTAACCATGTTGAACAAATTAATTAATAATTTAAACTTTGATTTTTTTAAATTTCCAAACTGACATTGACCCCTCTCCAGCACAACACATACTCTTTCCTGCGCCGTTAACTCCTCGTTTTCGTCCCCTGCAATGATTTCTCCTGCTCTAAAATACGGTGGTGATAGGAATCTCTTGCGCTAAAGTTTGGGCATTACCTTGAAGACGCATAAACAACTATACTTTAGCTGACTTTGACTTAAGTGGTTTAAATCAACATACCATTGTGTATATACAATTGTAGCGTTCAACACAGTAAAAGTCTTAATTAAAATACTATTGCTTTGTATTGAGATCGATCGATACACCCCATCCCATTTATGGGGGTATGACAAAAGTCTAAAAGGTCCTTACGAGGGTTGTTTCTGTCACCAAAACCCCCATGTACTCACCCGAATCAATTCACCATACCATTCATTTTATCATACACAACAATACTTTTCCTTTAACATTATCAGTACTTAAAAATTATAACACAACACACAAATAATATATCCGGATGATTACAATGAAAATGTTTATAAAACAAAGTTTGACGATACTCCAAAACTTTCAAATTACCGAATTTAATCTCCATCGACAAATAAAATAAAAAGTTGTACTAAATATATAAATTTAATGGGAAGGTGCGAAATCTATAGTGAACGCTCCACCACACTCCACAACCACCGGGAATTGATCAATCTCATCCGTCCAAGGATTATTATCATCATTATAATCAACGGTCCTCATTGCACGCCAAACAACACTACTACACTTGAAACCCGACCCGAACGATAGCTGCCAGACCTTATCACCTTCTTTGACCCGACCCTTTGCCTCCACGTAAGCCAACTCATACCATATCGAGCTACTGGATGTGTTTCCGTACCTGTATAAAGTCATTCTAGAAGCTTCCATGACCTCATCCGAAAGCCTTAGGGTTTTCTGCAGGTCGTCGAGAACCGGCTTCCCGCCAACATGAGGAAGGAAGTGAGCAACAGCTTTGCTGTAATTAGGTATGTACTGCTTGATCTTTAATGATGGAAAGAGTTTTCTAATGATGTAGATTACTTGATAGGCAAGTTTCTCTTTAATAGGAAGGATTAGGTGACCTACAGTGATTAGGTTAGGTTTAATTGTGGCTATGGCGGACACTAGGAGGTCTCTGTTGATGTTGACGCCGATTATTCCGTTGCTGTCTTCTTCTCGATGGATACAGTTGTAGGATTTGTCTGAACTTGATGTGTTGTTGTGTATTGTGTGAAGGAGTTGATATTTGGAGGTTTTGTGATCGGATAGACGGTTGGAGAGGAGGATCGCGGCGCCTCCTACGCGGAATAGGCAGTTGCTGACGAATTTGGATCGGTCTGTTCCGAGGTAGAGGTTATCGGTTGTGCTTTCGGTACTTACTACCAATGCATAGGAGTTTTTATGCACCTGTCAAAATTAGCATATGTATGTCATGTTTGTTGTGATGTGATATGTGAAAATTGTTATAGAAAAATAAGACAGTAGGGATTAAGAAGATGTAAACGAATCAATTAAAAGGAGCGTATGTGAGTAATAAAGGTATGAAATAACCTGAAGGAGTTGTTTGGCGAGTCCGATTGCCAGAAGTCCTGCACTGCATCCCATCCCAACCAGATTGTAGGTGATGATGCTTTCTCTAAACTTATACCGGTTGACTATCATGCTAGAAAGAGACGGCGCTGTGTTGTAAATACAACAATTTGCAATCACTATCCCAACATCCTGGGATTTTACGCCTGTTTTAGCGAGAAGCATGTCAACTGCACCGAAGATGGTCATTTCAAGTTCCCTTCTGGCGTGTTTCATTGATGGATGATAACTATTTCCCAAAAAGACCTCTGCCAAATAGGTGGAGTCTCCAAGGCCTGACCTTTCCAAAGTTCTCTTCATGAAATCTAGTGTTTCTTCTGAGAAATACCCGGTTTCTGTTGATTGCTTCATAATATTCTCTTTTGAGCGCTGCTGCGATGTCGGAGGCTTGTAACAGGCGAAATCTATTATATAAACGTTGCTTGAGGGTTTTTTGGTCATGACAAAACACAACAGAAGAACACAGATAAGTAGGACAATTATGAGTATAATTTTTGAATATAAGATAGGGTAGAGATCCTTCACATCTAGGTTGATGATGAACATCATTGTGGTATGATATATTTTCATGGGTCGATTGCCTTCCGGTTAAAGGCTTTTAAACCCAAACTTATGGTCGAAGCGAGCTTTTATGTAGGGACATTTTAACATATCTCACAAATTCCCAGAGGTGTAGTGAGCCTGGATAGTTACGTTACTTATAAGATTTAGTGGTCCTGGACTCCTGGTTGTCATTTAAGATACGTGGAGATATCATATTGCACAATTTGGAGACAGGATCTTGAATTAGGTTACCTTTGCTTTGCTGACAGAAGTCCATATATTTGTTCTTATCATTTTCTTTCAGAAATTTCAAGCATATATAGTATTTATCGCACTTGTACTAATTGTTTTTCAGGCTACTATAATTTAATCCATGGGTTCATACCACTAAATCTTTCTTTCTAGTGTGCTTTATGTATATTGGGTTGGAGTTGATGTTAAAGATTACTGCCCTGCTGCTATTTTAGAGATACTTATGAATTTCTGTGGTCAAGTTAGTATAAAGAATAGACATAAACCTAAATCGTACTGTGCCTTATGTGTATCGTATTGGAGACACCTATTGATTTGCATGATCAAATTACCATTGAAAATCAACGAATTGTAATCGAATATAAGTTTACTAGTTGACCAAATTTCAGTAGCGATTCTTAAACTATATTAGCTTTTGGTGTTTTGTTTGTAATCAAATTTCAAACAAACTGCTCTATATACTTTCGACGCAGTGAATATCTATACTCTTTGTTGTTCAAAGTGAATATCTATCCTGTTTTCACACATAATGCATCATAATTGTTTTGAACTTTTATATCAGTGTATGAAATATATATGCAGCAACCTCTGTTGATTAACATCTCTGTGTTACAAAGTTATCTTTATAAATTCTTTCAGATCCATAGAGTATATATGCTTTTCAAAGCTAATTAATTCCTCTGAAAAGTAGTGAATCACGCATTAATTTTGTATCTGAAAAATACGATAACTCGGCCGGGTTATCGGTCATCAACCGATATATCGGTACAAAATATCGGTACCGATATTATCGGCCATATTGACCGATATGTCACCGATATTCCTGATATCAGTATCTTTCTTCTTAGTTCTTCCATTTGTCTTACTTCTTATTGTTATCATTAGTGTTTTAAGTAATAATTGTTAATTGTTAGTGTTAAATATTAGTATTTTAAGTTTTAATAAGTTTCCACTTGCTACAATTGTTATTGTTTTGCAAGTTGCAAGAGGTTAATTTGTTACTGATATGATAGTATTTTGAATTGTTAGTGTTAAATTGCTCTATATATGGATTTTTGCATGATATAAAAATTACCGATATCCCACCGATATCTCAGCGCGATAACCTATATCTCAAATATCGGTCCTTGACCGATATCCAATATTTTACCGCATTAACTGCTTAACTCTTGGCTTTTTATGCAAAAAGTTGTATTCCCAATAAAAAGATGTCTTTGGTTATTCACACACCCTCCAAAATATCTGCACCCTTGCCCCCTATACGTCACGTATAGGGCTATACGCGGCATATAGGGGGTCTGTCAATGGTAATCTTTTGTCAGACTATACGTCAACTGTAGGCCTATACACGGCGTATAGGTCTTTGACGGATGGGCATTAATGACATATGAGAGTTTGTGCAACCTATATACGCCATGTATAGTACTATACACGTCATATAGCCCGCAGGGGGGGGGGTTGGGGTTAAATTACCATCACCTAAAAAGATTTATACGAGATATGTTATTGTATATTGTTAAAGCCTAAAGTAAGTACATAAGTGTAGAGAAATCCCTTTTCTATATAGTGCAAGTCTATAGACTAAAATATGACACACATGGAAGATTATATGTAAAGTCTACATAATACTTGTCTATAATTGGTGGCCGAAAATGACTGTTCTTTCATAAGCATGTGATTCTGTTGGATGTTAGCTATATGAAAATGTAAAATCATGCACTTTTAGATATTGTTGAATAATACCATATATTTAGGACATTACGTGTTGTTTTTGTATTTCTCATGTGGAAAAATGCTGGCATCTCATATATCAGATGTAGAAAATCCTTTGGGTATTATATTGTTGAATTTGGAATTTTTGGTATTGCAGTTTTAGAGATACAAGACAAAACTCAGCCTGGAACATGACATTTTAACTGCAAGTGGTTAGGTAAGTAAGCTTAGAGATGTGTAAACGAGCCGAGCCTGAGCCTGACTAGGCTCGAGCTCGGCTCTAAAATAAAACCCAAGAGCTCGAGTTAGGCTTGGCTTGAGGTAATTCGAGAACACTTTTAATCGAGATAAAAGCTCGGCTCGAGCTCGTTTCGATAGCTTAAACGAGCTAAAATCTCCCCTCGAGCTCGCTTTGATAGTTCAAACGAGCCAAAGCTCGGCTCGCCAATGTTAAACAGTAGGTGTGTGCATGTAAAATAAGAGAAAGGTTAACGTACAAAGCTTCATCAATGCAAAAAGCGTACAAAGAAATACTGGTCGTTGATTAGGTTTTTCTTTAATGGTTAATTTCCACACGGTGGCACAATCGTAACTGTTAAGCGAATTAAAAACGGTTTAACGTAGGCAAGGGCATTATCATCCAATTGCAAAATCTTTTCCAATTGAATTCAAATTACACCGCCCTATTCTCGTTAATTGTTGACGATCGTAACAAAAACGTACGTAACCAACTATTGTAGCAAACCCACCACTCCAGAACATGCTCTGTTTTCGAAAACGAAAACAAAGCATGCTTCTCCATAAAAACGCATGAACGTCAAAGTTCTTATTGATAATAAAATTGCAGTAGTGTACTCATATTTGTTGTTAGTCTTACGTTAATTGAGTGGATCATGGTTATTAGATTGTGAATCGGATAGGAGATGAAGCAGAGAAGTTATGTTGACATTGTAAATATTACATATTACGCACCAACAATATAAAGAACCTTCATAATTATGCACCCTCAAATGCGTTCCTGATAAGTATGCACAATCAAAACATAAAAATATGTGTGCACCTTCATAATTGCGCATGTTTAGTTTACAAATTACGCATGTTTGGTATATTATCATGCATGTTAGATGAAAAATGACGCATGCTAGACTTAAAAATTACGCACATTAAGAGAGATTACGCATGTTTGCCTTGTACATGCGTAATAGTTTTCTGTGACTTTGAAATCAAACATCAAAATCGAATATCAAAAGTCACCTTTTGAATGAATATGGTGCGTTGCGGAGAATTGAACGGTGAAGGTGTTGGTGTGGTGGTGTGTGGTAAAATAGGGCATGACGAATAATTAAGTTGCGGCGGAGAGAGGTTGTAGGTGGTGGTTAATCTTTAGTGGTGAATGGTGTCGTGTGGTGAACAGAGCATGACAAATAATTAATATCGATAATATTGGTTGTGAGCTGTTACTTGTGATGCTCAAATCAATGATCCGTGGTGAACGGGGTGCATCATAAATCTGCCTCTGCAAAAAGACTTAATTTACCGTCATCCAATCCATGCGACGCTCGATGGTTCCTTCGTATTCTTTCTACGTTAAGATTACTTTGTATTTAAAACTCTCTAAAAAATAATAATATAAAATTTGTTTTGGCTCGTTTAGTCTCATGAGCCTAAATGAACTTTTTATGTAAAGCTTGAGCTTGGTCTTGATAACTAAACAAGTCATATTTCAGGCTCGAGCTCGGGCTCGTTCGAGATTATTACCAATCCGATCCTAAGTACATCTCGAGCCGCTCCGACTCGTTTACACCCCTAAGTAAGCTCATAAAGTATTTGTATGCTTGTGTATGTGGCTGGCTACAAAGCTTGGCAAGACAATTGGGTTGGTAACCGGTCAACATGTTCCGGCTAAAATGAATTCGAGTCAAAACGAGCCGTTTTACAAAAAGTATCAATTTGGTTTGTCAAAACTCAAAACGGATTTTGGCTAAGACTGGTTCTCTTGGGTTGTTTTTGGAAGGAAAAATCTATCAAATAAGCTGTCTGCGGCAGTAGTCGGTATGATAGTGGTGGCCAAGGTAGCAACGATGGTCGTGGTGGTGGCAGAGAGGGTGGTGGAGGTGGAAACGTTGTGGGGGGGGGGGGGGGGGCGGGGGGGGGGGGGGAGTGTGTGCCGATGGTGGTGTCACACTATGGTGGAGGGTGGTGCTCACCTGTTGGACCCGTTTGTAGTGACAAGTTTTATAGTGGTGACTCAAATTGACCCATTATATGACTTGTTTAGTCCTAAATTGGCCAATAGTCTATTTTTTTTACCCACATCAACCAATTTTCGACTGAAGGTCATAATTGCCCATTTGCCTGGTTGTGCTAGCAATATATGAACTCTTTAATATAATTTGAACATGACATCATTGATTTTGATAATAACTGTGAGTATTCATTAAAAAATCTAATGAGAAAAACGTTTATGGGTTAACATGACCCAGTCCATTCTTGAAGGTGACACGTTAGTAGGTAAGCACAAAAATTTATGCCAATATTACCGTTTGGGATGAGAGGAAGATTGGAACATTGGGTTGTTGACTGTTTATAACAACTCCCCATGGATCTCCGACTAGTGGAGGAAGACAGTGGTCTCCTGTGGATCTCCGGTGGTCCTCTCTCTATGTACAAGGAGGTGGGTGGCTGAGATGTAGATCTGATGATGAGAGAGGAGGTGAGAGATGGAAAGAGAGACGGGGAAATGTGGGATTTGAGGTGAAAAAATGGAGGGAGGGAGGTAGGGAGAGAGAGGGGCGAAGGCGGCGATGGAGATTAGATGGAGGGTTTGACGACGGGTGGAGTGGTGGTGGTGGATGATGATTTTGGTGCAGGTGGGTTTTTGGTGGTGGATGATGATTAAATAAAGACTGAAGCTAAGCTTCACTTTAATAATAAATGATTTTTAATTTTTTTAAAGTTCTAGGGTACTTTGCCTATAGTGCCGCTAGTGGTTATGTGATTCTAGGCTAAGCAGTTAATGCGGTAAAATATCGGATATCGGTGAAGGACCGATATTTGAGATATAGGTTATCGCGGTGAGATATCGGTGGGATATCAGCAATTTTTATATCATGCAAAATCCATACATGTAGCAATTTAACACTAATAATTCAATATACCCTCCAACCATTAACAAATTAACCTTTTACAACTTGCAAAACACTAACAATTGTAGCAAGTGGGAACTTATTAACACTTAAAACACTAATATTTATCACTAATCATTAACAATTAAGACTTAAAACAGTACTTACAACTATAAGAAGTAAGAAAAATGGAAGAACTAAGAAGAAAAACACCAATATCGGGAATTATCGGTAAAATATGGTCAAATATCGGCCAATATCGCCGATAATATCGGTACCAATATATCGGTTGATGACCGATAAGCGAGATATCGGTGATATATCACCGATATATCGGCCGAGTTAACTACTTAGATTCTAGGTTACTTCAGGTTCCTTTTGACGTGGCAGAACGGGAGTGGTCATGGTCAGGGTACTACCTGGGGTGCCCCTTCCCCCTTAAATCTAAACTATAATCTATTATCTATGCTAGTGGTTATCACTCTGCGACGGGCGCGAAACGTAGATAAAGATAAGCAAATTGAAAACATGATTGATAGAAAAACCACCCGGCGATGGTATATTCGAAGTTACGGTAAAGTTACGTTGTTGTATACTGTAGCCAAGCTATTTAAATAAAATTTACACCTAACCGTATATAAAGATAAACCTCGTATATAAAGATTAACCTGACGGTTACGCATTATAGCGAGTCGATTTAAATGTAGATAAAAAAAGATGCCGCAATGGTGTATTTTGAGATGAGTATCGGGTGGTTTAATAACCGAACGGTTTAAAAACCGTTTGAAGTAACCAGTTGTTATATAACAACGTTATGAAAATTCACGTCAAAACGTAGATAAAAAAACTCATGGGGAACGTTGATACAAAATACGAAACCCATAAAAAATCACATAATAGAAACTTCGTTAAAACCTCAAAATGAAAGCTTTATTAGGCCACATGGGGCGGTCCGCGATAGACCACCCGTGATGGTCGTGATCACCGCGAACACCGCTTCGTGCTGGCCGTGATGGTGAAAATGTTCCCCGAATGCAACCAGTTTTTCCATTAGAATTTTCAGTATTTGTACTATGTATCCATATTCTTACAATGTTTAAAAAACAAATTTCGATGGTAATTCAAACCTTTCAAGTAGTGTGATAAGCGAATTTAATCTCCATAGATAAATAAAATGAAAAGTTATCGAATCTAATGGGAAGGTGCGAAATCTAGAGGGGATACTCCCCCACACTCCACAGGCACCGTACATCGCACCGGAAATCGAGCAATGTCATCCGTCCAAGGATTATTATCATCATTATCATCAACGGTCTTCATTGCACGCCAAATAACACTACTACACTTGAAACCTGACCCGAACGCAAGCTGCCAGACTTTGTTACCTTCCTTGACCCGACCTTTTGCCTCCACGTAGGCCAGCTCATACCATATCGAGCTACTGGATGTGTTTCCGTACCTATATAAAGTCATTCTAGAAGCTTCCATGAACTCGTCCGAAAGCCTTAGGGTTTTCTGTAGGTCGTCGAGAACCGGCTTCCCGCCAACATGAGGAAGGAAGTGATCAACAGCTTTGCTGTAGTTAGGTATGTACTGTTGGATTTTTAATGACGGAAGGAGTTTTCTAATGATGTGGATTACTTGATAGACAAGTTTCACTTTCATAGGAAGGATTAGGCGACCTACGGTTATTAGGTTAGGTTTTATTGTGGCTACAGCGGAAGCTATGATGTCTCTAGTGATGCTGACGCCGGTTATTCCTTCGCTGTCTTCTTCCTGAAAGATACAGTTGTAGGAACGATCTGAACTCGACGTGTTATCGTGTATTGCATGAAGAAGTTGGTATTTAGAATTATTGTGATCGGAAGGGCGGTTGGAGAGGAGGATCGCGGCACCTCCAGCACGGAAGCAGCAGTTAATAAGCATTTTGGAACGATCTTTTCCGACGTAGCAGTTTTCGGTAATGCTTTCTGTGCTCACTATCAATGCATAGGTGTTGTGGTGCACCTGTTATGATTAGCAATTTGTTATGCTTACATGCACATCGTTAATAGATTAATAGTAACATATATAGCTTAGGCAAATTCCATTTTAGCATGTGTATTTTGACATGCAAAGTAGTAATATGTATCCATTTTTGTCGGTTGTTTTACAATTTGAGTGATAATGTTAGGAAATTGGACAAAAACATGTTATTTTTTCAACAAGCAAATGTATATTGACTAAAATGGAAATCGGTCTAAAATGTGTTGATGCATTACATCCTGCATATATAAACTATGGTCCAAAATTTAACTCTTGGACATTTGTATATCATGTGGTGTAATTGCCAAAAAAGTTGAATGACAAGGTTATTGTTAGATACTATCAACCTGTCACAGCTATTATATATGGTATAATAAATTTTATATTCTCTTGCAAAATCCAGTACATGCATGTTGGGTAAAAGATGACAGAATCCATAAGTTTAAAAAAGATAATTGGTTGATGACTGTTTTTGCAAATTCTTGTACAACATGATTAGTGATAGTGTAAATAACCTGAAGGAGCTGTTTAGCAAGTCCTATCGCGAGAAGTCCCGCACTGCATCCCATTCCAACAAGGTTGTAGGTGATGATGTTTTCTCTAAACTTATACCGGTTGACTATCATGCTAGAAAGAGATGGTATTGTGTTATAAATACAACAATTCACTATTAGGATCCCAATTTTGTCAGTTCCCACACCCGTTTTTCGTAGAAGCATGTCTAAGGAACCGAATATGGTCATCTCAACTTCCCTTCGCGCGTCTTTCCTCAATGGTTTATAACTTTCTTTTAATATGGCATCTGCCAAATAAGTAGAGTCGCCGAGGCCACTTATATCAAGAACATCCTTCAAGAAATCTAGCAAGTCTTCTGTTAAATATCCGTGTTGTCTTGTTTTCTTCACCAAAGACTCTTTTGAGCTCTTCAGAGAAGCTGGAGGCTTGTAACAGACAAAATCTATCAAGAAAACTTTGCATGAAGGTTTATTGTTCATGACTAAACATAATAGAAGAAAAGACACATGAGTAAGGCTAAGTACATAACTCCTGTACTGGAATATAGGGTAGGGTGGGAAAGGAATTTTGAGAGATCTATTACATTGAGGGTCATAATGAACATGATTGTGGTATGGAATCTTGTCAAGGGCCAATTGCCTTCTTGTCAAAAACTACAAGAATTCAGGGTTTTCTAACTGATCTTACATTTTTTTTTTTTTTTTTTGGATTTATAGCTATAACATTTTGTGATTCTAAATACTTTGTAAAATGCATGGAGTTATTATCTTACACGATAGGGAAGAGCAGTGGCGAAGCTTGAACAAAATTTTTGAGGGGGCTGAAAGTTTCGAAAGTCACTGGACCCTTAAATTTAGGGAGGACTGACTCAATATGTATTAAATTTTCAAGCACAATACCAAAAAAGGGGGTGGGCGCGGGCCACCCCTTGGCCCCTTCTATCCCCCCCCCCCCCCCCCCCCCCCCCCCCAATAACACATCCTTATATTTTTGGTACAATTAATTAAATTTCTATTAGTATTGCAATTCATTTGTATTGTATTTAAACCTAATTAACCAGCTAAGATAATATTGTTGTGTTGCTATTAAATATACTTATGAACTTGCATGGTCAAATTTCTATCCAAAACTTACTTAAATTTAGTCGGTTTCATGTGTATCAAACTTGAGTTGATGCTAAAAGTGAATGTATATTCTATATTAGAGATATGTGTGGATTTTCATACTCACAGAGTATCCAAAGTTGACATAAATCTAGTGTGCTTTATGTGTCTCAAACCTAAAAGTAAGCCAAAAAAATGCCACCATGTTGCTATTTATTTAGAAACAGATGAATTTTCATGAATTAGTATTAAAAGTCAACATAATTTTAGATAAAAACAAGGTTCTAATTAACCTGCAGGTTCAATAGTACCTTTTGTTGTTTGTTAGTTCTTTTTTGGTTGGCTTTTCTTTTGCACCAACTTTTACATTGAACAATAATTGTAGTTTAAGTAGTGTATACTGGTTTCCTTGCTCACATGCTAACTCATATGTTTACAAGGGGTTTCATTCTAAAACAAACTATAAACGGAGAGAGTAACCCATAGGTTTAGTTTATATATATGTATTCATTTACTTTATATTCCATATGTGGGGTTGGGTTTGCACCTAACACATAGTCCTTTCAAGGATTTATGGCAAAAACGACTAATTTTTTATTTCATACGCATTTATGAGGAAATACACACATTATTTCTAAGATGAATGCAAAACCAAATTTTAGGATGGCTACGTGTAGTGATGTTATTTCCATGTGCGCAATGTTTGCATACATCCTATGTAGGAAACTTTTGATATCAGGATCTTAGATTAATTACGACTTTGTGGTATTGCAGTTTTAGAGACACAGGATAAAACTCATCACGGAATTGGACATATTAGACGGGATCCAATTTGGTAAGTAAGTTTCTAAGACCATGCGTAGTGGGGGGCTTTATTTATAAAGCCCCCCTTCCTGATTGGTCCGCGTGGCTGCTGAGTCAGCGTGAAGAGAGAAACTGAAAAAGGGGTGTAGTGGTGTGGCTTTATTTATAAAGCCCCTGATGCTGATTGGTTGATTTTTTTATTTTTTTTAATCTTTTAATTCAAAATAATTAAAATAAAATGCAAATAAATATAAAAAAATTACAAATAATAATAAAAACACACAAGTAAATATTAAAAACACACAACTGATATTAAAAAAAAATTACAACTAATATTAAAAAAAAAAAGTTACACACTTCCTAAATTCCTAAATTCCTAAATTACTTATTAATCCTAATTTTCTCCACTATGGAGAGTAGTTGTCCCATTCCCCGGGGAGGGTGATATACTCGGGTGAGACGGAACGTGAGCTATCCCGTCCATCGGATCTCGCATCCGAGGGGAAGTAGTAGTACTCACTACGGGGGGTAGGTCGGCTCCAGTAGAGTTCCTCCTCCTCAATCTCCCTGAGGGCTTCCAAGTTCCCCTCAGTTGGGGAAGTCTCGTGGTAGGGGGTGGGGGTAGCCTGGTGTTGGGGGATGGGGATGGGGTAGTCTGGTGTTGGGGGATGGTGGTGGGGGTGGGGGTAGTCTGGTGGTAGGGGACTGAAGCAGCCCAGGGGGTAGGGGGCGACAACGTTAGTCGCTCCATTTGTTGCTGGGCCATGACATAATCCATAGCCCAGACCATTTCCTCATCCGTCCAGTCATCATCGGCTTCAGGAGGAGGAAAGGTTGGTTGTGCAGCAGCAGCAGCAGGAGGGGGATATAACCAATGTTGTGGAGGAGGAGGAGGAGGAGGAGAAATAGGAGGTTGTGCAGCAGTAGGAGGAGTAGAGGAGGTGAATGGTTGTCTCCGGGGGCGGACCCGTCCCCTGACCCGGCGAGAGTACTGCCGGATATTAGACGGTCCGGCAGCTCCTGCTTGAAAACCAGCACCCATGTTATTCATTGTTTTGAGGATGAGGAATTGGAGGTGTGACTGAAAAATCAAATTTGGTGTTGTATTTATAGGGTTAGCAAATTTTGAAATTCAAACAGTTTGGGGGGGGGGGGGGGGGGGGGAAACGTTTGAAATTCAAATTTTGAAATTCAAACGGTTTGGGGGGAAATTTTGAATTTCAAACGGTTTGGAACAGTAACCGTTTAAAATTCAAAATTTTCAATTATTATTATTATTATTATGTTTATTATTATTATTAAAAATAAAAAAAAAATTGACTTTGACCTTGCCACATGGCAAGGTTTAATTGGTTGGGCAATTCATCATTAGGCGTTATAAAAATAAAGCCCCAACCCACTTTTAGCATATAGCGCCCCCCTGTAGCGGTGTGGGGGGCGCTATTTTTGAAAAACTTTGAAAAATAAAGCCCCACTACGGGGGTCTAAGGTCTTCTATAACGCATGTGCATGCATATCAGCTGTCACAAGTATTAACGTATCTTTTAAAGGTGGCCAAATGGATGGGTTGTACGGGATGAAACAAGTCAAGCCAGGTTGATTTGACTTAAAACACTATTTTTCATTTTTGAAATTTTTTTGTGGATTAAATTTGATAAGAAAGAAACATGTTTTGTTGCAATAATAGTATAGTATTTAGAATAGAGTGATTTGGTAGATTGTTACTACAATAGCATTTAACATATATTTTGGGTGACTTTCAGTCTGTTTCTTTATAGTTTGATCTTCTGACTCGTTAGAAATGAAACATAAACTAAATCGTCCCATTCGTAAGTGACTGGTTTAGAATCTGCATCCCTAGTGTTTCTATGAGGTTTAAAAAAAAAATTAGGTGTACTAGAATAGGTATGATATTGACTTAGGTAGTTAGTTTTACTGAACTAAAAGAAAAGTTTTGGTATTTTGGTCTTGAATTTGGTACAACAAATTTAGAGATACAATACATTTATTGGACCAGAATTAGCAACTTTAACCGACATGGTAGTTAGGCCAATATGCATAAAAGAGACATTGATGGTATTTGCACATGCTTATGGCCGAACAATGAATGTGAACAAATTCTTAGTTTCTTTTTACTTTGAACTGCCGTCTCGACGTTGATGAGGTCTCCTCTGTTAAAAGTCGTGTATAGTTACATTTAGGTACACCTAACCCTTGAATCGTAGTAGTTCACATTGTATATCACAAACAAGTCTTTAGAAAGTTATTTGTCTTGCTTCGATCCGTTCAAAAAAAGTTATTTGTCTTTACCATGGCATTGCTACGTTAATGATGACAAGTTGAAACGAAGTCCGACAAGCTGTTATATCCAAGTGCTATTCAATCGATAGGATATAGCCTGAACTTCGTTTTGTTGGACTCATTATTTGTTATGATTGGACTCCTTTTTTACCTACCGTAAGGGGTGGTTTGTGGTAGCATGTAGGCTATGCGTATTTTAAATAGCATGCGTGATCCAAATGGAGACTTGGCAATGTTATAAGTTTTGCTCATTTATATGTATGGCAGACATATAGTCCAAAGTTTTGATTTGAGCGTTTTAACGTGGTGCATAGCATAGCCAAATGTGACGCGCAACTTAATAATAATGAAGTGGCGTGTGGCCGAATAAAGCCATAGCGCGCATGATGATGTGATATGGTGACGTGGCATGTATGTTCCAATTGCCAAACGACGTAAGGGAACTTGTTTGAGTAATAAAGTGTTGAATAACTTTCATGGCTTGAATGAACGCTTGTTGAAATAATAAATTGTTTCGCAACAAGCGTGACTTTATTGAACGCTCGTTTGAGTTATAAAGTGACGTTTCCTGTCACACATTTACGTGTGGAGTATTTGTTTATATTTGAGCAAGTAATTTTCTATATCTTGCTATGGCGTTTGAGAAAGTTGCTCACAACATTAAAGTGTTTTATACGCATATGGCGTGAATGAACACTTTGCTGAAGTTAACCCATATTTTTCATGTCGTGCTATGGCATAGGTTATCAAGATGGTGTCAATGAGGGTTATTGTATGCACGCGCCTAAGGTGAAATATTGAAGGAAGGTCTGCTTGAAGACGATAAAGTGAAAAAGCGGATTCCTGACGCATATCAAGCGTTAAGTGATACTGATATGTCTGCCATCTAGGGGCTTTTTATGAAGTTTGATGATGAAGGCATATTGGCATTGAAGGAAATGCTGGTAGAATATACTCCCTCCATCTCAATTTAAATGTCATGGGCCCACAAACACACATATTAAGGAATCTTTTGTTTGTATGTTGTAAAATGACAATAATATCCTCAAATTTTTTATTGTGTTTTGTCTTTTATGGGCAAAACTGAAAATTGCATTTCTATTTTTGAAAATGGACATTTAATTTGGGACAACAAAAAATAGAAAGATAGACATTTAAATTGGGACGGAGGAGTACCAATTTAGACACCTAATGACCCCTGAAGCGCTAAGTATAATGAAGCAGCTTTATTTAGTTTTACTTTATGTTTTTTTTTACTTCCCCCTTGTTTTTAGATGATTACAAGTATGCAAGTGTATGTTTATGCGTACTGTACTTTACTTTTCCAAATGAGGGTCGTTGTCATGGATGTTCGCTTGGATCCGTATGAAAGTTTCTTAATTCATTCGATACTGCCAAGATCCTGGTTGATTTAAGTCGTAGTAAACCTTTATGTTTTGTTTACTAAGCATAGTGTTTTCCCTCTACTAAAGTAGTGCGAGTTCACGTCATTGCAATCATTGCAAGAGAAAAGTTAGCTGATATTTATGTGTAACCAAAATACACGAGAGATTTTTTTCTTTTATTTACTTTGACCCCGTTCTTCCACTGTTTAGAAGTGTAAATTTTAGCCCGTTAGTGTCCTTTGGTTGAACCCTTTCTTAATTCAAAAGACTAACATATATTTTCGGCCCCTCCTATACAAATTAAATATTCAATCTCCGCCAAAAATTTTTGCAGAACTAATGGAGTTTTTTAGGTTTTTTGGGTTTCTAGTTAGTGTTAGAAATGGATTTGCAAAATTGGTGGGACGAGGCCTTGATTAGTTGGACGCTGAATTGGGTTGCCACATCACTTCCGCAATTTGAGATTGCGGGAGTGGTGACCACTTTATTTTCACAAAGTTGTCCACTTTGTCCAGCGTTTCGCAGTCAGCATGCCATATAGGCAACTCCCGCAATCTAAGATTGCGGGACTACCAATTTTACAAATCCTTTTTCTGACACAAACTAGAAACACAAAAAACCTAAAAAAAATCCACTAGTTTTGCAAAAAAATCATCTCCGCCACTGAAATCCAGAACGTTTGTGAATTGAGAACTAGCAATTAAGTAATTAAATAAACTGATTTGAATAAAAAAAAACAATATTGGAGCAACTTAAAAGTTAAAACGACAATTATTAAGAAGGTATGAAATCTACAGGGAATGGTCCAAATTCCACAGTCACCGGAAATTGAGCAATCTCATCCGTCCAAGGGTTACCATCACCATAATCAATAGTCTTCATTGCACGCTAAATAACGCTACTACACTTGAAACCCGACCCGAATGACAGCTGCCAGACCTTTTCACCTTCTTTGACCCGACCCTTTGCCTCCACGTACGCCAGCTCATACCATATCGAGCTACTGGATGTATTTCCATACCTGTATAAAGTCATTCTAGAAGCTTCCATAACCTCATCCGAAAGCCTTAGGGTTTTCTGCAGGTCATCTATAACCGGCTTCCCACCAATATGAGGAAGGAAGTGATCAACAGCTTTGCTGTAGTTAGGTATGTACTGCTTGATCTTTAACGATGGAAGGAGTTTTCTAAAGATGTAGATTACTTGATAGGAAAGTTTCTCTTTGATAGGAAGGATTAGGTGACCTACAAGGTTTGGTTTTATTGTGGCTATGGCGGAAGCTATGAGGTATGTGTTGATGTTGACGCTAGTTATTCTTGCATTGCTTTCTTCTCGAAAGATACAACTGATCTGAACTCGATGTGTTTTCGTGTATTGCATGAAGAAGTTGCTATTTAGAATTATTATGATCGGAAGGGCGGTTGGAGAGGAGGATTGCGGCGCCTCCAACGCGGAACACATAGTTGGTAAGGAACTTGGAACGTTCTTTCCCGACGTAGCAGTTTTCGGTAATGCTTTATGTGCTCGCTATCAATGCGTAGGTGTTGTAGTGCACCTGTTATAATTAGCGGTTTGTTAAGTTTGTCTGCATTATTTGGATACTTGATAACGACTAAATGCACTTTTTTTTTTGTTGTTTTGGTTATTTATCTGTAATATCTCTTGCATTTGGTGTGTACCAGATAGTTGATTTGGATTTTGGTTATTCTGCAAGTTGAGATTGCGGATTCAACTTATGTGGAACAAAGAAATCATGTAAGGCGGTCATGTGGCATGATCTATGACACAAAAGTTTGAATCTGTACAACTTTTGTGTCATAGATCCGTGAGATAGCGGATCATGCCACATCAGATGAATCCTTCGAAAATCCAAATCAATTATTTGACGCACACCAAATGCAAGAAATTTTGTGGACAAAATAGCAAAAATAAATACATAAATAAATCCAAAATGCACATCATTTTTATAAACCGTATCACAGTTTATGTGATTAATTATACAGGTTTTAATTGCTCACCTTAGTAAAATGGACAAAAACTAACTGGTTCATGATCTTATTTTTCAAATATGTATACACACACATTGACTAGAAGACGACATAATCTTTAAGTTTTAAGAAATCATGATGGATGATTTTGCGACTCTTTGTAAATGATGAGACATAACCTGAAGGAGCCGTTTAGCAAGTCCTATTGCCAGAAGTCCTGCACTGCATCCCATTCCAACAAGGTTGTAGGTGATGATGTTATCTCTAAACTTATACTAGTTGACTATCATGCTAGAAAGACACGACGTTGTGTTATAAATACAACAATTCACAATTAGGATCCCAATGTTGTCGGTCCCCACTATTGTTCTTTGGAGAAGCATGTCTAATGAACCATGGATGGCCATATCAACTTCCCTTCTTGCATCTTTCATTGATGGTTTATAACTTTGTCTGAAAAAGGTCTCTGCTATATAAGTAGAGTCACTAATGCCACATTTTTTAAGAATACTCCTCAAGAAATTAAGCATCTCTTCTGTCATATATCCATGTTGTTTTGTTTGCTTCATAACAAAACCTTTTGAGCACTTCTGAGAAGCTGGAGGCTTGTAACAAGCAAAATCTATTAAGTAAACTTTGCATGAAGGTTTTTTGTTCATGACAAAACATATTAGAAGAAAAAGACACATGAATATGGCTAAATACATGACCACTATATTGGAATCTAAGACTTGGTGGGTAAAGAATTCTGGGAGATCTGTTAGATTGAGGATCATTATGAACATTATAATTGTGTGAAACCTATACAAGGGCAACTGTCTTCCTGTTAAAAGCTATAAAAGTGCATGATTTTCTAACCAATCTTACAAAACAAAAGTTGTAATGAGATATTATGGAAATATAACTATAACATTTAATGGTTTTGTTAAATACATGATGTTAATTATTTCCCACTAGGTTAGAGCCCCGCGTGTACACGCGGTACATATCCATGTCAAATGAAAAAAATTCTATAAAGATTGTAGTATGCAAATTTATTTATTGAAAATTACGTAATACAATTCGTGTGAATTTTGGTTGATTGTATATTATCATAAAAAAGTTTAATGTTACCCAATAACATATATATGAATCAACAAATGTTTGAGTTGACGTGATTTAAAAACAAATAATGAAATGAATAAACATATATTTATTGTACCGACATAAAATGAAGATTAAATTCAAAGTAAATAAATGTAGTTTAACAAATCATACAACCCAAAAATTATAAAAAAAAAAAATTAAACAATTTATGCAAAATATGATCGCATACTTATTCGCAAACTTCAAAATATTTTTTTATAGACAACATTTGCTATTTATTATTAACGCTGTCATCTTTGCCCAATATTAGTATCTTCAGGCCATCTCTACTTTTGTCACTTGGCAGCGACATAAAACTGCCCATGTGTAAAAACAGGATCTTTCAAATACAGACCTACCCTAAATAGGGTTTGTCCTTGACTCTTATTTATTGTCATTGCGAAACATAAAGTAAGAGGGAATTGTCTTATGTTAAATTTGAAAGGAATCTTCTTATCAGATGGGGACAACCTAATTCTTTGGAAAAAAGTTCGCATTCCAATGTTACTCCCTGAATTATTTTAGCTTTTATAACACGATTTGACATGGCAAGACGATTTGAAACTTGTGGCTTTGAAAAGAATTTATGTCCACTTATAGGATCCCTGAACCATTTGAATAGCAAAACAGTGAAATTTGTCAAAAACAACTCTTGTGAGGAAAAGAAAGACATTTGGCATTATAATTGTATTATCATCAAGAATTTAAGGTAAATATATCCAGAAGACCCTAAACTGTTTTGACGGTTTGACTCATAACCAATGACCTAAAAATCAAGCTAAAACCACGGTGAAAATCAATACTAAATGAGATTAAAAGTGTTAATAAGTAACCTCAAAAAATGTAATCAATAATTCAAATCAATTAAATTGGGTCAATAATATTAAAAATAATAGAAAAATTAAATTGGGTCAGTAATATTAAAAATAAATTTGTAAAAATAGTAATATAAATAAATGAGATTAAAAATGTTAATAAGTAACCTCAAAATTGTAATCAATAATTCAAAACAATTACATTAAAAACATCCGCATTTGAAATTAACTTACCAATTATCGACAAATTATTATTGACATCTTAAAATTAGCATATTACTATTAAAATGATTTTGATGATTATGTTTTAATGAAAACTGATTACAGAAAGTCATAATATAAAAAATTAATTTCGGTCAATAATATTAAACATAAATTCATAAAACTAATAATATATAAATGAGATTAAATTTTTTTTACTAAATAACATTAAATTCTTGCAATTATTATTAATGTTAATAAATAACATTAAAACTCTTAATAAATAACATTAAAAATGAATAAATCTTTTTAATTGCAATCAAGACCAATCAGAATTCGTAAAAATAGTAATATAAATAAATGAGTTTAAAAATCTTAATAAATAACTTTAAAATCGTAATCAATAATTCAAATCAGTTACATAAAACATCCGCGTTTCAAATTGACTTACCAATTATCGACAAATTATTATAGACATCTTAAAATTAGCATATTACTATTGAAATGATTTTGATGATTATCTTTTAATAAGAATTGATTAAACGAAAGTCATAATATAAAAAATTAAAATTGGTCAATAATTTTAAACATAAATTCGTAAAATTAGAAATATACATAAATGAGATTAATTTTTTTTACTAAATAACATTAAATTCGGTCAACTATTATTAATGTCAATAAATAACATTAAAACTCTTAATAAATAACATTAAAAATGAATAAATATTATTAATTGCAATGGAGACCAATCAGAATTCGTAAAAATAGTAATATAAATAAATGAGATTAAAAATCTTAATAAATAACCTTAAAATCGTAATCAGTAATTCAAATCAATTATATTAAAAACATTCGCATTTCAAATTGAATAAATCTTATTAATTGCAATGAACACCAATCAGAATTCGTAAAAATATGAGATTAAATAACTATTGAAGTTAATGGTTGCGAAAATTTGGGTAAAGATTGGTTTATCAATCAATCAGTCAATCACTCTTCGCTACATTTAGAAATCTAATTTACTCTATAAATTGATGACCAATTATGCCATAATTGTGTAAAATTCATTCAATTTTAGAAATCTAATTTCAAAACACAAAACCTTCTTTCGCAAGTTACACTCTATACTTAGTTAAGTATCAATTCATAACAATTAAATAACTACACATTCATAACATACTTTTTTAGAATAAAAGATTTGTATAATAAGTGTTAAAATTAAAAAAAAAACTTTAGTTGTTAATCGATTCTTAAAATTTGTATACATAGATATATGTTTAAAATGGTTGTCTAGAATATTCATTGAGTTAATATTTCTACTCCTAATCGATTCTATATTTTGAATAATATACAACTGAATGCTTTATTGTATTTAAATTATGGATTAAATTGATTCATAATGAATCATTAATACAAAAAAAATGGTAAAATTGATTCATAATCAATCATACATAAATTCGATAAATAAATTATGGTAAGTCGAAATTACAGATTTAATTGATTTATAATCAATCATACATAATAAAAAATTGATTAAAATTATATATAATTATGGATTAAATTGATGTTCCATCTTACGGATTAAATTGATTACTAATTACCAAAAATAATTTCGTATTAAAATTAAATTCGTTTCATTAAGTTATGGTAAGTCTAACTTATTGATTATAAATTGATTTATAATCAATCATACATAATAAAAGATTGATTAAATTGATTCATAAATAGGAATTAAATTGATTCATAATTACGAATTAAATTGATTCATAATTACCAACAATAATTTCGTATTAAACTTAATTTCGTCTCATTAAATTATGGTAAGCTGAAATTAGAGTTAAATGTTGGATCAGTTTGCTCTTTGTTTAAGTAAGAACTTGCTATCTTTGACACTTAAGTGTTTATACAAGTTCTTGTATATCAGATTATAAGCACAGCGGAATGTATAAGTTAAAGCAACACTTTTTATACTCAAGAGGAGTTATTACTCCCCCTTGATGATTGAAACTAATAATGACAAGTATTTATTATGAATCTAAGCAGTAAATGATAATTAGATACTTAGACAGATTCACAATAAATACTGAAATGGAATAGAACAGTGAAAGTGTTTGAAGGATTTTTCTATTAAAATCAATGTCTAAAATAGAAGGTTGAAGCCTCCTATTTATAGACGTTTACATACATGTATCTTGCCCAAAAAGCAAGTACAGAAACAAGTTGCACAAGTTGCAACATTGAAACTAACAAATACAGCTAAAAGTAATAGTAAACAATAAACTACTGATACAAAAGGCGGTGGAAAATATCTGATGCTAAATGCTGATGAATGACAAACTACTGATGAGTAGTTTGTCTTCAGTACTTCTGAAGTGAACTTGTCTGGTTTGGACTTCAGAACTTCTGATGAAGTTTCTTCTTCAGCACTTCTCATATCTTCTCTTCAGCAGTTTCTTGTCTTCTCTTCAGTACTTCTATACTTAGCCAAAATGACAGAAGTGAATTAGACTAAGGTTTCCAAAAGTGGTTTCACCAATCCTCTTTGTCCTAACAATCTCCCCTGGATTGATGAAGCCAAAACCTTCCTAATTCCTTATGTTTTTCTTCTGTCTTGAACAATCTTCCATATCTCTTTGTACATGGTGTTCTTGAGCTGGTTTAACTGTCCATCAGATAGAGATCCTCTCTGTGGTTCCAGATGTTGAATTGTGAGCAGGTCTTGTGTTGACAGTTTCTTTAGATCACTGATCTTCTTGTAAGCCCTGCTTGAAAGGTCTCTTCTTGTCAACAATACTGAGTTGTTATCAGTAAGTGACCATCTGATGATAGGTACCTTTGACTTGTTAAAGTCGGAGGAATAGGGAACCAGACTTGTCCCTTGGGTTGATGATCCTGAGTGTTGGATGCTTTCTGTTTCAGTTAACCTCAGGTGGGAGTCTCTTCCTTGTTGTTGTTGTTGCATATTAGGCATCTGAACAGTTGGGAGATGGTGTTCAGTCACTACCTTGGTATGCATCTTTTCTTTGATGGTCTTTTGGATTTGGTATGCAAAAGTGGAAGGATCCCTGAATTGTGTTAACAGAGGTTTCTCCTCAATGTCAAAATCTGAATGGACTATTGAACTTCCTTCAAGTAGTACCATTTTGAAATCAGTTTTTGACATTGTCCTCTGCTTTCTTTCTTTGAGTAGCAGGCCTTCTTGTTGATACACCAGAAGTTCTAACTACTGATCTTGAAGGATCAGCAGTTTGAAACTTCTCTGGATTTGCAGCCTTGGTAGCCTTGTATTTTCTGTAAGTATCCATCAGTCTTTCTTCTTTCCATCTGGATACTGAGGCTTTTGAACCATAGCCCTCTGCTACTAATTCATCTATCATCTGGGCTCTCTTGGCCTTTCCTTCTTTACTTGTGGCCAGTTTGTCTGCAATGATTTGTGCTCTTCTTGTTAGCTCTTGCATAGAGAGTCCCTTGAGTGTGTAGGCTTTAGTTTTGCTGTTCTTTGTGATGTAAGACATCAGTTGTTGTCTTTTGTCTTGTTCAGCAATCTCATCAAGGCTAGCCTGCCTTTGTAGTTCAGCTTCATAGGCCTGAAGTTTTTCTTCATGGCTTAAGTCTAGATCATCCCTTTCTTCCAGAGTTTTCCAGATCAGATCTTCTCTGGCCTTCTTGTTGGCTGCAACTAAACTCTTCTCTAGTAATTCAGCTGATTGAGAGATAGGAGAAGGGTTTAGTACAGTCATTGTTGTAACTGTTGTAGTAGGCCTGATAGGATCAGATGTTGGTTGAATGGGAGCAGTTGTTCTGGAAGGGTCAGCAGTTTGAGGTTTGGAAGTGTTAACCTCTGATGGGTTGACAACTGCTGATGGTTTGTCAACTACTGAAGGATTGTCTTCAGTACTTTCTGATTCTTCATCAGAACTTTTGCCATCAGAAGTTTCTTCATTATGCCTTAGGGATTCTTCAGAGGTTTGGGTCTCATCTTCTTTTTCTGTGGCTTCAATTTCTTCTACTGAGACACCAAACTGTTTGGCCAGTTTTTCTTTCCTGGCTTGATCCTTCTGATCTCTTTCAAGGATGGCCACTCTTGCCCTTATCCTGGCTTGGAATGACTCCTTAGGTTCCCTGATTTTCTCCCCCTTTTTGGATTCATAAAGTTTAAGTTTAGAGGTTGAGGGTTGGGAGAATTGACCTTGAAGATGAGCAATCTGTTTGCTGTTGAATTCTATCTTGTTGGACAGATCATTCATCTTTGTCTTGATCACTCCAAATTGATTTTTGATAGACAGCTCCAAGTTAGCTGTGTATGTTTGGAAGTGATTCTTGATGAGAGTGTTCATCATGTGGTACAGGGGACCCTCTGGGCTGCATAGCTGGTTCAAGTCTATGCTTGTTTGCCCAGGGAATTGGGTAGGCATTTGTTGTGAAGGGTGTGTTTTTGGGAGATCCTCATGTTGTACAGAGGATGCCACTCTAGGGGTTTTAGGGATTGAGTGGACTTTAACCTGTGCAGGGGTGACTAGCTTCTTGAGCTTGGATACCCCTGAAACAGGACCTTCATAAAGTGCCGTCAATTCAGTAGTTTTTGTTTTTGAAACATCATCCAAATTAATGGAATCATCTGAATCCCTGATGTTGTCCTCATTGAGGACTGTCTCAGTTAAATCATGAGCTGAGCCCAACTCAGTTCTCTCATGAACCTCTTGTTCTTGGTTCTGAGGATTTCCTACTTCAGGCATTAAGCCTTCATCAGTAGTTGCCACATCTGAGGTCTTAGCTATTTTACTTCTATCCTCAGATCCACCACTAGGTGGTAACTGAGTAGTAGCAGCCTCAGATGCCCCAAGAGTCTCTAAAATTGGGCTTAAAGACTCTGGTCCACCCTCATCTCTTGGGTTAGGGCTAGTGATGTCCACATCCATGTCTGATGTTGTGGTTATGTCCCCTGTTTGTTGTGGTTGTAGGGGACTGACATAATCAGATGGGACTTTCTCTTTTAGCCCAGAGAGAAGTTTGGCAATCTCTATTGCCTCTGGTTCAGAAGTTTGAGGGGTTGGTTCAGTAGTTTGGGCAATAGGTGAATTTGGTTGGTCAGCAGTTTCAAAAGAAGAGTGAGTTGCAATAGTTTTTCTAAGTCTTTTTCTTTTGAATAAAATAGTTATGGGTGCTCTTAGTGGGGTTTGAGATGGATGAGACTGAGAGGGTGTTTCAGTCTCACCTATTTCAGGATCAAATCTTGATTGATTATTAAAGTCGTATAAGTAAAATTGGTAAGTTTCCATTATGTGTTTAGTATTTTTGTGTAAAAGATTTATAAGTTTTGAAATTCAAAAATAAAATATACCAAATGTGGCTTTTTTTTGTTTATTCATTTCTACGAGTAATAATTATGCCTTATGAAATTCAAACGTATTATAAAAATGATTGGTTTGTTAGTTGTTTACATATTATAAATATGTCTTTTACATCTAAATATATATGTATTGATGTTATATATCAAATATGGTAGTTTATAAAATGTAAAGTAAATATACAAATTAACATATTTTTCTGTAACAAAATCTATTTAATTTAGTATACACTTATAATATAAGTGTTTTTTTCCTTATATATTTGTATTATGGAAAGTTTAAATTTTAGTATGAATATAGAAAGCGTAAATTATGATAAAGCATTAATTATGTAGTGCAAATTAGTATTTGAAATTTAAATTTTGTCCTAAAATTACTCCACCTATTATGGTTAACCTAAATCACATTAATTATTTTAATTGATTGACAGTCAATATAATTAATACAAAAGAATAAACTCTTAGGTACATATCATTACCCCATATTATTGACGACATAGCTTCAACAACTTTTATATTAAAAGTCCGCCCTGCTCCCGATGATCCAAAATTCGGTTTATAAATCGAAACCCTAACATACGAATGCATATAATCAGTCAATAAGCTGGTAAACAAAAACACGAATAAACAATTTACAAAATCAATTTAAAGATAAAGAAAACACTGAATTATAAAAATTTAAAGATTTAAAAAACATGTACCTAAGCAATTACAACATTACATTTGACATTGGTGTGCCCCAAAACAATAGCTTTGTCTCATTTGCATTTTCATATTCAAAGAGTATATACAATGCAGTAGAAAAAGCTTATCGAGTAGTCTTAAAAAACGTAAATATTAAATACGCTAACTTAAAAATAAATATGACAAAAAGAAGTAATAAAAGAAACATGAATTATTATAAACCCGACTCCTTTATAATTTTTGAAAAAATTATGCTTGGCGCCTAAGTTTCTTGGTCAACCAATAATTAATGCATTCAAGGATATTTACTACCTTTCCAAATATGTGGCACAAACTTAGGAAACTAATAATCCAAAATTAAATGCTTCATAATTATTTCAAATCCATATTCAGAATCCGAACTGAGATTTGGCTCCTTACTCGATCAAATCATATTAACATAACAATCCACTCTTTAACACCAAACCATATGAGATCTTTAAGAACAATTATGAACATCATATCTCGACCTTAAAAGTCATGCATCCCATCCAACATAATAGTTAACATCACTAATCACAAACACATAATAATAAAAGATATAAACAATGACATTTTGCTTTTAGAAAAATAGCTACTTCGCATTAATAAACACACACACACACACAAAAAAAGATCTACCACATACCTTTTAGTTGCAGCGGTGGATGGTATTCTAGTATTAAAATGAAAAAACATCTAAACATTCAATATATTTCTTCACAACGGTTTGAAGATCGTTTGCACTTTCAGAAGTGATTCCATATTATAACTAACCGATTCCTTTACAAAAAAGAGTGGTTCCATATTAATCAAATGAAAAAACATCAAAAAAGAGTCAATATATACCATCCGATTACTTTACAAAACGATGACATAAAGAAAACGAATCTGGAACCTTTATAAACCACGATTTCTTCATAAAGGTTTGAATATTGTTTCCACATTCTGAAGTGATTCCATATTATTACTAACCTTTATAAAACACGATTTCCTCTTTGAATATTAAACCGGTTTATGTCAAAGTAATTGATTGATGTTACGATAACATAAAAGTTTTCCAGGTTTGAGGTTCATATGATATGCCTATTTTTAACGTTTATGAATCGGAACACGTTACAATGGATGAACTTCCTTCAATCTACGTGAAAAAGAGACATACCTAGAAGGAACAATGAATAAAAAGAAGAGTGATGAATGTGGTTTGGAAGATTTGTTAGTGAGGATTTGAGAGTGTAATGGAAGAATGTAGGAAATTAAAATGTAGAAAAGTCTATTTATAGGAAGCAAGTTGGAGCTCCATATTCAATATGGATACCTTAAACTCTCTCCTAAGCCTTCATTCAACCCAAGTGACCTCAATTATTATATAGATAAAATAGATGTGCAAATGCTGACATTGCCCATACATCCAATGTAGAAACTTTTTGGTATAATGATCTTAGATTTTGAATACTTGGTATTGCAGTTTTGGAGACAAGAAAATTCAGTGTGGAATTGGACACATTAGATGGGAAATAATGGTAAGTAAGCTTCTACATTTTTTTGCATTTATAGGTGATTTTGAAAATTGAAAAGTACTTTTGAGTATTTCATGGATTAAATTTTGGAAATAGGTAATTCGCTGATTGAATCAGCGAACTCCAAAAGAATTGGTTGAAGTTCGCTGATTCAATCAGCAATCTTCAACATAATTCGCTTATCCATTGCACCATCTTCAACATAATTCGCTTAAATTTGTTGAAGTTCGCTGTTCAGCTACCTTTGTTGAAGATTGCTGATTGAATCAACGAATTTCTACAAATTCTATTGGAGTTTGCTGTTTCAATTAGCGAACTACGCATAAACACAATTTTTTTGCATGAAGCACTTAAAAGAGCTCTTATTTCTTCAAATTCACCTATAAATACAAAAAATTCTCAATAATGCGTGTGCATGCATATGGCTGGTCACAAGTATTAAGTATTAATGTATGTTATAAAAGGTGGCTAACTGGGTGGGTCGTGTGGGTTTAGTTAATATCATTTCAAAAGGTTTCGAGTCAAAACTAGTATTTTTTATGTGATATTACAATTCAAATCATGTTGAGTTGACCTAAAATACATATCTGTTCTATTTTCTTTGTTTTAAAAATTTATGATTAGAAACGTGTTGTATTACAACAATATTATAGTAATTTGAAGAAAGCGACTTAGTATCTTGTATGCATTTATATATATACTTTGAATGACTTTTTGCTCATTTCCTTATAGATGAACCTTTTGACTTGGTAGAGATGAAGCATGGACCCAATTATCCCATTCATAGGTGTATGGTTTAGAATATGAGATTTTAAAAAACTAGCGTACTAGAATAGATACGCTACCAAAGTACATTGTTATATAGGCGGTTAATATAACTACACTAAAAGAAAAGTTTCAATATTTGGTCTTAGATTTAGTACAACAAATTTAGTGGGACAACACGTCTGTCTGCCAGAAGTTAGCAACTTCAACCCACATTGTAGTTAGGCCAGTAGGTTTAAACTGTTATTGATGGCATTTGCACATGCTTATGGCCAAACAATAGATGTGGACAAATTCCTAGTTTCTTTGTACTTTGAACTGCCGTCTAGACTTTGAAGAAGTCCACTTTGTTAATGTCTTAATGGTCATGTGCTATGGAATGACACAAACTTCAGCTACTGTATATATTTAGGTACAGAAATCGTTGTTGTTTGCGTTCTGTATCGCAAATAACACATTTATATAACTCATTTTATTGGTTTGCATTGCTATGTTAATCATTGCATAAAATATGTTTAGTTAAACGATTATTATCAATTTCAAAACCCCCAGAAGCCAGCACTAGCTAGAAATGACTAGAATTAGAGCAGGTTGATGACTTTAGTATGTTAGGCGTGATCTAACCATTGTAAAGAAATATTTCGCAATACAATATGCCCAAATTTATATATTATGATCTATACGCACTCTATTTGATTTTTTTTTCATTTATAGGTGAATTTGAAGAAATAAGAGCTTTTGTTAAGTGTTTCATGCAAAAAATTATGTTTATGGGGAGTTCGCTGATTCAATCAGCAATCTTCAACACAAACATGAGACATTCTTCATCTAAAAGGACTCAATCGGTATTGCAACGTCACATTACAGCTAGTAATCGTAACATGATGAAATAGGAACTTAACAACGTAACATTAATTAACTTTACTTGGAAGGTACGAATATACGGGCATTTGTTCGTCGCAATCGGACAAAGTTACCGGAAATCTTGAAATCTCGTCCGTCCAAGGATTATTATCATCATTGTCATCAACGGTCTTCATTGCACGCCAAATAACACTACTACACTTGAAACCCGATCCGAATGCTATTTGCCATACCCGGTCCCCCTTTTTCACCCGACCCTTTGCCTCCACGTACGCCAACTCATACCATATCGAGCTGCTAGAGGTGTTTCCGTATCTGTACAATGTCATTCTAGAAGCTTCCATGTTAATGTTGGAAAATCCTAGGCTTTTCTGTAGTCCGTCGAGCACCATCTTCCCACCAACGTGTGGGAGGAAGTGCTGGACGACATTGCGATAATTAGGTAGGTAAGGCTGAATGTTTACCAATGGAAGGCATTTTCTTGTAATGTAACTTATCATGTAAAAAAGTTGATCTTTTATGGGAAGGATTACACAACCTAAGGCAATGATGTTTGGTTTAATAGTGGCTATGGCCGAGGCAACGAGGTCTTTGGTGACGCTAAGTCCAACTTTTCCATCGCTATCTTCTTCGTGTTGGACACAGTTGTATGACCGATCTGAACTTGATGTGTTGGTGTGCACGGAGTGAAGGAATTGATATTTGGAGATGTTGTGATCGGAGGGACGGTTGGAGAGGAGGATCGCGGCGCCTCCCAGGCGAAACATGCAGTTGGAAAGGACCTTGGAACGATCTTTGCCACAGTAGAATTGTTCAGTCACGCTTTCTATACTCACTATCAATGCATAGGTGTTGTGATGAATCTGTGTCAATTAATTAGATGTTCATAAGTTTTCTAACTTATGAGTTGAAATGACAATCAGCAATAGCAATAGCAGTGGCGGATCCATGAACTTACGATTTTCAATTTCAGTGGGTTCCTTTTGGTATTTTTTTCCAAATCATATATATACAAGGTTGTCATTAATTTTTTTTCGTGTTTTCCAAACTGAGTGGGTTCTTAAGAACCCACAGAAGTGGGTTGGATCCGCCACTGGGCAATAAATTGCGACTGCATATCAACTGATCGATTTGGGATCTGCATCCATCTTTATGTGGTCGTAATTTTTGCAACTGGTGTGCGACCAACATTTATAATTTAGTTAAAAGATTATTATGTTTTTTTACAACTGAATTGCTACCAAAACTGGTCGCTAATTTTGCGTTATAACTCTGGTCGCTCGCTAGTTTTGCAACCAACTAATATTCAAAATGTTTATTTTTCGACGCGACCGTCTTGCAACTGGTATTTATAATTTAAGTTTAAATGATTATTTTGTTTACATTATTTGCGACTGAAACTAGGTGGTCCCATGGTTGCAAAAGTCGCTAGGCGATGCCAACTCGGTTGACTGAAGTTGCAAGTACTTGGAGATGACTTACCTGGTACTCGCCTAGGCGGGATTTTTACAACTATGGGTGGTCCCAAATTCACATGCGACTGGATCTTGGTCAATATCATTATTTCATGTCGCAAGTTTTGGTCACAATTGCCCAGTTTTCTAGTGGATTACGTACCTGAAGGAGGTGTTTAGCAAGTCCTATTGCCAGAAGTCCTGCGCTGCATCCCATGCCAACCAGATTGTAGCTGATGATATCTTCTCTAAACTTATACTTGTTGATTATTATGCTACAAAGAGATGGCATTGTATTATAAATACAACAATTCACAATTAGTATCCCAATATCCTCACATCTTACGCCTGTTTTTGCAAGTAGCATGTCAACAGCACCAAATATATTCATTTCAACTTCCCTTCTTGCATCTTTCATTGATGGATCATATGTATCTCTGAAATATGCTTCTGCTACATAAGTGGAGTCACCAAGGCCACCTCTTTCCAAGATTTTCTCAAAGAAATCGAGCAGGCCATCAGCGGAATATCCGCTATCTCTTGCTATCTTCATAGTCATTTCCTTTGAGAATTTTAGAGAATTTGGTGGCTTGTAACATGAGAAATCTATCAAGTAGACTTTGCATGAGGCCTTTTTGATGATTACCATTAAAAGACAGATGAGTAGGAGTAGTAGTGTTAAAGAAAAAATTATTGGGTTGATAGTCAGCATTTTGTTGGTATGAGATTTGTACACAGATCATAAGTCACCTTTTTTGAACATGAACTATGTTTACCCAATAAAAGAATGAACCATATTAACGTTAAGCATTACTATTAGAATGAGTATCCCAATTGGAAACTAGAACAAATTTTGGTATCTTGTAGTACCTTATTTACAAGTTTGGTAAATAGTAACTAAATTTTATTTTATGTTTTTTAGTTTGAATTTAACCCACATATAAATAACATAACTTTTGTGCGTTAGTTTGTTGTTGCGTTTAATTTTTTTCATCACATTTTAATTTTTTTTTTTACAAAGTTACAAAAAACGTCCTTTATGTTTGTTGAAAATTGCAGTCATCTTAATCGCTTCGAATGTTATATGCACCTCTTTTGTTTGACATCGATGGTTGATTGTTGTTGTATGATCACTTGATAGGGTTAAGAGGGAATTTGAATGCGTTGACAAATGATCAAGGGTTTTATAATCTGATGAGTTTTGCGGGTAATGTTATATTGACATCTGAAATGAAAAAAAAAAAAAATACTTACATGCCAGACATGTGAGGGCACTTAAACAAAAAAACAAATCAGGTTTGTGATGAATGATGAATTCTGTAACTAAAAAGCAATGTAAAGGTTGTAATCGACAAGTTTTATAAATAAAGGTTGAAGCCTGCAATTTTCTACAAACATAAAAGTTTTTTTTGTAAATTTGTCTTTTTTTCTCGACATTTCAAGACAAAATTTGATAGAAAATGAAGTTGTATTCAAAATAACGATAGAGGTACGGTGACAACCCGTGTTTGTACCGACTGAACAACATTGCTACCAGCATTGGCATTCGTTTTATGGTTTTCGATCGATGTAAACATAACTTTATTTTTTTGTTACATTAGACAACTTTTGTGTAATATGTAAATAATTTTTTTTAGCCATCCAATTGAGCTTTAGAAATTTTAGCATCCCCGCCTAATACGTGGGTTTTCAACCAAAGACTTGCTTCGGTCTGTTGCAACTGACACATTGCCTAAACCTCACCACAAGAGATGCAGGTTCAATTCTCACTCCCACCTCTTTAGGCTATTTCATACACTTTTTTTTTTCATTTTTTTATTTTTGCCTTTTTTGTATTTCTTTCCAGATTATTACTTATTGTAGCATTTCTTAAATTGTTTACGTTGTATATATATCACAATAATTTTTGTAAACTGATTGATAAATATAGTTTAACTCTATATTCTTTTTGCTTTTCTTTTTATAACAACTCTTGAATTATTTATAAAATGTTTTGGCTTTTAAATTTTTTATTAGCATTAATATCATGTAAGCGACTTAAGTTCTAATGTATGAATACGATATTTCCTATCAAACTGCATCATTTTACTGCCATTGGGGTTAGTGGTCCAGTGGTAAGGCAAAACCTTTTAATACACTAAAAGTGTGAGGTCTTGAGTTCAAGTCTCACAAGAAGCAAGAAGTTCGCCTTTCAAAAAAAAATGTAGCATTTTACTAGTTATTTTTTTTAAACGAAAAATATGTTGAAAAACTTATTAAAAAACGATAATACTGAATAAATATCTTTAAAAAAAACCTTATTTTGGAAAGAACGTTTAAAAATGTAATACGTATATAAGTTGTATATACAACGTTTAAAACTTTAATAAAACAAATAAATACCAAACTTTCGTTTGGAAAAAAATAATAATATCAGACCTATGCGTAGCATATAAGCCTGTACTCCATGTATAGCATTAGAATTTCACCCAATAATTGGCTTTCCAACCTGAAAAAACCCTTGTCTACCTATACGCCGTGTATATACTTATTGAGTAGTAGAAACATTCACCGACACATAACATTTTCAAACACCCAATCATTGGGCCTATACGTCATGTATAGCCTATATGTAGCGTATATGTCTAGGGCAGTTCAAATTGCTCGACGTTTGCCGATCGCTCGCCGCTTGCTTGGAATTTGCTCGGAAAACGCTCACTCGATTTTCCGCTCAGTTGTAAACGAGCCGATTGGCTCAGTTCGGTTTGTAAACGAGCCAAGCACGAGCAAAGGTCCGCTCGGCTTGGCTCGATATAACTTTTATTAATTTATTATATATATATATATATATATATATATATATATATAGTAAAGATCAAATACAAAGTGTTTTTCGGTAAGAACTGTGAGAATCAAAGGGGCTAAAAAAATTTTATTTTATTTTTTTAGAATTTTTTTTCCCATGTGCTTAAACATTCTTTCTAGATGAATAATACAAAAAACAAAAATTAAAAAAAAAAATTAGTGTAATTACGTCATTAAAGTAAATACATTAGTTTACACTAGAGTAATTATGTAATTACTCTACACGTAATTACTCTACACCAATTTTTTTTATTTTTTTTTTTAGTTTTCAATACTATAATACATGTTTAACAATATGAGAAAAAAAAATTTGAAAAAAAAAATACCCTCCTTTGATTCTCACAGTTCTTACCGAAAAAAACACTTTGTACCGGATCTTTCCCATATATATATATATATATATATATATATATAACATTAATTACAAATATATTTATAGTTTTGTACATATCACTCTATTGGGTTTGGCTCAATATATGCATATATTAATAGGGATGGCATAACAAGTTACACGAACCTGTTAAGACACGAACACGAAACTTGTAAACACGAACACGACACAAAATCTAATCGTGTCATTTTTTTCAAACACGAACACGGACTTGTGTATAACAAGTTAACACGATAAGACACGACAAGGCACGATAAAGAACACCTAGTAAAATAAGTTAACACGACAAGACACGATAAGACACGACAAGACACGATAAGACACGACAAGACATGATAAGAAACACGATAAGGCACGATAAGACCTGTTACGACATGTACACGATAAGACACGAACACGACACGAAAATAAACAGGTCTTAACGTGTCGACCTGTTATAGACACGAAACCTGTTAAGGCCAAACACGAAACCTGTTAAAATCGTGTAGGATCGTGTTAGGTTATCGTGTTCGTGTCTAAATTGCCAACCCTATATATTATACTTATAGTTACTAGCTCAGTCAACCCAATGATAACTTAACACTAAGTTTAACTGTAAAACCCTAAATCATGAAAAGACATACTTGACTTCCTATTCCCATTAGTTGTTCGCCATCAACTGTCTCCCGTTATCAACCTACACCACAATGCGGCAATTGTTCTATGTAGTATGCTCATCGCCTCACAGGCCTCAACCTGAACCTCATTCCCGGACAACCGGACCTCAGGCTTAGTGTCATCCTCGGACGGTCGAACCTCAGTCATCACTAGGCAGCGAGAACGTTATAGAAAACATCCCGAATTTATGGTTGTCTGAAAAACTTGTTGCTCGTCGCTCGCTCGATGCTCGCTTGAAAAAATGTGCACTCGAAAAATGCTCGCTCGGTTTTCCGGCTCGAATGTAAACGAGCCGCTCGGGTCGGTCCGGTTCGGTTTGTAAATGAGCCAAGTACAAGCAAAAGTCCGTTCAATTCGACTCGTAAACAACCCTATATATGTCAACCAAGGATGTGTAAATATTGGAGACAGGTATGCCAATTACCAAAGCCTTAACATGATCCTTTGATATAGTTACATAGACAGTTATTTCCCATTGTATGTCACTTGGTCTTGGTGGATGTATGAGTACATTTTTGTAATCGTATCTAAAACCTAAGCACCAATAAATGGTGAATTGTGGAGGGACTAATAGTCACAAAACACCCTTTGGAGTTTAAATTAGTTCCTCTACAACTTGACTTGTTTAACCTCTTTATCTTTTATCTTATTTTTTTCAAAATGTGTTTTTAACGTAAATTATATATTTGGGTATTTTATGCAATAGCTTATGACTTAAAGGATAAATTAAAATAAGATGTTAGATCTAAAATATAACTGTTTTATAAAACATCTCTACATTTTGTTGTAAAATCGTAATTTTAATTTTAAAATATTAATATTCGAGAAAAAACGAAAAAAATGGGTAAATGGTCATGTCCGTCAGGGGTGTTCAAAGTCGGATTATCCGATTTCCGGAGATTTTCGAATATCCGAAAATCGGATAATCCAAAATTTCGGATAGTCAATATCGAGATCCGAATTGGGATTCGAAATTTCGGATATCCGAAAATCGGATATCCGAAAATTCGGATCCGGATTCGGATAATCCGAAACTAAAAAAAATCACTTCCTCTTATGTTAAAAGTCTAAAACCAAACCTTCTTAAAACAAACATTCAATATATATTATTATTTTTTTAAATTTCGGATTCAAGAAAGGCGTATTATGTTAGTTTAAGGTTAGAGTTAACTTGGAATAGATTAAATATATAGTGTACTAGTTTTTATCCCGGGAGCGTCCCGGGTTGAAATATCTAATATAACATAATAAAATATATTATTATTATTATTTTAAATAAATCTCTGCCATAAGTTATCATATTCAAATATAAAAAAAAAAAAAAAAAAAACGAATCTCTGCGCCGGGGTATAAATCTAGTGCCATTACAAATGAATTCGGAAGTTTGTAATCGATTATTCTAAAAATAAATAACATGAAATAAGAAAAAAAAATTAATTGTTAAAAAATTCATGGGTATATGATCGGGTATGTAGTTCGTGTATTTGGGTATGTTGTTTCGGGTAATCGGGTTGGGTATCACCTAATCCCAGACCCGACCCAAACCCATAATTTTTTAAAACTAATCCCAAACCCGACAAAATACATGTCGGGTTACAAAAAATAGTCATTTTTTCTCCGATTTTTATATAGCACTATGGTACTCGTTGGAAAGATAATAAAACGCTCGTTAATTTAGTGTAATTTTTTTCTTTAAAAAATCTCGTATATAAAAGATATTAACGTTTAAAAGTTATGGAGGAAACACGAGAGATAAAATAATAAAGTTTTAATATTTAGATTTAGTAGATTAGGTATTTAATAGATTAGGTTAAAGATTATAATAGATTAGGTTAAATCATATTTATTTCTTTTTTTTAATTGGTTTAGAGTTGCCACATCACATCCTATGTGGCATCTCTCAAAGGAGAGATTGCATAAGAGTATGACATGTAGGATTAATCCCTTTGCAATATATATATATATAGATGTAAATAATATTATATATTTAATATAGATATTCTTAATATTTCGGATTCGGATAATCCGGTTATCCAAAATTTTTTAAAAATAGGATCCGAATCCGAAATTACGGATACGGATTTTCGGATATTTCGGATTCGAATTCGGATTTGGATTTTTTTGAACACCGCTAATATCCGTGTCAATCACATAAATATTCATCTCATGTTCTTACGTAGTTTACAGGTTTGTATCTAGTCAGACCCACCAACCTACAAACACGACATGCTTAACACCGTAAGGGGCGGACATGTAAATCCGCCTTTTAACTATCCAAAACCAATAATTTTAAAACCACAAGGGGCAAAACGTGCCTTAAACTTATTATTACCGTCATCACCCCATTCTAGCGACGGCGATCACCATCTACCACCACCACCACACACGACGGTGCTGCCCTAGGTTTAATAACAACAATAACCCATGTTATGTTAGGCCTTTCGTACGGAGAGCTTTTTCTTCTCCTTGGAGCCACAGCAGCTCTCATAGGTACACTCTACCCCATATCATCTGTTTTTAATTGAACATTTACATTTTATTAACTATTTATTGACCTAGGGTTTGATACATTTTCAGTCTTTTTTTTTTTTTTTTAATTTTAGGATGATGAGTTATTTGTTGATTTATGTTTATTGTTTTTAATTGAAATTTGTCACCAGGTCCTAAAGATCTCCCACGGATATCGCGTGTCGCTGGGAGATTAGCCGGTATCGGATATGTTCAAATGGCCCGCGGTCAGTTCGATAATGTTATGCAGCAGTCTCAGGCTAAACAGGTGTCTCTGCAATTATAAATTTCCTTGTTTGTAAAAGGAATTATTACAATTGTCATGAATTTGTGACATTTCTGTAATAAAATATTGCAAATTGAAAATATGCAGGATAGATTAGTTAAAAATTCAAATCAGTTTTAGCATTTTTGTTTGATAAGTTGATAGTTTATATATATATTGTTTAATAGGTTGATTATTTCCCTAATGAATAGTGTTGAACCTGCATGCCGTATCGGTCTGTGAAGATCAATTATGGTTTGTTTAATTATTTCTAATAGTTTATTATCATCCTGCTTCAGGTGCACAAGGAACTTCAAGATACTATTGCTCAACTTGAAGCCATACGTCATGAAATCCGAACAATTTCCTTTGTGAATCCTGGTCCGTTAACTAGAAAGCTCATAGAAAATGGTGGCAAGATCTCAGACACAAATGGTTTTACTATCTAAATTTGTATAATACTTATGGATGCTAATCTATTCCATGGTCTCTGATCTGATAAGCTTTTATTATTATTTAGGGAATATGGATGTTGAAAAGGCTGGTGATGGTGCACTTCCAGTGGCAACTCCATCACTGCCAACCTCAGCCGCTAAGGTTTAAAGCCGAAAATTCAGTTTCTATGAAAAATATGTACTGAAAGTCGTTAATGGATTTGGTAATTTGCACTTCAGGTTTATAATTCAATTGCCTCACCCTCATCTGATATGCACAGCCAAGCTACGGCTTATGCAAGGTTAGCTGAGTCAACATCTTTGCGTTCTGAACCTACAAGTAATGAAGTAATCAGTGAGCTTACTGATGAATCTGGTATTACTGTTCTTCCTGTATCGGCCCAAGAAACAGGATTATTGCCTAACCGCAAGGGTGATTACCATTCTATTTCTTTCATATGTTTTGTTCTTTCTGCATACAGCAAAATATTTTATGGATGTGCATGGAATAATAGCTCCTGTTATATGTCAATTTCAGCTGATGCAAAGGGGTCTGACATCATGCTAGAGTCGATTCTGGAGGCAGATGTAGCGAGAAATGCAAAAGAATTCTTTGCTCAACCCCAAAACGTAAGCAGAAGTGAATAGAGAGAAGGCAAGTTTTCAGTTCATACCCTTTTTTTGGTTTTGTAAATTCTTCTTTTAGACTTTATCATATTACCTTAATCCTAGAACGGAATGGGGCTCATGTGCCATGATCATACATAGATTGCCTCATTTAGGGTACTCTTTTACATGTAATAAATCAGTAAACCACTTGGAATTGTCTTTCGGTACGACTCTAATAGTTGTGTTAATCAACTACCATCTGACTACTAGCTAGCGTTTGTAGGGTTTATGTGTCGTTTGATCTGGGAACTGAAAGATAGACTTGACAGCTTCTCTCCTTTGCGCCCGTCATAAGTAGTGGTATTGATATATGTTACTTATTTTGTCTCATAATAGAATTGCTACATCCCTATTTAATCATAGAATCAGGCCAGTTTCCCTTTGTCTTACTAGTAATTATGTAGGATATTACCCTAAATCCGCCTTTGACGGTGCTCGAACCCTTGACCTCAAGGGGAGCAACTGCAATGACTTTGCCAATTGAACCCAACCCCCCACCCCAATTATCTTGATATTTAACTATTAAGGAAACTTTACTTATATCCATTGCCAATATGATGTGTTTGAAGCGTAATCTTCTATTCCTTGTTCTACATATAACATGGAAAGTAGAGGTGGAAAAATCTCTGGGTCGTGCAGTTTGGGTAACGGTTTAAATGGGTGGGTCATGCAGGTTAGGTAACGGGTCAAATGGGTTGGGATGTGTCATCATCCTTTTTTTGAAGTTCAAAAAATAATGAATGTTTTCATATGATTACAAAATCCATATGGGTTGGGATATGTACTGATCCTTTTCTTTTTCTGTTTATAAATAATGAATGTTTTCGTATGATTACAGAATCCATATAGATCCAGGAACCAACTTTACAATCACTCTGTTTATGACAAGGGATACATCATCATTATCACCATCATGTTTTAAAACCCCTTTTGAAACCAGCAAGATGGTGCGTAATCTTTCAAGTGCATCCGTGCTTGATTGTTATAATACGCTTAAATGAAGATATTATATACATATCTTATGGAATGAAGTCGGTCCCCCATTTGATTTTGTTTATACACGTTTGAAACAAACGTGTGCGTATCCTTTCAGCTTTGCCTAACTTCAGGCAGATGGCTGTTCAACAACCGAATTTTTTAGAGCACTCGACGCAATTACTTCATCCCCCCTTTAGTGCTTGCCTTTCTTTAGTAGTATATCAACATCAAAAGGACCACCTTAGTAACAAAGTTCCTGTTATAGCTATATTGTTAGTCTTTCTACATAAAAAAAACTCAAAAAAAGTAATGTTTTGGGTAGGACTTTTATAACGTGGAGTATGGAAATTATCAACTTTATTGTTGATGCTTAAAGCAGAAAAATGTTATCATGGTCTTGGTTTGGTAGTGAAGCTTTACTAAATTTGAGAATAAATGGAAGGAGTCATGTCTATTGTCTAGGACCACTTACGGAAAACTGGCCCGAGTTAGGACCCACGGTCTATGCTGGGCTCGTTTCTACCCTGACTTGACTCGTTGGTGTTTTTATTTTGAGTATAATGTTTACTAAAAGCATCTGGACCTAATAGGACCATTTCAGGAAAGTTTGGGAATTGGGATGGCTTATGGCAACTGTTTATTCGCCTATTGTGTTTTGATACAACAAAGAAGTGTTTCTTAGTGTTGTAAACGAGTCAAGTCAGGGTGACTCGAGCTCGAAATCAAACGAGGCGGCTTGAGCTCGAAGCTAAACGAACCTAAGAATGAGCCAACGAGCCAAGATATGAGCCAAGATGAACTTGGCTTGAGCTCTGCTCTCGGCTACAAAATGAGCCGGCTCGACTCACGTCATTTCAAATCCAGTGTTTTAAGCTAGCTTTTTAGAAAAAGAGTTAGGTGCTGTTTGTTTTTTGCTCAGAAGCACTTCTGGCCTCTTTTGTCTGCACCATGTAGACGCGCGCAGACGTTTGGGGTTTGCAGATTGTTTGTTTTTTTGAAGACCTTTCACTCAAAAAGGTCTTCCTGACCTCTTCTTGGTGCATACTTGTTTCAAAGTCTTCTAAGGTCTTCAAAAGTCTTCTCCACTTCTCTTATCCTCACCCACCACCACCACTACCACAACCACCACCGTCCACCACCACCAACCACGGTCCACCACCACCTACCACCTTCCACCACGGTCCACCACCACCACCCACCATCGCCACCCACCACCACCACCACCACCGTCCACCACCACCACCCACCGCCACCACCCACCACCACCCACCACCACAACCACCCACCACCACCACCACCGTCCACCACTACCATGGTCCACCACCACCCACCGCCACCACCCACCACCACGGTCCACCACCACCCACCCACCACCACAACCCACCACCACAACCACCCTACACCACCACCCACCACCACAACCACCCACCGCCACCACCCACCACCACGGTCCACCACCACCCACCACCACCACCACCGTCCACCACCACGGTCCACCACCACCGTCCACGGTCCACCACCACCGTCCACCACCACCTACCACCGTCCATCACCACCACGGTCCACCACCACCACCCACCACCACTACCGTCCACCACCACCACCCACTACCACCACCGTCTACCACCAGACTGTTGTAAAAAAATCAGTGTATTTAAATTTCAGTTTATTTCAGCAGCCTGCAGACATTAACAAACAAACAGTCTTCTTCTTGCAGACTGCAGACCTTTGGTCCACCTCTTCTCCTGCAGATGTGGTCCGCAGATGTGGTCCACAGACTGCAGACCTTTTCCCGCAGAAAAAACAAACAGCACCTTAGACGAGGAGTCTGGTATTAAACATACCTTGGAACCTTATTGATGTGAATGATTAATTTTTCAATATTATTATTATTCTTCATTCAATATTTTTTTTACATTCAACTTCATTAAAAAAAAATGTCAAAAAGGATAACTGGCCCGCAAATCATGGACGGAAGCCAACCGACTGCAGCATGTATATTGGGTTCGTACACCAATCATTCCACGACAAAGTATTACAACCAAACCTATTTTTATAACAAAAAAACGTTCAAAACTTTATTTGATGAACGATCTTCACTACCTTGAGGCTTCTTTAATTGAAAATCTATTTTGTGCAAGCCAAATACACCACAGGGCCACAATGATGATACCTTGAACAATCCAGAATTTTTCATTCAAGATAAAATTTGTTTTCCTTTGTTCTTTTAATATATGATACTTTAACCACCCACTCTTGTGGTGGAGTGATACCGGGAAGTGAGGGAGAGATACTTGATCCTTGTGGTTATGGGTTCGACTCTTGATCCCTCCAGGTTTTACCGGTTCGCTGCCGTCGTGCCTTCGGGCGGGTATGCGGGCCGGGTTTTCCCTGGAACAGGAGACGGGTGGGCTAGAGGGCCCCGTGCGTGCGGATTGGGCCACTACAAGATACGTCTTGTGGGCTACCTTTAGCCAATGGGGGCCGCATACGGAGTACCCGGCAATACTTTAGTTGGTCATTCAAAAAAATATATATATGATACTTTAATTCTTTATATCAAATGCTACTTAGAGCACCCACAATGGGTGTCTAATAGACTAGTCCAAAGCAACCATACCGTCATATTTCAAACCACACCATTGTAAGACTTGGCTTGGAATAGTTTAGTTCGCTCTAGTGGATGAGTTCAAAGCTTTGAATGTGGGGCCTTCATTGTATTTTGAGGTTGAGGTTTAGAATGGTTTATGGGTGTAGGAAAGAAGTGGGTTTGGAAGAGTTATAGTTTGGAATGGTTTGAGATAATGTTGCATGGTGACGTGGAGGTTTGAAATTCCAAACCACCATTGGCATTGTGAAAGCTCTTAGTTTGTGATAAAATTTGTTTTGAAATATAGATAAAAAAAAAATAAACGTCTTTAAAAATGTGTCTTGTTTTTTAAGAAAGGGTCAAACTAGGCGCTACACATTTACCATGGATATTAAACCCGGATAGTACGGATGTAACTAAAACGCTACATGTTTAATGTAACCACTATTATATGGAATGACTATATAGCTATAATAATGTTAAACACAGTTAGCTAAATTGTTGTGCGAGACTGCGAGTCATAAACTGATTAAATGGGTGAACTCGTTTAGGCACGTTTGTAATCATGCCATCAACGTGTCGATCTATTTATGACCATAACTTGTTTAACTTCTTCTCGACATATTGTGTTAAGATGTGGGCTCTACCCATATCCGTTATCCGAACGGACCAAATTGCTTATTTGAATATTTGGATTAAAAAAAAATCCGTTTTGAAGAATTTATTGGGAATGTCTTATTTTAAATTCCTTATCCAGTTACTTTATAATGCATAATCGACTTTAATAAACAACCAAAGACACCCTCTAGGCTCTAGAACCGGTCTTTAAGGTGATAGTTTTAATTTGCTTCTTTAATTATTTCAAAACCATAAGAATCTTTAATAATCAATCAATGCCCGACAAATTTTCCATATTAACCGAGATGCTGTTTTTGAAATTCTACCTTCTACGTTTCACATGTTGAAGTTGAACGAAACTAACCAATGGGGTGGTGGTCCATTAGCAAAGGCAAAGCCTTTAAAACACCTAGGTTGTGGAAGTGGGAGGTCTTGGGTTCAAGTCCCAAAGACTCCAGGATTAAAAAGAAATTAACCTTTAAAAAAAAGAAGTTGAACGAAACCGCCATAACTATTAACTACTTTATTAAATTAACAATATAATTCCCAATAACTTTGTTTAACATCCAACAAAGTTTCATAGGCAAAAGGCCACTCACGTTCGTGATCGAAGACAAAGCTTATGATCCGGCCAGTCACTAATTTTAAGGGAAACCTACCGTTCAAAGGTTCAGTGTGATACATTTCGGGCTCACACATAGCATTTTGTTACGAATGAGACTTCAAGTAACGGCCTTATTTAAAGAAAGTCACTAGATCCCAACTTGTTGGTTTTTCTAGTCTTTTTAAAATGTAACAAAACAAGCATTTATTTAGGGTCAATATTCGGGTTCTCTAAAAGAAGTCTACTAGACACAATCATTAATCATTAGGTTCATGTCTCATATTTTCTTTATTTATTTATTTATTTTTTTAAATAGTACACTCAAGTGGGATTATATATAATGACCAATGATGGCTTTATTTTTCAGTATCAAAAAGCAACGGCTTTATATGATTTAAACGATAAATATATTTTTGCTTTCGTATTTGACAAGATAACTCGGTGGAATGGTGTAACTTTTAGCGACAGAAAACAAATAAATCGAGCATGTTGTCTTTTTATATTATTCAATCCAGACTATATCCAGTTATGACTGAATTGATGGGTGTTAAAAGCGGGTCATGCTCAACGGGTCGAATCGGATATAAACATGAAAATCGTACTAGAATTCGAACATCACACAAACGTTATCCTTTTCATTTATTTAATTTAGTAATGATCAAATTGATGGATGTTAAAAATATTGGTTGATAGTTCGATTCCAATATGAACCCGGAAATTTTATAAAATTTGAACATGTTGCCAATGTTGTCTTTTCATATTATTCAGTTTAATTATGATCAAATTGATAGGTGTAAAATCGGGTCTTGTTCATTGGTTGACAGGTCAATTACGATATGAACCATAAACATTTACAAGAATCCGATTATGACATATATCTAAAGTTGTGTAAGGCATGAACCTCCAAAATTGACTCATTTATTCGCAAGTTTATGCGAACACACTTTATTTTTTTAATTGCAAATATTACATGCTCGTAAATAACATTAAATAAATCATAATCTACTCTTTACTCGGTATTGAACCCAAAACTGTCAGGTAAAATGCAAGAGTCTTTTTAATTGCAAATTTTACATACTTGTAAATAACACTAAATAAATCATAATCTACTCTTTACTTGGTATTGAACCCAAGACTGTCAAGTAAGAGGCAAGAGTCTCTACCAGTTAAACGAGCCTCGGATAATTAGATTAGAGAGAACTTATTGTTTGCATTTTGTATTTGCTTTCAACCCAAAAGTGACCAAAACTTGCAATTTTTTTATGTCATTCTTGTCGCTTAGAACACACTTTAATCAAAACCATGGGATTTAACATGTATACACTAATACACTTTCATATTGATTAAAGCAACAACCAAAAGAAAACTTTAAGAGGAAAAAAGACATCACATGAACATATCTATACATATTGCATATTGCATGTTCTTCAAAAACTCAAATCCTCAATCTACACTAAAAAAAGATGAAAATTCGATACGAACATCCTATTAACCATCTTCACATTTTTTTTTCAATGAAAATTTGGTTATTTAATAATCAACATATTAATTTATAAATTCAACCCTCTAGCTTCACACCCTTTCATGATTCTAAGCCTTTTGCAAGATGTAACAAACATTTCCCATGGTACATCTCCAACAAGCATCCAATCTCCATCTTTATCTTCATAAGTTGCTGCATGCTTTGATCCATTGTACCCTTCGTTCTCAGTGTACAACCCTATAATGCATGCAAACATCTCTTCCAAACTCTTCATCAACTCTCTATAACCTTTGTACACTTTCAAGTCAATCTTTCTTAGATATGGAGCCCCATCCATACTCACCTTCACAAACATCCCCGAACCCATCTCTGGTTCTACTTTCTTCCCTTGTAATATGTTTTTCCGGTAAGATCTCACCGGTGGCCACCCCACTACTTGTTCCCTGAAATTCATTTAACAATTAACATGAGCTAATTGTGCATATGGATATATATTATATCTCGCCTAATAAATAAATAAATAAATAAATAACTAGTTCCGTACATGTTACTTTTTTTTCAATGAGCCCAAGATTCTTTTTTCGTGTATTACCCATTTAATTCTCTTTCTACAAAGTTACCTATTTTTTTGTTAATAATATATATTATCTCAAAATATCGTTATAATTTTTTAAAATTTTGAAGCAGCCTCTCTCTTCGAAGAGGTTTGCCGGTCACATCTTACCCTCTTCATACTCTAGGAATAACTTTACTATGTATGAAATTTACTTGGTACATAAGTTGTATAATTTCTAAATCTTTATTACTAACTATTTAATATTTTTTTTTTATTTATTCAACCAGTGTAACACACAGTATCTTTTCAAACTGGTAAGTAATAAAAAATAAAAATAATAAAGGGTTTGCAAGATATTAATTATGTAACTTACTTTGCTTTAGGGGCGGATTTTGATTCATTGGTTCTACTTGCATCCATCTCCAATGAACCTCTTTTGTTGGTTTTGGTTTGGTTAGATGTTGTAGTTTGGTTGATATCCGGCAAGTCGTCGGTTCCGGGCAAGGCTAAACTTAGCTCGGTTGCTTTGTAATTAAGATCCATAATATTATTATTGTATTGAAGGTTAGACGCTTGAAGTTGAGATTATATTGTGGCTAGCTACTTTCTTAAATGTTATTCCGGTAGATGAATGAAATAGGAAAGAAAATTGTTGGTTTGTGTGGTTTGGTTTAAAGAGAGAGGAAGTGAGTGGGTTATATATATAAGACCATTAGGTGTGGTAGAGGCCCATCATCCATGCCTTGCCTCCACCTCACCTGCCACGTCAGCGTGGGGTAGGAGCATCCTTAGGATGATGCTCCTAGGGGTGTGGAGGAGGCCCAACATCCATTAATGCTATTTCATTTTTTTTTCTTTTTTTTTTAATTAAATAATATTAATGTTACAATAAAAAGTAAATATTCTAATATTAATATTAAAAAGTAAATATTACATAAAACCATTAAAAATAATTAAAAAAAAATAACTAAAACTAAAGTAACATACTCGACATAAAAAAAAAATACAAATAATCTACTCTTGCCCGTTGTTCCAAATATATTCAACCAAGTCTGCTTGAAGATTTTTATGCGTGAACTCGTTATGTAACGAGAACTGGTTTAAATCTTGTTGATGTGGGTTGACAGGCACCGTATTCTCCGGCGGGGCATTCTCGTCATACACACAAATGGCGGCGCCTTCGTCTTCAAGTATCATGTTATGCAACAAGATACACGCATACATACAGTAACGTAATTTTTTAGGGGTGAACATACGTGCCGGGTGTGAAATGATGTGCCATCTTGCTTGTAGAACACCAAAAAATCGTTCAATGTCCTTTCTTGCCGCCTCTTGATACTTGGCAAATTTCTTTCTTTTTTCATCGGACGGGTGGTGAATAGTTTTAACGATCGTCGAGTAAGGTGGGTAGATTCCATCAGCAAGATAATAACCGCGCCTATACTCCACCCCCGATACTGTAAAGCTAGTTTCCGCACCGGTGCCTTTTATGACATCGTCAAAAATATGCGACTGGTTAATAACATTAATGTCGTTATTCGAACCAGGAATGCCAAAGAAAGCATGCCAAACCCATAGATCTTGTGAACACGCCGCCTCCAATATTATTGATGGATAATCTTGATCCCCTCGTTTGAACATTCCGCGCCATGCTACGGGGCAGTTTTTCCAAGGCCAATGGTAGCAATCAATGCTACCGAGCATTCCTGGAAAACAATGTTGTTGGTGGTGAAACTGATACAATTGTTGGACCTCACTGGAGTTTGGTTTTCGCAAATATTTTTTGCTGTAAAGCTTCACCACACACTTGCTAAACTTGTACAGACACTCTCGTGCAGTTCTTTCCGACATTTTTAAATACTCGTCCCACGCATCCGCCGTGGTCCCGTACGCTAGTTGCCGAAGTGCCGCCGTGCATTTTTGTAGGGTGGTGAACCCCCTTTTCCCTCTTGCATCGTATCGTAAGGTAAAAAATGGCTCGAAGTTAGCCATATCATCGGCTATACGGGTGAACAATCTTTTACTCATTCGGAACCGACGCCTAAATAATTCCGCCGAGTATAACGCTTCGTCGGCAAAATAATCGGCCACCAATCTATCATGGGCACCTACACATATTTACAAAAATATAAACACACAAAAAATCTACAATATATTTACAAAAATATAAACACACAAAAAATCTACAATATATTTACAAAAATATAAACACAAATAAATTATACTATATATATACAAAAATATAAACAAATTAAAATTACAAAATAAATATAATACTTACCCTCTCGGTCTCTATTTATAGCCGCTTTCCTAGTTCGAGGTGCTGAATCGCCTTCATCTCCTAGATCCTCGGCAATAATCTGCGCCGCTTGCCCCACGATGTTTATAACAAAATTTACGGCTTCGTTTGTAGACGACGAACCCGAAGAAGACGAAGACGTCGTAGAAGATGATAACGACATGGTTGTGGTGAAGAAGGTTGAGAAATTTTATAAAAGTGGGAGAGAGTTTATAAAAGTGTGAGAGAGTTTATAAAAGTTGTGGTGAAAAAGGTTGGATTTGTTTGGTTTAAATAGGTTTTTTAAAAATTTATTTGGTTGATTTTTTTTTTTTTTTTTTTTATTCAAACGGTCCACAAGCCCAACGGTCAAATCACACTTCCCAATGCATGACCAAGGCCCGGCTTGAACGGCAAGCTGTTGCCTCCCACGCCGATGCCGCCCCAGGGGGGCGGTGTTCGCCGGCCCGGCTTGGCGTCGCCGGCCCAATGCCGCTCCCCATACCATGTAGTCTAAGATTGTGGTCGGGAGATTAAGGTTCCTTCCTATCTTGGTGCATGAACTTCTGCGAATTTTCGCGGCCCACTCGCACACTCAATACACGCGCATCCTTATCATCTTCTTTTTTTTCTTTAATATTTTTCTTTGTTTTCCTTTTTTTTTTAATCTAACACATGAACTTTGTGAAAGATAACTATGAAAATAACTTCTTTTTTTTTTGGACGTGTGTATATATAAATATTGTGCTTTTGACTCTTGTGATTTTCGAATTCTTAGTTTTACTTGGTAAATCTTTGTTTAAAAGGAAACAAAAAAATAATCATTTTTATAAACATAAGTATTTTTATATAGATCAGCTGGTAGCAGTGGCGGATTCAGAAAATTTTTCCAATAATGTCACTATTTTAGACATTCTAATTTTGTAGAACCGGACGTAAAAATTTTTGGGGGGTTGGTTTGATGGTTCGGATCAAGTAAGGTTGATCACATAATAAAATATGATACAATAATAAAAAAACATCGACATTAAAAATAAAAAAACGCAAAATATAAATTCGATGGTCTTATGAATTTAAAATAAACAATACTTAGAGTTGTTCCCTACGAGTTTTCATCTTTTGAAAACGTTGCATTACATCTTCGATCGAAACTTGTTGGAAGAACTCTTTCAATGTAACAAATGCAAGAATCGTTCATGATGATAGGGTTTGAAAGAATTGAAGCGTCAGTCGGTTCGGTTGGAGGCACAACGCCACAGCTGCACATGTATGTTATTATCACTTTTTTTTTAATTAGTAAATGGCTCAATAGTGGAGTGAGCTTGTAAAAGGTTATATTTGTATCTACTTAGAAATTAGAGTTGAGCTCATTTAACTGGAATTGGGTTGGGTCTAATGTAGTCACTATCGAAAAAATATTGATGTCACTCGAAAAAACTATGTATAAATGTATATATACAACTGAAAAAAGACTGCTGTCCCGGGACTACGTCCCTATAAACATACCTCCGCCAATGGCTGGTTGAAAAACTTGAGTTCATCTAAGAAAGACTTGAACTGTTACTTCAGCGAGGTAACTCATGTGGAGGCAGTACGGTTTTCGGGGAAACGCTACCAAGGCTGACAAGCCGACCCGAATTCGATAGAAAACAAAGTTCGGCCAGTATTAGTGGGGTGACGACTTCAGTCGGCATCATAACAGTGGATCACTTATGAGAAAGTCACCGTTAAAAAAAGATGTTATGTAAAGCTATGATTTGTATTCTTTTTAATGTTTGATGTTTAAAAACATCTAAACACAAAGATAGATCACTAAAATAGACCAGTATAGATTAGTGATATTTTATAGATAATGGTGTTCCAAGCATAGCGTAGTTCTTTAAAATCACAAGATCAATCGTAATTTTTTGATTGGTTTGTAAGATTAATTGGTACCACTACATAGTCATAGTTTTTTTTTTTTTTTTTTAACCGGCCAACGAATCAATTTCCGAGCACTCTCGGGCACCCTTTTGGCGAATCGGGTACTCGAGAGTACCCGGGCAACCAATTGCCACCAATTCCTGGGAAAACCTGACCACTCACCCGCCCGAAAGCACGACAGTAAAATAATCGATAAAACCGGTCGGGATCAGGACTCGAACCCAAGCCAATGACCGGGTCATCCCTCATTTCATGGTCATTGGTGAAAAATAGTTATGGATGTCTACTTTATTGTCTTTACGGCTTCATTAACGAAGAGCGTAGAAGAGCTATAGTTTGTCTTAGGTAACCTAAGAACTCATTGTAACCATCATTCATTTATTTGCTCTAGACCTCTAGTCATAACGATTTGTATTAATTTGAGTTTATACAATTTACATCTTTGTATTCCTCTTAATCCATGAAATCATATATATAAAACATAGAGCATACAAAGTGGAGGATGCCAGTCGAACGTGTTTACAATTTCAACAATTTGAGATGTTCACATGTTCTCGCCATTTGATAGGTTGATGACATATATATTCTTTCAGCTAATTAATTTAGTGTGTTGTGTTAACATTATAATGCAACTTTGGGAATCTACCGTGCTTTTTTTCTAATGCATGTTTTCCTATTAGTAAGTAGTGTTAGGAGATAACACCAAAATAATCATTTTAGTAAGAGTTTATGTCTTGTCAAAAATAGATCGATACAAGTACCTAGTAAACGCTTATTCAGAGTTTTGTACCACCCACGTCTCTTTTTTTCAATTTGGAGTCTTGTTGTGCTCTCAATGTCGCGTTGTTAAACATGTCACTAAATTAATAATGCGGTAACTACTTCTAAACATTGTCAAGCTAACATAAGGTGATGGTGTTTGACCTTTACATTACAAACATTCCAACAAGCTAGTATTAAATCCATTTAAGTTTAAAGAGATATCGATATGAAAAGAAATAGAGTAAAATGCCATTTTAATATATTGATATGACGGGGGTGGATTCTGAGTACACCCTCGTACTGGGTAATATTAAAACATTTCTTTCGGAAATTGATCTGAGTGGTTATACTGATAAGGAGACCGCCCTCAAGAAACCTCAACAAACCTTGGCGAGTGCTTTTTAGGTAAACACGTGCAAACTATGGAGGGGCAGTTTGATATGACTCAGCGACAAAAGGCAGTGTTTGCATGTCTTCAAGGGGCTCATGCTCAGGATTTTTTGACTGTCGTGCCCATTGAAGGGCTTGGGCAGCAGATGTTGGCGATCGAATATAGGGCTGTTCTCAAATACTGGCTCATGATACCTCTGTTCCCGTCGAATGAACCATGCCCCATTTGCAAAAGAGACTGTTTGGATAAATTTGACCAGCATGCGTTCCACTGCAAGGAATTGTCAGGATTCAAGTATCGCTATGATTTGGTCAGAGATGTTCTATGGAATGTGCTTCAACGTGCGGGGGTCTCGGCCAAGAAAAAAGCACCGGTCAATTTCCAGACTGATCCGTGGGAGGAGAGATCTACACCGCGTCCTGCGGATGTTCTTGTATTTGGCTGGTTTAGGGGTAAGCATGCATGTGTTGACCTTACAGGGGTTTCCCCTTGGTAGGTTTGCGAGACAACGGCTTTGTACTGGGGCAGACAGTGTTGAGGATAGAAGCTAAGAAGTTCGCTAAGCACAAAGCAGTCTGTTTAGAGATTAGCACGTGTTCCTACCGTTTGCTTTTGACACTTTTGGATCCCTGAATCCTGGGGTGGTGCGTTTTTCTGAAACGAGTGCAGAAGGTGGTCCACAATGACTCACAGAGCCCTATGAACCATGGGTATGTGTTTAGCAGGATAGACTTTACGATTCAAAAAGGAATAGTAGCGCAGCTTGTTGTCCGCTTACTCATCATCTAAATGTAAGTGGTTTTGTTAATTTCAAGTAAATTTAAACAATGAAATTACAATAAAAAAATATCATAAGTTTCCAATTAAAACAAAGGACAACTTGGTAATATTAGAATTTAGAATCTAATTATAACAACTTATATTTTTAAATGATAATTTATGCCCACAGGATGTTCCTGGACATGTGTTTTAGTACACGGATAGACGGATCATTTTTAACTAACGGTGACCCTACTTTTATTTTTTATTTTGTAGTTATGTATATTACTGTCTTTCAAAAAAAAAAAAAAAAAAAGTTATGTATATTACTAGTCTTAATATTAGGGGTGTGAATTTCACGACCTGAGACACGGCATGAATCTAACACGAAATCCATGGGTTAAGGTTTAGTTTAAAGGATTCGGGTCAATTTCATGTTAAACCTGCGAACCTGTTTATCTAAACGCGCCGGTTCGGGTCTACTCAGGCAGGTTGACTCGTTTAACCCATCTATATTATATATACTTTTTTTACAATATGTTTTATATCACAAATTAAATTTGTTAGGTATATTATATCATAATTATAAAATTAGATTGTGCTTTTAAGTAAAATTTTAATTATAATATATTAATTTAAGAATAGAAAAATTAGGTTGAACGTATTGTGTTCGGGTTAACGTGCGAATATTCAGTTCGTGTTCGGGTTCATATGTATGACACAATTTTCGGGTTTAAGTCGTGTTCGGGTTCGTGTAAAATTTTCGTGTTCAGGTCGGGTTGGACCTGCTAACCCGATCCGTTTAGCACCCGTTCAAATAGTTTGGTCATTTTATTGACCACTAACGACTAAAAAATATGTCCCTAAAATTAGACAAGGTATTGTGATTTGTTTTTTAGGTCAATTCGCTTAGAAATTTTAACCTTGTATCCAAGCTGCCATTTATGCCAAAATGGACTAAACCTCTAATACATAACAGTATATTTGGACATCTGATTAAGCTTAAATTGTTTCTAACACACAATAACAATTTTTATAAGGTGAAATCAAGTATAATAATTGTTATAAATATTCAATTGATTCATTAAAACATTGAAATCACATTAAGTATGATATTATATCCAAGGGCCTCCTAGGCTACCCCATATGCAGCTTGCAGGAAAGAGGCCAAAACACAACACGCAAAGCGAACCGTAGCCACGAAAATACACCCAAATTAACCCCTCAAAATATATAAAAATACAAAAACGGGACAACGCATATATTTTCAGCCACAAGTTTTTTTTTTTTTTTTTTTTTTTTTTCAAAAGAGCAAGGAATGACGTGCCAACCACCGTAAAATCAGGTGTTGTAGCCAAGGTCGACTACTCGACTGCCGTCAGCCCCTTGGCTCTCCCAAATGCGCGAAAACCCGACCTCCACCTGTCCGAATGCACGACAGTGGAATAATCGGTAAAACCTCGCCTCCCATCCGAGTCGAACCAGCGCCACCTGTACTCGCTCTTCACCGGGATGCCGCAAAAAAATAACGGGGACAGTGGGAATTGAACCTAAGTCACAATCACAAGGAACACCAAGTCTTTCCCTAATCACTCCACCACTACCTCACTAGCTTTTTAGCCATAAGTTAACTAGTGGTACTAAAATTGTGCACCTATTAAATCTAAAATAATGTATGTTTGGTAGCCTCTAGATGATTTCATTAAGACGTTATCTTTAAATTAATTACCGTTAACTGTGTTTGGTTCATCAGAAGTCACCTCTAAATCACCCATAGGAACATAATGGACTTGATGTCTTCAATAAGCTACACTATTGATACTGATTTGTTGGTGAAGCACAAGATAATTCTTTACTTTTCATATACACCAACATGTCGATAAAATAAATGTTTTGGCCATATTTTTCCTCACTTGATTTTGATCAACAAACTGATGATAACCCATTAGATCACAAAGTGAGAAGGTGAACATGTAAGGGAGATTGCAACGATTACTATCCCATTGCCACACCAATTTTTGTGTAACAACATGATGTTAATATGTGTTTCATAGCAAAGTGTTGAAGTCTCTTCATCTCTGTCTCCCACTCAAATATATTGATGTTTAATGGGATCCGTATTTTCCAACCAAATTTGAAAGCATTGTTAAGATAATTTGTATCTGTGAGATTTGATCTAACTAAATTGAAGACCCCAAATGTAGAGTTACGAGTTTAGTAATGCACATTGGAATAGAGTGTCTGTTAACTGTTGTAAAAAGGAAAATATATATTATGAATAATTTAAAATTTAAATTTATACATATCTGGTCTTAACATACTAATTAACATACTAAATGTAAGATGTAAATACATATTTTTTATAAATTCCTTTTCATCCCTCAAGCATAAATTTTAGTCCTGAAATATATCTAAAAATAATTATATAATTACTATAGTAGAGTAATTATATAATCTCGAGAATAAACTCTACAATAACTAATCTAATAGAGTAAATATGAAAAAAAAAAAAAAAAATTATTCATCTAGAAAACACCCTTGATAAGATGAATAAATTTAAAAATAAAAAAAAACTTAATTTACTTCTCACTAGATCTTTACACACTAAGCGTAAGAAATGAAGAAATGTTTTATTTTTTATTTTTTGAATTTCTTTTTTCTCAAGCATGTTTTTTAGATGATTATTTTTTTTGCATACTGATTCTAGAGGAATTACTCTAGAGCTTACTTTAGATAATATAGAGTTATTCTACTAGAGTAATTATATAAAAAAAATAGATCTAAGGACTAAAAAACATACTTGATTTGATTAGATGTATATTTTTCTTTAGACCTCATTCATTACTCATGTTTAGCATATTAAGACTAATGTATAAGGGGGAAGCTAGGGCTGTTCAAAATCGGATAATCCAAAATTCGAATCCGAAAAATCCGAAAATCCGAATCCGAATTATCCGAAATTTTGGATAATCCGATTTTCGGATATCCGAAAATCGGATTATCCGAAATTTCGGATTCGGATTCGGATCCTGATTTTGAAAATTTTCGGATAATCGGATTATCCGAATCCGAATATTAAAAATATATATATAAATATATAATATTATATACACTACATAACACAATACACAATCCTAAATCCTTAATCCTTCTAACTCTAAGTCCATACTCCTCTAATCCATAGTTGTTGCTCTCTCTTCTCTCCTCTATAACAGCCCCCGTCCACCTCGTATCCGACCTCCACAGCCCCCTTCCATCAAAATAATAAGTTTTTATATATTTGTTGTTCAAATTTCGTTTATCTAACCTCGATTTTTGTTTTTTTAATAGGTTCACGTTTTAGGCATAAAGGAGAACGTTTTTTTATAGTTTTTTTTATTATTTTTTATTATTTTTTTAAATTTTTTTAAGTTTCGGATTATCCGTTGGATGATCCAAATCCGAATCCGAAATTTCGGATATCCGAATTTCGGATATCCGAAATTTCGGATTCGGATTCGGATCTCAATATTGACTATCCGAAATTTCGGATTATCCGAAATTCGGATATCCGAAATTCGGATTATCCGATTTTGAACACCCCTAGGGGAAGCGGCACTTTACTGAAATCTTTTTCACTTCACTTATTTCAACTAATCATGCACTGTCACATCACTTCACTGAAACACGGTTTTTGAGGCAGCACTCAACTGATTCTTTTATTTATTTTCATTTAAATTCAAAAAGTAATCGTTTTTTGTTTTTCAAACAGTAATTAATTTTCTAACCGTTGCAACGACTACCTTTTTTACCCCTAAAAAACCCCATAATTTCAATACCAAAATCATCTTTTAATCATATCGTAAAAATGGTTCCGTGGAATGTAAATGAGGAGATCGCTTTAGTGAATGTGTATATGGATGTCAAACACACAAATCATTCTCCCATGTTACAGAGAGATTCGTTTTGGCGCAACGTGTCAGTGGAATTCAATCGAATAACCGGTACAAATGACCGCAACAAGGATTCGGTCGTTAGTAAGTGGTATGATCTCTTTGCCAAGTGTAAATAATGGAACGTCCTCTTTGAAGCCACGATTGCGCGACACCCTAATCTTCAAGAATATATGACAATCCAAGTCACGCACGCCAACTATGTGAATGCACAGGAGAGGAATTTCAACCATGTTGCGGCATGGCAATTGTTGCACGATAGGTTTAATGTTTAATGAAAGGAACCATTAAAAGTAAAAAAATTAAAGTTAAAAATTAACAATCAAAATAGAATCATAATTAACCCATTTAAAACATTAATTAAACATAAACCTAATTAAATTATTACTTAAACATAGCTAAAAAAAGGAATACGCAATTGACTAGGGCGAAGAAACGTCACGATCACTACCACGCCCGTCCAACCTCTCGTATCGATATCCTTCACTTTCGGGTGTCGGGCAAGACATTTCTTCATCCGAATACATTACGTATTCGGCCCCGGGATCAGTTTCATAACCTTCGTCCAGGGGGTTTTGCACCGTAACTGGTGGGTTTTACACTATAGGAGGATTGATACGCTCCAGCACTCTTACAAGATCTCCAACCCGTATTGCTCTTAGTTGTAGTAGAGCCATTGTGTAATCATGTGTGTAAATCAATTCTTCCGTGGACAAATTATCAGGAAGTTGTGGCTCGTGATATTCAAATGTTGGCGGAGGTTGTGTAGTCGGTGGGTGTGCAGTTGGTTGGTGTGTTGTCGGTGAGTGTGTAGTTGGTTGGTGTGTTGTCGGTGGGTTGTTTGTATCTTGGTGGTTTGCATTGGATGATCGTCGTCGACGATACGTATTCGGAAACATATTGCCACCACCCATATTCATATATGTAGTTTTATAAAATTGTATGTGTGATATGGTGTTTATATAGTGTGGTAAAATTATAAGCGGTCAAAAAAATTATTAACAGTCAAACAAAAAAAACGTTAGTAAATAGCTTGGTCAAAAAATATGATTGTTTCATTAAATAATTCACCTCCACTATCCGTTAACTACAACCAGGATTTGATTCACGGATCCATTACCAGCACCGATGGTGATGATGTTACCATGCTAATAGTGAGGTATCCGTGACCAAATTTAGTAGCGCCCCGTCCCCATAACCTTAACCCTATATGTTTGCCCACACACATCTATATACCTAATAAACAAAAGTCCATGAGTACACTTGGCACTCCCACATTCATCCTCAATTGTGGAGCCAATCATATTGTGCCAAGTGTCTCATTGTGGGATTTAAAAAACTTTTTGATTTAAAAAAAAAAAAAAAACAGAAAATATAAAAACCCAAAAAAAAAACACGGACATAAGCATCTTCATATCATCGCCTCCTCCTCAAAGAAACCCTTCCAAACCCTAATCACAGCGATTACCGGCGATCGACCCAATCATTCATCTCCAATCAAAGGTAACCTCTCTTTCATTCTTATTTTAATCAATCCATGTTTATCCCTCATTGTCACTGTGTTTTTTTTCGTTTTTTTCTAATCTCTTTGTCGATTGAGTGTTTTTTTTTCCCTGTTTTGATTTGATTATTTATGTTTCCATTGTTGTGTTTATGTTACGACAAAGAAAACCTTCGTTTGCCCTTAATTAGGGTTCTTGATTGTTTGATTAGGTTTGTTGATTTTTTGATAAGGTTATTGAATGGATTTTGTTGTACTCAAACAGTGTTTTCTATTTTGATTTTACACTGATGATGTTCTGAAAAACTTTGGTTTTCAGAAGATTAGATTCTTATTTTTTTTTAATCAACTTTGTATGAACATTGTGAATATGACTGGATTATATAAAGTTTTCAATTGTTTGATTAGGTTTCTTGATTGTTTGATTAGGGTTCTTGAATGGATTTTGATGGACTAACACAGTGTTTTATTTTTGATGTAAATAGATGATGTTAGGTCAAACTTTGGTTTTCCGAAGATTAGATTGTTGTTTTTTTTGAATCAAGTTTGTATGAACATCAAAAAATATGACTCGATTATATAAAGTTTTCAATTTGGGATTTTTCCAAAATTAATCTGTTTTCAAAATTTAATAGGTTTTAATAAAATACAGATTTGGCACTTATGTATTCATCAAATGATTCAATTTCAGTTATATGATATCATGTTTTAATATGTTTTTACTGATAATACAGTTGCTCTAAAGGTCGTCTCAGAATGGTTTATGGATTTTGGGTTAAATCAGAGGGCAGAGAACGTGTGTGTATGGTAAGCGACCTTTCTTATGCGTTAAAACTCTGTTGGTTGTTAGAATATTTTCATTGATCACTGTACAGTATTCGGATGTATAATGTTTATTAACTGAAAATCCAAGAGATTAGTTTATAATCAACTGTTTTTTGTATTGATTTGTAGGCGTTGCCCGGAGATTATAAGGAATGGATTTCTAAGTATGGATTCCCTACTGGCATGACCAGAATTCATACGTTGGATCAGAGATCATTCGAAGTTAAAGTGATGAATATCGCTGGGAAGTGGTTTTTTTACAATGGGTGGAAGCACATGATTACAACGCTAAACTACCCAAGTGGTTGTCACTTTGTGTTTGAGTACGAAGAAATGCTTAACTGTTTTAATATGTATACTTTCCATCAGGATGCCATAGCTGCACCGGGCAAGTATTTCTACTGCAAACTTGATGACCCACTCAGTGATCTGAATCGCCTGGTATGTTTTTTAAATGATGTGTATAAACATGACATAACGCCTTAAATACATTAATATGTACTAATGTTTCAACATTGTTTTTCAACTTTCCAGCATATAAGTGCCTTCGTTCATCATGGTTTGTACAATCGAAACCCTCCTATGGAACCGATTATGGTTAGCTCATTTCCAGGTAATATCATGTATATAATATATTGTTAGATAATAAGACTTTTTAAAATTTTGATGTTCATAATCATAACAGTATACTGGAAATTCATCTTCTTTGCAGGGCATGTTTTCCAGATCCAACTTGAATACGATGGTCATGAGATTTTCATTACCCAGGGATGGCCGTACATGAAACAGAGGTTTAACATAACAGCGGATCATCTGATGGTGTTTCAAATTTACAACGAGGTTTGTTTGTCGATTTGAAATTTCAAAAAATATCATTAATTTTGTTTGAGATTTATATCATTAATTTGTAAACCTTTCATGTGTTTCATTGTAAAATTAACAAAAAACATTGGAGTTGTCCATCTTTGAAAAAAACAAGCTGACCCTGCCTCCGGAGTTGTGGGAGGACGTTGAACAGCCCGAGGATGACCAAATTAATCAGGAGGAAATAGCTGTGGTTTCTGATGATGATGATGGAGAAGAGTATTCAGATGATGATGATATGGAAACTGATGATGATGAATCTGGATCGGATGAAGATGTTGACGATATAGAAGATTGGGCCGTTCCAGTTGTTTTTGTTGTTGACAGGCATTTTGTAAGTATTATATGTTTAAGCAATCTGTTATAATCATTTTGATGCTAAATAAACCGTTTTATAACAAATTTCATGTATGATTATTTGTTTTAGCGGATGAAGACACAATGGGCGAAGGCCAACGGCTTGAACAGGCCGCGCTCATTGACAATTAAGGATGCTGAGCAAAATAGCTGGGGTGTCTCTGTAGGTATTGAAGACAGGGGATCGAGTAAGCGTTTTTACATCAAAGGTATGTCTGTCTTTGTTGCTGACAATGATTTGCAGGCTGGTGATCAGGTGCATTTCCGTTGGTTTGAAAAACGAGGTCTGTTCAAGCTCTCTAAAGTAGTTAGGGTTGATGGTAATTAGGATGGGATTCAGTGGGTAGTTTTTTGGATATAAATCGCATACTTTTGGTCCTAAGTCGTGGTGGTTTTTGAAACAATACAGTGGTTGTGGGTAACTCTTAACACGATGGTTATGGTCGTTTTTTGGGATGATGATTAATGTTAGTGGTCACATACATTGATTTGTTTTTTTGTGTTGATATGTGTTTTGAAAAATATATCAGTCTTATGGTTTGTATTTACGACATATGATCTTCTATGTTTGAATAGTTAGCAATAATTTGGGAAATATGTTTTTTTTAGCACTAGGTAAATATGGTTAATATGATTTATTTGCCATAATGAGAATTAAAATTTAGACAACTATAGATTTTACAAATTGACTTTTTAAAAATTGTTTATTAAAACTTAAATTTGGTAAATTACATTACATTAAGTTTTGTCATTCTCATTATTAACATACTAAAATTTCGAAAGTTTGACTTTTTTTTTTGAAAAAGTCCCAAGTTTTAATAGTTTCCATTTTTATAGACATATACATGTTTTTTAATATTTTAAAGTCATAATTAATTAATAATTTTGAAAGTCAAACCGTTTTATGTTGACAAACAAGATTTTTGGAAAGCCAATCAATTAACGATGTGTAATTGACTACTTTTTATGGTTTCAATCAACCTATATTCGATTTGTCTTTAAACATCCTAATTTATTGCGTTGACTTTTTTCTGGTCAAATAGTGTTGCTGTGTAACTGTTAGCACTAGAGTATGATTGTTTTTTGGGATTGTGATTAACTGTTATTGGTTACATACATTGGTTTGTTATACCTGTTGATATGTCTTTTGAGAAATAGATTTATGATATTCTTTTTTTTTTAATACATATGAATGCTTATTAACAAAGTCAAACATGTTAAAAATTGTTTATTAAAACTTAAATTTGGTAAATTACATTACATTAAGTTTTGTCATTCTCATTATTAACATTCTAAAATTTCGTAACTTTGACTTTTTTTTTGAAAAAGTCACAAGTTTTAATACTTTCCATTTTTATAGACATATACATGTTTTTAATATTTTAAAGTCATAATTAATTAATAATTTTCAAAGTCAAACCGTTTTATGTTGACAAACAAGATTTTTGGAAAGCCAATCAATTAACGATGTGTAATTGACTACTTTTTATGGTTTCAATCAACCTATATTCGATTTCTCTTTAAATATCCTAATTTATGGCGTTGACTTTTTTCTGGTCAAATAGTGTTGCTGTGTAACTGTTAGCACTAGAGTATGGTTGTTTTAAGGGAATGTGATTAACTGTTATTGGTTACATACATTGGTTTGTTATACCTGTTGATATGTCTTTTGAGAAATAGATTTATGATATTCTTTTTTTTTTAATACATATGAATGCTTATTAACAAAGTCAAACGCTTTATTTGAAAATATTAAATTTTTCGAATAACATTTAAAAAAAAAATTAAAACGTTTTTTAATATTTTAAACTCACAAGTAATTAATAATTTTCAAATTCAAACCGTTTTATGTTGAGAAACAAGATTTTTGGAAAGACAATCAAATTACAATGTATAATTTGACTACTTTTTATGCTTTCAATCAATCTATAATTTATCTATTTTTACATCCAAATTTATGCCGTTGACTTTTTCCTCTTAAAATTGTGTTGCTGTGTAACTGTTACCACCTTGGTTTGGTTGTTTTTGGTATTGTGATTAACTGTTAGTGGTTACATACATTGGTGTGTTTTTTACCTGTTGAATGCTTATTAACAAAGTCAACCGTTTTTATTTGAAAATGTTAAATTTATCCGGTACCATTTTAAAACAAAAGAAAACGTTTTCTCTTTATTTTAAACTCACAAGTAATTAATAATTTACAAATTAAAAAAGTCTTAATTTGACAAACAAGATTTTTTGATAGACAAAAAATTAGTCTTTTACTTTTTTACAATAAGACTAAATAAATAACTTTTATTTTCATAATTTCGGAAACTTTGACCACTTAATTTGATTGAAAATGTATTATGGAAACCTTTAAACTTAATCAATTAGATTGGCATTTCATATTTTGTTTCTATTTATATAATCAATACCAAAAATACAACATTTCTTCCTTATTTATAATTGGTATACGAAATTATATATACATGTAGAAATTTTTCGAACTTAATTCAGTTTTTTTCTTCTACATTTCGCAGGTAGTATATACTACTTTAGGTTCTTACATTTTTATTTATATATCACACGAGTACTAACATATTTTTGTTCGCAGTTATTTGTGATAACTATTACACACGTGCAGGCAGATGGATCCAAATAATGTAACATTTTTGAATGACATAACTTGGCGGCTGAGTAATTACACAATCAAAGTTAAGGTACTTAGGCTTTGGAAGAGAGCAAATCGAAAGACACCAGGTGAAACTCTTGCCATTGATATGGTTGTTATGGATGAACAGGTTAGATTTTATATCATCAATTCCTTTGTCACATATATGTTACCAAAACTCGATTTAATATTTTCTGGTCAAATAATGTCTTCTAATTACATATTTTTACGCAGGGTTCTAAAATGCAAGCCATTGTGTGGAATAGATACATGAAGAAGCATGAAAAATTTCTACGTGAAAATGAATCATATTATATCTATAGACCACAACTAGCGGATAACAAATCTGTTAAACACTTTTCTAAAAATGACATATTATCTTTTACTTTTGAAACAAATCTTACAAAGTGTAACAGATTTGATGGTAGCCAATATGGTTTTAATTTCTCTTCTTTTGAGTCTATTAAGTCTGGTAACCTATCTCAAGAACAAAGGATTGGTAGTTTTCGAAGCCTTAATCTTTTATATATTTTTATACTTTTAATTTGTCTTCTTATTTATTAGTTGAGATAACATTTTAAATATTTTAGATTTCATTGGCTTTGTTGAAGAATGGAGTCCACCCGAGCCTATCGAAACAAAAGCTGGATTGAAAATGAAAATGAACCTACTCTTGATTGATCTAGAGTATGTGTTTCATTTTTCCCATTCATAATTTATTATCTCATAATCTATCATGATATATTCATTTCTCATTTGTACGATTAATACTTTGGAAGAAATGTTTGGAATTTATGCATGCTCTAATAAAAAATGTATTGTATGTAGTGGGGTAAAAATGTCATGTTCTTTGTGGGATGAATATAGTGAGCAGATGTTTGAGTACATCAAGCAGAACGAAGCTGAAGTCCATGTAGTTCTTATTGTTCAGTTTGGTAGCTTTACCAATTATAAAGGTTTGTCATTTCTTGCAATTTGTATTACGTTTGACATTTTTTTTACTTTTTTTAAAAAAATAACGCTTGGTTTTTTATTTTTTTTTAGGTAATGTAAGTTTGCAAAATGGGTTCAATATAACTCGCCTGTTTATCAACGAAGATATTGACGATATTCGTGCTTTTAAGAAAAGGTGATATGTTTAAATTATCCTGTAATTATTTACATATATCTAAATATTTGACTTATTATATATATGTTATATTAATTTTTTTATTCTTACAGTTATATTGAAAAGTTTTTATCTACGGAATCATCGTCTGTGCAACGATCTCTTGGATCGTCTGGTAGTATGAATATTAATGATGAATTCTTGAATAAAACCCCTTTCAGCACTATTCGTGATCTTCCTTTGATAACAGAGGTAAGATTCAATTGATTTATCATATCATTATATACAAGTTTTTTTAAAAATTCATTTTTTAACCGATTCCTGTTTCTTTTGTAGGTGAACAAACAGGTCATTGTTCTTGGAACCATTAAGGGTGTCGATGATAAAGATGAGTGGTATTATTTGGGATGTGAGCACTGTAATCACAAGGTGGAGCCGACCTTAAGTTTACCTGATGATAATGAAGAAACAGATGTTACTTCCTTTAAACAGGTGTTAGTTTGCCCCAATAGAGAATGTCCAAAGCACATCGTCTCTGCTGATCCAGTGTATGCTTTATCTTAAATATGTACATCTTAAAGTAAAACAATATTAAATTTGTTTAATAATATTTTGTAATTTGTAAATTTAGGTTCAGAGTACCTTTAAGGGTTCAGGATTTTACTGGTATTACATCCCTTACTTTATTTGATCGTGAAGCAAAGAAATTGCTGGGAATGTCAGCAATGCAACTTTTAGAAAAATCTAAGCAAGTAAGTTGTTTACACTCAGTCCAAAACAAATTAGTTATTTTTCTTTATATTATTTATGTCATTTGTTATTAAGGTTTCTGGTGAAGAAAAAACAACTCCAACTGAGTTTCATGATCTTGAAGACAAAAAGTTTGCGTTCAAAATTAAAGTGGGTCAATTCAATATTGACAAGCACCTAGACGGATATAGTATACGCAAGTTTACGAATGAGTCATCGATACTTTCTTCACTAGAACAAAAGTTCTCCGATATTCAGGTTTTTTATTCCCATCCTATATTCCTTTATAGGTTGCTTTTATAAAAATTTATTATTGTTTTACTATATAATGTGACACATACAAATCCTTTAATGTTTTTAGGTGGATCAACCTGGATTTGAAAGCTTGGATGGAGTTGAATCGTCTACACAAAATGCAGTCTCTCTTAAGGTTCTTTTCACCTATTAAATCACTCCCGCAATTTAATTTAAATTGCTACTATTATCAAACATTAAACCTTTCATTTACTTTTGTAGGATTCTGTTGGAGATAACAACACTCCAGAATCATCTTGCAGAGTTAGTCTGGTCCATGACGAGCAGGAAGTGAAGCGTAGCCTCGACAAAGTTTACGGTCTAGAAGATGATGCAAGTGAGTCTACTACCAAAGTGCGTAAGGGTGATAAGAAAGTTTGCACCGACAAATCAGTTGAGATCCCCCTGTTGATCCCAAAGCTTGAAAAATAAGAACATTTATCCGTTTGTTTGCTATTTTTTTGGTGATTTTTTCTGAATGTTTGTTTATGGTTTGAAACAATTTGGTTTTTATTATGGTTTGTTTGATGTTTGCTACTATTTTTCATTTGAATTAGTTGTTGGTTTGAACATTTATGTTTTTTTCCTTACCTTTGGCAAATAATTGTTCGTTGTTGAATAAATTTTAATTATTTATACGTTATGTTGAATTATCTATAAGAATCATAACATTATTCATAGGTCCACCTATATATAATTAACATTTTTTTATCATATTTATATTTTTTCAAACAATTTATCAAAAATAAAGTTCTAATACATTCCATAAAATTATTCAACAAAATATGAGTAATACTTAATTATATTACTTTTTTAAAAAACGTTTTTTTTAGTTAGTTTAATATAAAATTCTAAGTATTATAACTAAAGATTATGTTAAAATTACAAAGTTGCTATAGTACAGTTAATTTAAACAATTGTATTCTAATTACATACTTAATAAAAAAAACATAATAAATACTAATAATAATTAAGTTGACTTTTTCGTTTTCTTTAAAATTCAAATACTATTTCTTTAATAATGGTAAGTATTTAAGCTTATTAATAAACATTTTTAATTACAAAATCTTTGTAATTACACACTTGCTAAAAATAAAAACCTATACATGTCCATATATTAAAATTTTCGAAAAATTTGAACGTAATTACACCAAAAAATTCAAATCTTGAAATTCATTTAAATATGGTAAGTAATTAACCATATTAAAACAGTTTTGACTAGAATTTTTCTGTTTTTAAAAACCTATAAAACCCTACTACTATAAATCAAACCAACACCTTTCATATAAACAAATCCATTCAGTCTTACAGACAAATCAGAAGACTCAAATATTCAAGAGTTCATCTTTGCTTTTTTATATTTTCTCTACTTTCTACCAAACAAGTTGAAGGTAAGTAATTCTTTTATTTCAATATTACATGTTTTCGTAGAACATGTTTATCTACATGTCTTTTCTCTACTGTTCCATCAAAGAAGATTAAGGTATGTAATTCTTTAATTTCAATATTACATATTTTCGCATAACATGATGATTCGTACTTCATGTTGATTTATAATATATTGTTAGATAAGTATTATGTATCGTTGAATGTTTATATATATATAAACCTATCATCCATAATTTTAAGTTTGTTTATATTTTGTTAAACTCTTATAATGCATTTTATGTAGAATTGCATCCTTTTAGTTGAAATGGGACGTAAAAGACTCTCTAACAGTTCGAATGGTAATTTTTTTGGCATAAATATACAATGTATTTATAATTTTATTATTTTTAATTTGTCATCTAATTTTTCGATTTTTTATAAGGTGATGACAAACGAACGCCATTATCTAATATCTCAAACGGTACACTTATTTCGTAGTTATATATGTCTTTATTTATATTATCGTTTACTTATGTAACTAATACGTAATTCTTCATAGTTATCTCCCATGAAGAAAAAGTTAGGCACGCGGCCGAGTGTCGTAGATATAGAAAATTACAACTGGATGCAAAGAGATGCAAGGTGAACAATCATAATAATGGAATTCAAAATGTGCCGCCAACTACAATATTTAATCGTTACTCCGTTGAAACTTCCAACCATTATATTCATCAAAGCTCATCTTTCCAAAGTACATTGAATGTTTCTACACCAGGTAAATCAACGAATAACACTTTCTACTTTTAAGTATTTCTATACAGTCTTAACTACCATTCCACATTTATAATTTAAGTAAATTTTATTTGTTCGTCTTTTTTTATAGGACAATTGCAACAAAATCATTTGTTTAATTTATCAAATGTTATTTTTTATTTATTTAAACTACATGTTTCACTGTATACGAATATCCTATTTTCTTATTGATTTCATTATAAAAACTAATACTATTTCATACGTTGTTTCTACGATTGAAGTCAATAAAAATATTGCAACGGAGTGTCCAAAATCCAGAAAACTACAAATGGATTCTATGAGACTCAATGCTAATCAATGTCAAAATTCAAACTCATCAACATCCAGAAGTACTTTAGTTTCAATCGATATGCCATCCTTTAGATCAACCTTCAACAACCCATTTAATGCATCCTTCTCTGGTAATAAATTTGTATGCCATTTAAATATTCGATACCTTTACTTTTTAAATTGATGACAAATTTTTTACTCTAACACTTTCTCTTTGTTATTTCATTATGTATTATTAGGTTCCACACAAAGAACTCCTTTGTCCAATATTACAAACGGTATCATAATACTATGTTATACACGTTTTATTTTTACATTAGTCCTTTATTTTAACATTAAACGTTTATTGAATATACAACCTGATATTATTTTTATCCATAGTTTCCGTGCCTGAAGTCCAAAGACAAAAATCTACAGAGTTACGAAACGTTAGAAAAGCACAACTAGATTCAAAAAGACGTAAAGTTGGTTCTGTTGGTAGACCTCGAAAACAACCCACTGTTGCACATGAGTGTTCAAATGATGACACGCTAAGAACTCCTACTTATCCAACCCCATCTGGTACAATTTGCTTTGTGTCGATTAATGTAATGAATTTCTGAATTTTATTAATACTAACTTTTAAATGTTATTATTAATTACAGGTGGACTTACTGATGTTAATACGGTCTCACTTGCATCATCTTCTGCTCAAAGAGAACCGATTAATACATCAAGGAATAATCGACGTTGCATCTCACCTGTCCGAATGGTTAGTTTGTCTGACGAAGAAAATGTGGAACCTCAAACAATTGAAGGCTTGCAATTTAAGGGTGTCTCTAAAGGTAAATATTAAATTTACAAAACATTTAAAAGCCTTTTTTTTCTTTTATAAGTTAATTTTATTTTATTTATTCTGTTTGCAAGATTATCTGGATCATGGTGATCAAACCGTTGTATGTCAAATGTGTAATGCAAAGTTGTGGAGGTCAGAAGCTATTAGAAGCGTAAATGTTTGTGGAAAAACAACCTATTTGCTATGTTGTGGTTATGGAAAGGTACAACTTCCAGATTTCAAAGAGAGCAATTCAGATTATCAGAACCTTTTCAAGAACATAGAATTAAAGAGCAAATATTTCTTAAAGCACATTCGCCGCTTCAATTCTATGTTTTGTTTTACTTCAATGGGAGGGAAGGTTGATTCAAATATCAATAGTGGAAAGGCTCCCTTCATATACAGAATAAGTGGTGAGAATTATCACACGATGGGTGGTCTTCTTCCTTATGATGGTTCGAAACCGAAGTTTTCGCAGTTATATATATATGACACTGAAAATGAAGTTTCAAACCGAAAAAACATTTATAGGTAATATTCTACAAATTTTATTCTACTTTTTTTTAGGCCTGTATATAAATTTTAATGTATTAATTTTTTTTTTTCATTCTTTTCAGTAAGGAAAAGGAAAAGTGTAAGGATATTTCTGACCTCCTTGACATTGAAATCATTCAGTACCTGAAGTCGATGTTAGACTCAAATAATGCGCTTGTGAAAAGTTATAGGAGTGTACGGGATCGATTTCATGAAAATCCAGAAGTTACCCTTAAGTTGCGTCTTATTGGTAGGAGAACTAAAGATGGCCGAACATACAACCTACCAACTTCGTCAGAAATCGCTGCTCTTATTTTTTCAGACAATGATGAGCAGCTTGACAATAGAGATATTGTCGTCGAATCAAGATCAGAGGGACTTCAGCGTATATCTGAACTTCATCCGTCGTATCTAGCCTTGCAGTATCCATTGCTTATTCCCTTTGGAGAAGATTGTTATAGGGTTGATATACCACATAGGGAAGAGAGGAAATCTAAAAAGAAGGTGGATTCAAAGTGTTCAATGAGAGAGTATTTTGCATATCATATTCAGGACAGAGTTGGTAAGTTCTCATTGATTTTGAATGCTAGGCGGCTTCTTCAACAGTTTTTGGTTGACGTTTATACAATGATTGAGAGTGAGCGCTTATTTTATGTCCGTTTCCAGCAAAGTAAACTTAGGTGTGAAACTTATACTAATCTTCAAACGTTGAACCAAAATGGACCTACTGACTTGGCAAAAGTAGGGACACCTGTGATTTTACCCTCTTCTTTTACTGGTGGTGCACGCTACATGAGGGAAAATTATCTTGATGCAATGGCTATTTGTAAAAGGCATGGATACCCTGATTTTTTTATTACAATCACATGCAATCCAAAATGGCCTGAAATTAGACGGTTTCTTAAAGACAAGAAGACAAATCCAGAAGACAGGCCAGATATTTTAGCTAGACTATTCAAAGTTAAGCTAGACTCAATCATGAAAGATTTACGTGAAAAAGCACTATTGGGCAAAACTTCAGCAGGTAAAATTGATTACCAAAAAAAAAACCTCCAATATATATTCATATATTAGCATCTTTATTCATTTATACTAATACAATTCTTATTTGTTTTTTCTAAATAGTAACGTGTTTTATTATATTGTTTTACTTTATGTTTCAGCTGTCTATACTATAGAGTTCCAAAAACGTGGACTGCCCCATGCTCATATCTGTTTGTTTCTTAAAGAAGCCAGTAAGCTACCCACAATTGAACACGTTGATCGTTTTGTTTCGGCTGAAATCCCTGATAAGAATCTTGATCCGGAGTTGTTTAGTCTTGTGAGTGACTTTATGATGCATGGACCATGTGGGCGTGAATATCCGAACTGTCCGTGCATGCTTGACGGTAAGTGCTCCAAGAAATTTCCAAAGAAGTTTTCTCCTGCTTCAACTTTAGATTCAAATGGATATCCGGTTTATAGAAGAAGAGAGTCAGGGATATTTGTTGAAAAAGGAACTGCTACGTTAGACAATAGACATGTGGTCCCTTATAATGCAAAACTTTTAAGGCGTTACCAAGCTCATATCAATGTTGAATGGTGTAACCAGGCCGCTTCAATTAAGTATTTATTTAAATACATTAATAAAGGACCTGATATGGCTAAAGTTGCTTTTGTAGAAGATAATGGAGAAGGTGAAGAAGTGATGCAAAGAGATGAAATCAAAAAACATTTTGATTGTAGGTTCCTTTCAGCATGTGAAGCTTCGTGGAGAATATTTAAAAATGAAGTGCATTATAGATACCCTCCAGTTATAAGGCTTCCATTTCATCTGCCCGGTGAGCAAAGTGTTGTATATGGTCCAAAAGAAAATATTCAAAATGTGCTCGACAAACCAACGGTGGCTGCCACAATGTTTCTAAAATGGATGGAACTGAACCGAAACGAAGCTGTGGCACGTGAACTAAGTTACATTGAAATCCCAAGTAAATTTGTCTGGAAAGAGGAAGAAAAAAAATGGGACTTTCGAAAGATGGGTAAGGCAATTGGTCGTGTTCACATGGTTAATCCATCTATGGGCGAGGCGTATTTTTTGAGAGTGCTTCTAAATAAAGTAAAAGGCCCTAGATCATTTGAGGAGATAAGAACGGTCAATGGAGAAATCTTACCAACATTTCGTGATGCATGTTATGCTCTTGGCCTCTTAGACGATGACAAAGAATATGTAGAAGCTATTGAAGAGGCTCATTATACCGGTTCTGGATATTGTCTTCGTAATTTGTTTGCGATGATGTTGCTTTCTAATACCTTATCTAGACCTGAGCATGTTTGGGAAAAATCATGGAAGTATCTGTCAGATGGTATTATGCGTAGACACGAAGACGTATTCCAAATTGAAGGTAACAAATTTTAATTTCGAAATTTAATGAAATAATTTTTTTTAATGTCCCTTTTATTTTAAATTGAATGGTCCAAACTTTTTTGTTTTTAGGTTTGTCTCTTCCTGATGAACAAATAAAGAACCTTACGTTGCTTGAAATTGAGAAACAATTGCTTCGGAATAACTCAAGCCTGCGTAGGTTTCCTTCTATGCCTTATCCTGATAATGATTCCATATCATCTGCAAATAACCGTTTGATTCTTGATGAGCTGAATTATCAAGTAAGTACGTTGGCTGAGGAATTTCATACCTATTCACGTTCTTTAACTGATGAGCAACGTTCAATTTTTAATCAAATCATACATGCGGTTGATGGTAACAAAGGTGGGCTATTCTTTGTTTATGGTTTTGGAGGAACTGGTAAAACCTTTTTATGGAAAACGTTGTCTGCTGCCATAAGATCTAAAGGACAAATTGTTTTGAACGTTGCATCCAGTGGTATTGCTTCTCTGCTGTTATCTGGTGGAAGGACAGCGCATTCTAGGTTTCGTATACCTTTGAATGTTACTGAACAATCATTGTGCGGTATAAAGCCCAATAGTGATATTGCTGATTTATTGAAGCAAACTAAGTTAATTATTTGGGATGAAGCTCCAATGATTCACAAGCATGCTTTTGAGGCACTTGATCGTACAATGAAAGACGTCCTGCAGTCAAATTCTTCACCTAATTCTGATTTGCCTTTTGGTGGTAAGGTTATGGTTTTTGGTGGTGATTTTAGACAGATCCTTCCGGTTGTTCCAAACGGTAGTAGGAGAGATATTTTAAATGCATCAATAACTTCTTCTCCTATTTGGAATAGTTGCAAAGTCCTCACTTTAACAAAAAACATGAGGTTAACTTTAGGTAACAACACGTCTGAATCCGATGAAACAAAGGCATTTGCAAACTGGCTTCTTGAATTAGGTGAGGGTAAAGTTGGTGAGTCAATTCATGATGATGAGTTTGATGTGGAAATTCCAGATGATCTTCTTATTAAGGGTACATCAGATCCGATTTCTAGATTAATTGACTTCGTCTACCCTTCACTTATCCAACTTTACAAAGATAAGGATTACTTTGGGGAACGAGCAATACTTGCACCTACAAATGAAGTCGTACATGATATAAATGAAAGGCTTCTTGCATTGTTTCCTGGAGATGAAGTCGAGTATCTGAGCTCTGATAGTATATGTCAGATTGAGAATGGTAATAACCGTTCACAGGAAGACTTATACTCTCCTGATGTCCTTAATGGTTTAAAAATTTCTGGGTTACCTAACCATCGTTTAGCACTTAAAGTCGGTGTACCCGTCATGTTGTTGCGAAACATAGATCAACAAAATGGTTTGTGCAATGGAACGAGGTTACGAATCACCAGACTTGCAAAGCGTGTTATTGAAGCCGAGATCATATCAGGTGGAAACATTGGTACCAAAACTCTTATTCCAAGAATAAATTTGATACCATCTGATATCAAGATTCCAGTAAAGTTCCAAAGGCGTCAATTCCCAATAAGCGTATGTTTTGCAATGACCATCAATAAAAGCCAAGGACAGTCTTTATCAAAGGTTGGATTGTATTTAAGAAATCCTGTATTCTCACACGGCCAGCTTTATGTCGCATTATCAAGAGTTAAAAGCAGGGCAGGCGTGAAGTTACTTATACTGGATGCTGATGGGAAAGTGATGACTAAAACAAAAAATGTTGTTTATAAGGAAATTTTTAGCGATATTTGAATAACTGTGTATTCGTTGCTTTTAAATTTTAATAAAATGTTTCTACTTTACTTTTTCTTATACGTTATACTACTCCAAATAATCGTACGTTGGTAAACTGCGTGTAACGCGGGCAATTATCTAGTGTATATAATTTAAAACAAAATATCAAATTAGTTTATTTTTAGAGTAGCTTTGCAATGTTTACAAAATATTAAATTATTGAGGGATTAGAATTAAATAAATTAAAAAGTACAAATTTTGAAAGTCGACCCAACCACTAATCTGATTCTTCGGCTTAAACGGGCCAACCAGTAACCATAAATTAAGACGGTTAAAAAAAGTCTGTTTTTAGCCTTCACTTTCGGGATATACTTGATTGGCAGCAGCAGGCGGTTCAGCAAAGAAGAAAAAGGCTTTTCACGCAATTTATTTAACGACAATTTGATGTATTTGGAAAAGTCGTAATGAGTTGGTGTTCAAAAGTGCACAATGGTCGATTCAAAAGGTGGCTGGGGATATTAAATCACTTAGTTATTTGTGGGTCAAGTCGAAGGCGAAACAAGAGACTTTAGATTTGGCGACTTGGTGTGGGTTTAATTTGTATCGGGTTGGGTGGTAGTTTACTTGTTTTGAAGTTGTATGGGTGATTTTGTATGGTGATTTTGCTAATATCCCGCTAGCTTTTGATGAAATAAAATTTTGTTGATCGTTAAAAAAAAGACGGTTAAAAAAAACTTAATTAGACCAGCTTTGTAAACAATCATAAATCTAACCGCCTAATCTGACTATAAAAATATTTGTTATATAAAATATTTGTTATATATAAAGAGTGATTTTATTAGGACACTCAAAATTAATATTGGCATACCTTTTTACTCTCTCTATGTATATATGTATGTAGGTACTAGCTGATTACCCCGGGAAGATCCCGGGGTTGAAAAATTTAATATGATTTAATAAAAAATGATAAAAGAAGAAAACTCAAATCACGAAAAGAGTAAATAACTTAAACATAATCAATCTTAGTTAAAAAAACATTTATTTAAAAAGTTAAAAAAATAAAAAGCATAAACCATATTAAACATAATACAGTATTAAAAGGATAACTTTCAACATATAATCATCTTCACGTAATTTAAAATATGTTACAATTTGACTTTGACTTATATAGATATAGAATTCATGATAGGGGTTGAAAAATATAACCATTCTAATAATACTAATACTAATAGTAATAATTATTACTTTTGTAATTAAATAAATAAAAAATAACTTTACTATAAAGTGACACCATGTGTTGCAGTATTGCGTGATTCTTTCTCCTAGCTTCTCTTGATGAAGTATACCTATCCATCTTTAGAAGAGTAAAATTCAAATGATAGCATGGCGATTGGGTTGAATTTCAACATGGTAGATAAGAACCTGATTTAAAAGAAAAAACATGATTAATGAATAACCTGAACACTTTGTGTTTTTTTTTTCTGTATGAACATAGCACCACAAAAAATAGTCGTTTTTTTCTCCGTTTTTTTATATAGCACTATGGTACTCGTTGGAAAGATAATAAAACGTTCGTTAATTTGGTGTAAGTTTTTTATTTAAAAAATCTCGAATATAAAAGATATTAACGTTTAAAAATTATGAGAGGAACATAAGAGAGAAAAATTTAAATTTGTTTTTAAATTCTTTTTTCCTAAAATAACTCAATTTAATTTTAGTAATTGAAAATTAAGAGATAGAGAGATAAATTTAGGGTTTTATGTTTATCTTTTTTTTTAATTAAAAAATGAAATAATTCAAAAATACTAAAATCTTTCATTTATGATGCCACGTGCCAGTTTCATGGAGAGGTTGAAGGCACTATTGCACGCCACGTCAGCAATGTTCAATTCTTTTATATATATTAATAGATACATGCATTCAATGCATGCATGCAGCTAATAGATAAAGTAGGAAAGGTGTACTGACGTTATAAAATAACTGGATCATTAAGTGTGAGTTGGTAAAACCATTTAAGAGTGTACTTTCAAGGCGACACAAGTTTAAATATTTCATTTCGTTTGTTACCACTTAAAATTTTATGCATTAAAACATGACTAAACATGTTCTGAACTTGTTGTTTTATTAATGACTAAACCTCCAATGAACGTATATAAAACCTCTATTTTTAATTGCTATTTACCAGGGGCGTTTTTGGGTGGTCCGAGGATGTCAACCGGACATGGTCCATAAATTTTTAGTGCATAATTTAAAAAAAAAAAACCTATATATATGTGTATATATTTTTTTTTATATAACTCATTTAACACTTAAACTTGGGTCTATCTTTTAACGGTTCAGATAAGATACATGAATTTTCAGAGATTTTTAGGGACGGACCTGTTATTTACATTATAGTTTTTTTTTCAAATATAAATATTTTTGGAATATTAACTAATATAGGACATATTGATTTTTTTTTGAACGGCGACATTCTACAACAGGCGATAGGCACCGCACCGATCTCATTGGCAGGCCCTCCACTTCACTCTAACCAAGACTATGTTGTCTTAACCGGGCACACGTTTGGCATCGGAGTTTGGCTTGGCGCTCCCGGGAAAATTTCCAACCACCTGCCCATGGAAGAGTAAGGTGTTGTTTGTTTTTTCTGCAGGAAAAGGTCTGCAGTCTGCGGATCACATCTGCAGACATCTGCAGGAGAAGAGGTGGACCAAATGTCTGCAGTCTGCAAGAAGAAGATTGTTTGTTTGTTAATGTCTGCAGACTGCTGAAATAAACTGAAATTTAAATAAAATGATTTTTTACAACAGTCTGGTGGTAGACGGTGGTGGTGGTTGGTGGTGGTGGACCGTGGACGGTGGTGGTGGACCGTGGTTGGTGGTGGTGGACTGTGGTGGTGGTGGTAGATGGTGGTGGTGGTGGACGGTGATGGTGGTGGGTAGTGGTGGACAGTGGTGGTGGATGGTGGTGGTGGTGGGTGGTGGTGGACGGTGGTGGTGGGTGGTGGTAGTGAACGGTGGTGGTGGGTGGTGGTAGTGGACGGTGGTGGTGGTGGACGGTGGTGGTGGTGGTGGTGGACCGTGGTAGGTGGTGGTGGACCGTGGTTAGTGGTAGTGGACTGTGGTGGTGGTGGTAGACGGTGGTGGTGGTGGTGGGTGGTGGTGGTGAACGGTGGTGGGTGGTGGTGGGTGGGTGGTGAGTGGTTGTGGTGGTGGGTGGTGGTGGACCGTGGTGGTGGTGGTGGAAGGTGGTAGGTGGTGGTGGACGGTGGTGGTGGTGGTGGACCGTGGTTGGTGGTGGTGGGTGGTGGTGGTGGTGGGTGAGGAGAAGAGAAGTGGAGAAGACCTTTGAAGACCTTAGAAAACTTTGGAACAAGTCTGCACCAAGAAGAGATCAGGAAGACCTTTTTGAGTGAAAGGTCTTCCAAAAAACAAACAATTTGCAGACCTAAATGTCTGGGCGCGTCTGCGTGGTGCAGACAAAAGAGGTCAGAAGTGCTTCTGAGCAAAAAACAAACAACAAGAGTGTTAAACACTTGCACCCTCCACAAAGACTCTCTAAAGTAGATGCACTCTAATAGAAAACTCGGATGTACTCGGATCAAACCGGAGACTAAAAGTTCACCGAGCATTATGGTTTCTCAATAAATTTTATAGAAAAGATAATAATATTGTAAGAAAAAAACTACTCCGTACACCATGAGAGTTAAAAGTCTAAGGTACATAGAGTTTGACTTTTAAGCGCGTACTGTCCTATGAATAGAAGGAGACACATTGTCATATACCACAGCTATATATGTTGGTCACACGAATGGCACGTTTACGTCACCTTTTAATACATAGGGGACACAACCAACCGTTAGTTATGGAGCACCGTGATGTCCTCCTCCTGATCAACGGCTATGATTCATTCTCTCTATTTAGCCGGTAGTAATATCTAGACCGTAGGATCATAGTCCCACCAGAGGAGAAATAGCATGTGATGCGGACCAGAATTATGTCGGGTGATTGGGACCAGCCCCATGTGTGGATTATTCATTGGTGGGACCCCTTGGGGAGTATTATGTGTAACGCGCCACAAGGCTGTTCTGGCATGAATAATTTTTTTTTTTTTTTTTTTTCTAACTTTTTAGATGTGTCACATTTACTGAATTCTAGTTGTCAAACTTATATAAATTAAATTCAATGCAATGCAATTCAAATACTGAGCTGTTCAAGTTGTTCGTCTTCATCCATCCATAATGGTAGAGTGGCTTTTGTTTCACCTATGTAATCAAAGATTCAATTCCCACTTCCATCATTTATGGTTTGGTATCCGGGTAAAGATCGAATACGGGTGGCGCCGGTTCGAATCTGACGGGCGGCGAAGTTTTACCGAGTTCTATAACACTGTCGTGCCTTCGGGCGGGTGGGGCTCGGGTTTCCGCGCATCGGGAGAAGGCGGGGGCTGCTGGAAGTCGAGTAGTCGATTCTTGGGCACGGCGCCCCGCAAGGGTTGTTGCCACACAGTTGTTCGCCGATTAAAAAAAAAGTTGCTCGTCGTCCGTGACTTATTCACCGCTTGTTCGGGAAACGCTGAAAATTGATTGCTTGATTTTTCGCTCAGTAGTACATGAGCCGATCGGTTCGATTCAGTTTGTAAACAAGCAAAGGTTTGCTTGGCTCGGTATGCTCGAATCAGCTTTTATATTATATACATACACACCAAACACATTACATTTGTATTTATAGCTTCATACATAACATTTTATTGGGTTTGGCCTAACATACGCGAATACAAATATATCTAGTCCACTTAACCCAATAAAATTTTAACACAAATTTTAATAGTAAAACCCTAAGTCGTGAAGTGACAGTCTTAATTTATTTATGTTATTAATTATCCATCGCTAATCGTTGCTTGATATCACCATATGCCACAATGCGAAAACAGTTCTCTGCAGTATACTCATCGCCTCATTGGCCTCAACCTAAGCCTCATCCTCAGACACTCGAGCTTCAAATTAGTGTTATCATCGGAAGATTCAACCTTAGTGACAATCATCCGAAAACGAAAACACTGAAGGAAACATCCCAATTTTATGGTTGTCCAAATTACTTTGGAAAAATTGGCTCACGAAAAATGCTTGCTTGGTTTTTGGCTCTATTGTAAACGAGCGACTCGATTCGGTTTGTAAACGAGCCAAGCACGAGCAAAGATCTGCTCGGCTCGACTCGTGAACAACCCTAAAGTGGACATGTTTTTTCATTTAATTTTTAATATATAAATAGATAAATTAGTAGCTTATTGTCAGAGACCAAATATTTCAAATCCCTTTGTAGGGTTTGAATTTGAACGCGTGGATTTAATAGTGAGTTCGGGGCTTCATCAGGGATGACCTCACCAGAATAACGTAATGAGTGTGCTTAGCCAAGAACACACCACTGGTCGAGATTTATTTCCGCTCTCTTGGTGAATCCAATGTAGGATGAAACCAGCAACCTAAATCAAAGAGCAGGATATATTGACTTGTCCTCGAAAAACCAGGGATGCCACATGGAGATCAAAATTTAACCCCATGACATAGAATCAGCTCTACAGTATAACCAACCAAGGCTAGGGCTTAGGGCCACTAACTTAAGACCCCCCCCCCCCCCCCCCCCAAATAATCGGCATGATCATTTTCCTTCGTATACGCATTCAAAAACCTTGAAATCCGACTGCATTCAGATCTGCAATAAAATTGAGGGTTACAGCCTTATAGGAGAGTTTTTTGAAATGGAAGGCCGGAGGGGAACGGGTCAAACACTCTTGTACTTCTTTGTTAATCTATTAGTTTCTTTGTATTCTCCCTTTTCTTCATTAAAATCATTTATGGTCTCATAATAGAATTCAATACCTTTTTTTCTTATAATAGCCCCAGTTTGTTATCAACTGTAAGATAACCGTATTTTAAAACCAAACGTTTTAATCTGGATCAGTTCTAACTTGACACCCGCCCATTTTGTTAAATCAACATGCATAGTGAATTATATGCTTAATGCGGTTATAAAACTTCAAAATTTGGTGTTATTAGTGTATTACTGTCAGAACCCGGATAAAGAAAGATGGCCGATAAGAATATTATTCACAAAAGAGGCCCCGATTTTTTGTATCACTTTGGGTCTCCAAAAAGGTTGTCCCGGCTCTGGTGACATTATTATAACATTTTGTTTCATTCTACTATCAGGGGCGGATCTACCTTGACTCGAGCGGGTGCACAGTCACCCCTGAGATTCAATTCTCTAGAAGAAAACTTCCAGTTTTATTAAGATGACATTTTTGCAAATACATTGGAGGACCCCTTCTGCGAATTGAGAAAGAAAGAGAAGATAACTGTAATAATGTGAGGATTTTAATTTTGAAAGCTTCAATGAAGCTTAAGATGAAGTGAAAAAGAAAAGCATAGAGATTGAAAAAGATGGTTGGTTTTTAGGACATTTCTAAATATAAGTTGGTTTAAATTAACCCTTTTTAATTTAACTTATATTACAAAAAAACTTTTAGGTTTATTTGAATTTATTCAACCATAGAATTAATCTTAATGACTATATTAGGTATTAATCTAACTAATTAAATTAGGTAGACAAATGATATGTGAAATTATTTTCTCCGACTCGTTTTGAACCAACTTATTTCTAAGCGACCCGTTTTGACCCGCTTTGTTTTTAGCCAACCCATTTTGACCCACTTTGTTTTTAGCCGACCTATTTTGACCCGACTTGTTTTTAGCTGGCCTATCTTGACTAGAATTGATTCGTGCCAACCTTTTTTTTGGCACCTCCAAACAAAACCTTTGGATCCGCCACTATCTACTATATTTAAATAACAAAACCATTGTTACGTGGCACTATTATTTGGAAAATGTATGATGTTCCCATAAATATCATGTATTACAAGAAAAAGGGATTTAACACATTTTACAGACTCAATCAACAATCTAAACGGTGTAAAATGGTGTGAGAAACTAGCCATTAAAAAAAACAATCTAAACAACCTGGAAACGATATTAAATGAGGATTAGAAGGAAGGTGGAGTAAATTTAAGAGTATTCTATACAATAATTAGTTTTGGAAACCGACATATAATGTGTGATAGCATGTTATAAATTCTTCAATGTTACATGTCATGTTTTTTCAAGCTGGCATGAGAATTAAATGTTCACCTAAATAGTTTGCCTAGTGGGATTGCCACGATGCATTTATATGTGATCTGTATATTATATAAAATGTTATTATAATTTAAAATATTTTTAGTGTAATTTGTAGTCTAAAATGTTGATCGCACCTCTTAAAAGTTCGTTTAAACCCTTCGATCACATCTCCAATAAATAATTTATGGGTCCGCCATGCATTGTGTCCAACAGTGGCGCAACATAGTAGGGGCGGGGAGGGGCGGCCGACCCCCCCCCCCCCCCCCCCCGAATTTTCACGCAGAAGTTCCGATTATATAGTATTCGTATAGAAAATTTTGAAAATATAGGGTTTCAACCCCCCGAAACTGGTTTTCGACCCCCCGAAACTAGTGACTTCCGACCCCCCGAACCTTCGGGTCAAGCTTCGCCACTGGTGTCCAAGTAGGCCCCCTAGCCACGACCTTCCTTAGTTCCTTGTGTGTGTACACATCAAACCCCGGAAAAACGGATCAAACCTAGAGAAAGTGGATGGATGTAATTTACAAAACAATTAGATCGGTATAGCGCTGGATTGGCTTTCGGGTTTTTGTTTAGCCACAGACATGTCCTCTCCTTCATCTTCATCACCATTGTACATTCAGTGAGGTATAATAGAAGAATAGTTCACAATGGTGACTTGTGTCATATTTATAACAAACTAAGACGTATTGTTGATCGAGGTTTTGAAAGAAAGGAAAAGGCAGTGCTATTGTCAATCTTGTTGCAGACTTGCGGTTACTGACATGGAAATAAGATGTAGTCATTGGTTACGGTTTGTTTAGATATTTTTAGTGTAATTGGATTGACTGATTGATCAGTATCTTCATAATAAGACATCACATAGGTCTGGAGGTGCGGAGTGTACGCCTAGTTGAATTTATTATGAACTTAGGGGCGAAGCCCTCCAATGGACGGGGGTCTGCGGGCAGCGCCCCCGGGTGCTATGGTAAAATAAATTTTCGGAATTTGATAGACTAAATTTGGCAATTTGAAACCTTGAAAATAGCTGCTTAAAAGGGCAGTTAATGGTCATAATTCAATTGACGAATTTAAGTATCTTGGTCAATTTTCTATCTGGTTCTTCTCTCAAACATAACATATAGAAAATTCTCAATCTCTGATTGTATCCGATTGAATATTTGGATTGCACCGTCGAATTGATTCAATCTGAAAGTGATTACATGCCTTCAGAGATTTCAGTGATCCAGTTATTTTGTTCGTTATTACTGCATATCCCCAACAGTTTGTGCCTCAATGACACTATGCCCATGTTATAAATTTGCATCATACTTTTCTAGTTTAAAAATATTCCTCTAATATCCTAATTACAATTAAAATATGATATGGCCAGTTAGGTTGAGTCACTAGTGTATTATAGGTCCCTGGTTTTAGATTTCAAACATAAACATATTTATATATGATGTAACAAAAACATGCTATGGCACGTTTAAACTAGGGTAGAGCTCCATAGATAGGTTGATATTAAGCTTATGCCGTAAAAAATATAAGCAAGTCTCTAACAATATCACTTAGGGTAAAAAGGACACCTCTTGTGTGTTCTACTTTACATGCTCCAATGTTTTGTAGTAACAGATGTATAAAGCCATATGAAGTAAGGTGCATTATTGCCCTTTTACAGTGTTATCAGCCAAAAGTAAATAATATTTGAACTCTAGTGCACAAGTCAATTTGGGTTATCCCCTATGAGATACCCTTCCCCACCATCGCGGTCCCTCGCACCTCCACCCATCTCTCCCTAGCTTGCATCAACAACCTAACACACACCCCTCAAACAACAATGCAATGCAATGCAACCCAAACCTTAAACGCGCACACAAAAAACACGTTCTACAAACAAGTTTTGTGTGTGCAAGTTTCAAATCATGAGTTGGGTTTGGGGATTTCAGTTTTATGGTTATACTTCTATTTGGGTTTAGTGATTACATGCACACATTGAGAAACAAACACACACACACAAACTATCTCAATCTAAAACGTATAAAAAGTTCATTGAACTTGATAGAAGGTACATCATACACACGTGTATAGTAAATGTTGTAGGGTTATATACTCTTAAGTGGACCACACCACACGTGAAATTATTAAATTAGACTTTTTGGGTTGGGCCCAGTGTTTGTCTTCATGCCCATAAGTTGTGTGTCCAAACAGCCCATTACCCATTCCCATCAGTTAGCCTTCTTTTGACTAGTTGGAAAACAAATATAATATTTTATTGTAAGTTTTCCTGCTCAAAATTGTCTGCTTCTCACTTGTCAGCACCAATGATCGGAAAAGAATATAAATAGGATATAAGCAAGCCTAAAAGCTTTAAAATCATATCTAATCGGATAGACCCAACATGATATTTGCATCTTACACCTAATTGAAAAGACACATGCTGTCCAAAAAAGACGGCATATTTTGGTACACTCCAAAATATAGAAAATTTAGAACCATAAACCATCAACAACCTTATTATTAGTGTCTTTAAGTAACAACCACTTAAAGCTATTAGACTAGGTGTAATGGTTTACCGTCACCACCACATCAACAAAATAAGAGCGGCATAACACTGTGACATGGACGTCAAGGAGAGTAGCGCCTAGGGTTTAATGGGCGTAAGGGATTTTAGAGAGCCATTCCTGAGAATCCTCAAAACATTTGGAGCTCGAGTTAAGTAAAAAAGGCCCTTACAGTGTAAACTTATGATCACATGTAAGAAAAGCATAATAAGACGATAATTGTTATAACAATAAACAAAACAAAAGTATTGCACCAAAATGATCTAATTACTTACTTAAGCAAACCGTGAGGTTCTTTTACGTTTTTTGAAGCGAAGCTCTTGATCGAGTATTTATAATCCATACTCTTTAACCTTTTGTTAATATGAGTTTAACTTTGTAATAAGTTTTAATTGTTAGGCTGTTTTTTTATATGTTTAACAATTTAAATAGTTGAGCCCGGTTTTATTTGGGTTTAATTGTTTAAAGTAGTTGGACCTTATATTATTTAGTTTAAATATACATTCATATCTAGGGGAAGTATATGTGAAAAACCCATATTAGATGAAAAACCATAGTAAACCCATTACTTGGTCCACATGCTTCCACATCATCCCACCAACCATTAATCTCTATTATATTATGAGGGTTAGTTTAGTCATTTTCCATCACCCTCTTCTCTCCCTCACTATATAAATTGTTTTCCCCCCTCTCTCTCTCTATTTTTTTCAAATTCAATTTATTGAAGATGCCCTCTCTCTCTACCCTCCCCTTCTCTGTCTCTCTCTAGAAGCACCACCACCACCACAACAACCAACGCCACCGCCACCATCGTGGTTGACCAGAAACCCTAACTAACCACTGCAAGGAGGGGAAGAAGGGCAATAATAATAATAATAATAATAATAATAATAATAATAATAATAATAATAAAAATAAAAGATGCGTATCATAGAGATGGCTGGTGGATTGGTGTTGTGAAAACTGTTATTATTATTAATCAGCCTCAACTCAACAACTATATTGTTTCCTTTGAAGACCCTCTGCATCATCAGGAGCTTGTGTTTGAAACAATATCGTTATTATTCTTTTTTTTCTTTTTTTTGTTAATTAATTATGCCACTGATTATAAACATTTTCACTTTTAATCATTCCTTTGCATTTTATTATTATTATTATTATTATTATAATAAGCTAGATCTGGATCTGGATATTTTGGTGTTAATCAAACTTGAATCTTGGTGAGTTTTGAAATATTTGTTTGTAGTTAGGTTTGGGTTTTGTTAGAATAATAATAATAGTAGTTTTGGGGATAGTTTTTGTTCGCATACCAAGTGTTCGATCAAATGCTTGAATGGAAAAAAAAACTTATGTTAACGTTTTTTTTTATTTTTTTTATTATTATTTTGTTTATGTTAGATTTTTATTAGATTGAGGACATGAGGTTGACAGATCACATGTGATTGATGAATAATTTTGTAGTTTTTTTTTATGTTAGTATATGCTAACACATGTTATCTGTTCCAGTGTTGGTTTTCATGAGTAGGCTATTGGAAGAAGGAGGCGTTGGTGATGTGGCTGTGGTAAGTGATGTTTTTTTATAAAGATTATAAATGTTTAATCTTTTGGTGAATAGGGTGTTTAAATAATTTTTGTATTATGTTTAATAAATTTTTGGCAAGTGAAATTGTTATGAACTCGTATAGGATACATGTCTATTTTTTGCGATCCGAGTCTTGTATGCTCACACACGTTAGTGATGCTAACACATGCTAGTATATGCCCAACTAACAGGTGCTAGGACCCATATGACATACGTTATTTTTAGTAAGACATGTATTTTAGAATATGCTAACACATGCTACTGATGTCTTTTATTATATTATATATTTCGTGTGCTAGTGTTTTGATTTTAGAATATGCTAACACATGCTAGTATATGCTCAACTAACAGGTGCTAGGGTTCTGATTTGATTTTTTAAATTTATTATTGTTGGATTTCAAACCCTATTAATCGTATTTGAGTAGTTGTATTAACATAGTTGTAAAATTGAGTATGATATACTTGGCACTGCATATTTGGTGTTGTTTATACACATGTTAGTGATGCTAACACATGTTAGTATATACCTAACTAACAGATGTTAGGGTTCATATGACATACGTAGTATATGCCCAACTAACGTGTGTTAGGGTTCATATGACATATGTTAATTCAGTAAAACATATGTTTTAGAATTAACATAGTTGTAAAAATCGCGTTTAGTGTTGTTCATACACATGTTTGAGTATTATACACTTGGCACTTCAAATTGAGTACGATACACATGAAATTGCAGATTTGGTATTTGTTTATACACATGTTAGTGATGCTAACACATGTATATACCTAACTAACAGGTGTTAGGGTTCATATGACATACGTAGTATATGCCTAACTAACATGTGTTAGGGTTCATATGACATACGTTATTTCAGTAAAACATATGTTTTTAGAATACACTACACATGTTAGTGATGTCTTATTATATGTTTCGGAGAGCCCAACTAACATGTGTTATCTTTTTTTGTAGGTGAAGAGATGTTTTGTGTTAAAGATAAAGATGGGTATCAAGAACGAAGCATAGCTAGATTTTTTTATGTTGTTATGATAGTTTTTTATCATTCACAAATAATTATGTATGTATGAAAACTTTTTTGATACATTTTTAGTATTGAATGTAATGATCGTTTTTATCATTTATTAAATAAATACACAATTTATGTGATCTTTTATTATGTTCTTTTAGTATATGCCTGGTAACACATGTTAGCGATGTCTCACACGAGGTCAGAATTTTGCATCACAACACTAACGTATGTAATTTTTCGTGCTGGAGAAAGTGCCATAAAGTAGGAGAGAGGTGACTTGACAAGTGTCAAATCAACCTTTTTAAACCTAGGATTCTGAAAATTAAATTGGCCCACTTGCTTAAATGACTCATTTGCCCTTGATCTCATTACAACCACACAAATGCAAGTGGCTTTATATTATTATAAACAATTAATTAAGGACCATTGATCAAGTTTGATCAATGGTCACCATAGAGTTTACAAGGTTTTTCATGAAGATGGGGTTTCCTTTTTATCCATCCCCTTCATATCTATACTTATCTATATCTATATCTATATATATCTATATCTATACTATTATATAGTGAGTTCTGGACGGGTAAATAAGTCATTTTATAATCACCTATATGGGCAAAATTGTAATTTTATTATATTAACAAGACAATTTTAATGCAACTATTAAATAACTTTGTAGTAATTAAAAACAATAATTAACTAATGTTTTTTATTTTAATTTTATTTTATTTTATTATAATTTATATAAATGCATCTCCTTGTGGTTAAAATAGTAACTTGACAAGAAAACAAGTTTTAAACCTGTATGTACAACCACTTACAGCATTCCATGAGTAAGACGCATCTCTTGGATTCTTTCAATACGCCAATTCTGATCACCCGCATCTTTGTCTTTTCAATTTCCCTCACCCTCAAGACCAATTGAATGGGATTCAAAGCAAAACTCAAAGTGGGGCGAATCTCAATCGATCGCGAATTGAAGGAGTAATTACCCTCACATTAAAGACATGAATTTAATCGGCCCATTCATTTTAATCGTTCGTTCTTATTTTTTCGAAACCTGCACACTTTGATTTGATCGTCTTTCTTCCTCTTCTTCTTCTTCTTCTTCCAAACTTACGAACTTTAATTCAATCGTTATTCGTGTGTAATCATGCAGAATGTATTGAAGGAGGCCATGGGAGGATCGATTGGTACACAACAAGCTTGAATCAAGTTATAGGTTACTTACTTCTGTTTTTTTTAATCAGGTTTTTATTTTAAGTTATTGTTAGGATTTTCACCTCGATCGATGTACTCTATACTCTATACTGTATGTTGAAATATTGCTTTTTTGCTTATATTTAGTAGACATTGGTTGGTGGCTAAACATATACAATGTGTGAATGGGTGGCTGCATCATCAAAAAGAAAGAAGGTATTACATGATGTCTATCTACTCATATTATGAACTATATGGAGTTTGAAAAACGAAATAATTTTCAAAGGCAAAAACGTCTCCATATACAAGGCAGTTGAAGAGATGAAGGTAACGACATATGAATGGATACTGATCTGACCAAGAATCACAAGCCCAACTTGGGAGGAATGGCGACATTTTGATTTAGTTTAGTCATACTTTATGTATTGTAATTTGCCTCAAACTTTGCTTCATATGTGTGTTTCATTATAGCAACTTGCCATGTTAAACTGGATGTTTTGATTGAATAAAGTTGTCGTTGCTATTCCAAAATGAAATTTTATTGAATTTCTAATGCCTATCGTGCAACTTCATAATTTTATTACTATTGCACTTTTGTTTTCCCTTTTTTTGGTCTTGGGCGTGAGCCTTTTTTCCGCCTTGTGCTTAGGAAACATAGACCCCTTATAGTCTTGTGACTATTATCATAACACTAAGGGTAGAGTTAAGTGATGTCAATCAGTCGACGTATGCTTAAGTTAGATGAGGAAAGATGGCATATAGTTAAAAAAATCTTACATTTGAATGTTATTGTTGCTTATGCGTATTATTAACATGATCATATGGGTGCTTTAATAGTTCTTTGGAAGTCATGAATTCGGAAATAAAGTTTTTGTCAAGAGGAGTCTAGAAACGAGTAACAATGATTCAACTACAAATTATGTCATTGAAGAAACAAATGGTCTTACCACCTGTTAAGGATGATAAGATTACAAGTATCCACAGAGTTGATCCTTCACTAGCAGCTATGGAACAAAGGACCTGCAAAAGAGAATGTATGTGTGGGTGTGGAGACGACTATACGAGGTAGTTGTTTGTAACAAAAACGGGGTGAATGGGGATACTATCTAGTATGATAGCTCTCCAGGTCAGTAGAAAGTGTCCTCTCCTATTGGGGGTGTGACCCCTTTTATAGGAGAGTCCGTATGCCACCATTACCCAAGTCCTAACCATGGTTAGGTTGTCTCCATCACCCTTAATTATGTTAATAAGGTGATATATGGAAAGCTAAATTGAAGGGAATAGTGGAATCGAGTACCGCCTTAATTGGTGTAGTTACGTGATTCATGCATGGCTATTGACCATGCATGATATTCGCCTTGACCGGCATATGACCAACCTTTGACTGTTGACTGAGCATTTAATGAGCTTTGACCAAGTCTTGCGCGTGGTTTTCCTCCGCGCGCTAGTATTGGGCCGGGTTTGGGTACGCAAAATGGTATATTCAGTACCCAATCCCATCAAGTCCCCCCAGTCCAGTGTGTCTCTTATCTAAGAAGTAATGAAGAGATGTGAGGGATGCTGGACTTATTTATAGTGAGTTGTTGCCTATGGTCTTTCCGTTGCTTACTGCCTTTGCGTGTGTATGTTAAGATAAGACGATCTGTGTTTGCGTAAACCTTGTGCGGAGAACGGGTTTTGAAATTTACGTCAGCTGTCCGCAATAACTGAGACACGTCAGTTTGCATGTGTGGACAGTTGTCACTTCCCCCTTGTATTTGAAAATTTGTGGTCCATATGGCGAGTGAAATTGACGTGACTTCTGTCAGTTGAGACGTGTGCAGAGACGTTTGAGCGGCGGTTGTCAGGCGAGTGGGCGCGTGAGGCGCGTGTGACGTCGGTTTGTTTTCCATTACACACGTGTCATTACCCCATTGGGCTCATCTCCGAAAAGCCTGTCCATGACGTCAGGCACATTAATTGCAAAGCCTATAAATTAAATTTTGAATATTGCTTTTCCATTTCAACTGTTTCAAAGTTTGAATTTCTTTTCTTCAACGTCTATATTTTCCTAAAACCACCATATCCTTCACTATGTCGCAAGATTCCCAAGATGTGCAGGAGTCAAGTAAAACATCCGATTCCGTTAAAGATCTGGGGAAAGAATCATCCAAAAGTATAGAGGCCACCACTATCAAGTGGGACGAAGCCTCCTATTTGAGTTTTTTTTATCAGTACGGCATTTTGCTTGAATGGGAGCCTGAACTTCCTGCTGAGGGAAAAACTGCTTTGAAGGCCCCTCCTGGTAAAATTGCCTTGTACGCTGCAACATTTACCAAGTGCTGCTTTCGTCTGCCGGCCACCAAGTTTGTGGTGGACGTGTTGTTGAAATATGGAGTGCACCCTACACAATTGACCCTTTATGGGTGGTGCCGAATACTGCATTTTGAAGCTACATGCCGGTCGTTGGAGATTGAACCTACATGGGAGAGATTGAATGTTTTCTATGTTCTTGAAGCAGCACGTGGTGGGAGTGGTTGGTTCAGTTTGGGCATTCGCCGGAAAATTAAACAGCTTGTATCGGAAAAAGTGAAGTCCATGTACGAATGGAAAGACAAGTTTTTCTATATCAAACATGGTGTTATTCCTGCACCCTTCCAATGGATGGTGTTAGGTCTGAAGGAAAAGATTGCTGAATTCCCCCCTATGGTGGGGTTTAAAGATCAAGATTGGTATAGAACGCTCTGTGATCATGCTACTCCCTTGATGATGGATGAATGTCCTGAGAGTGTTTTGAATTTGCTGGGAATTAGCCTTATCTGCCCTGAGGGTCAGGACCCAAATCCCCCAAAAGGTATTGAAGTTATATTTGTTTTTTGTCTCATGGTCTTGCTTTGTGTTATTGCTCAGATGTTTCTTATTCTTCCAGATGTCTCCCTGTTTCAACTGTTTTCCAAGCGTGGTGAGGCGAAGGTATTGTATACTCCGGTTGTTGCCGGTGTGCCGCGCTTGTCTGAGAGAACAAGTGGGAATTTTTTGCATCCCAATCTTGTAGATCCTCCGAAGCAGTATGTTCGGACAAGTTTGTGAACTTTACCCGTACGTTTTGTTATGATTATTTTCTTTTTATATATGCGAAGGAAGCGCATTAGGTACGCGTTCTGCGTACTGATTCAGTGCATTCTTCGTGGTAGGTGCGGGTATACAACTCCGCAGGAAAGCTAAAAATGATGTTGAGGAAGTTACTTCAGAGCGCAAGGAGTCCTTTGGTTAGTCTTTGTAACTTCTTAACTCATTCCTTACGCGTATTTTAATTTGATACAGATGTGGTTACCGCGCCAGGCACTAGTACTTCGAGGAAGCGCGCTGTGGCCAGCAAGAGGGCCAAACCACCCGCTACGCCCATCATAGTTGAAGAAGTTGACGAAGATTTGACAGAGTCTGACACGGAACTGGAGCATAAGCGCGCTAGGCGCTCTTCTCCCATTCGCCAATCGGGTGATGTTGCTGAGGATTTATATCAGCAGAGAATCACCGAGCTGAATCAAAAACAAGTGCAAGTTCCTCAATCTTCAGTTGGGAATCTGGATGCCACTCGACCGGAACCTATTTCCGCAGTTCCGGTAAATGTATTCAAACCACTGACGTGGCCGTCCACTGACAAGCTGGAAATTCCTGTTAAACCTCCGCCTGTGCGCGAGAATTTGCCTATGAAGACTTTGAGGCATCTATCTGGTACATATGTTTTTCTTCCCTCTTTACCATGTTTGTGATAAACTTGTTGAAATATTGTGAACAGCATTTTATGTAGGGCAACATCCTTTTGCAGAATCTCGGAAGAAGCATTCTTCTGTGCTGTTGAAGGATGTATCTTCGTCTGCTCAGCCAACTGACGTGACCGCGCAAGTGACACCGGTTACAACTGAAACGGTTGTTGATGAAAACTTGCTGTCTCAATCTAAGCCAATCCCAGGGGATTCGGTTATTGAAGTGGAGAAGGATGTTATGCCGCAGGAAGAGCCTGCCCAAGCTGAGTTGGTGACTGATATTGAGAAGGATGTTGGTAAGGGAGTGGATGAGTCTGAAACTCCGAATTTGGGAACAGGTTGTGTTGATTTGACGAAGCAAGCGCATGAGCCAAGCCCGTCGCAGGGATTTGAAGCGGCGCTTGACAGTGGGAAGAAGGATGAAGTTATAGCTGAGAATCCATCCCGTTTCAAGCGCACAGTGGTCGATTCTACAATTGTTTACACTAACACTTCCACCAGTGTTGGTGGTAACTCTGGTCATTGGCGGAGAATGTTTTCCTCGCGCCCAGCTGACTCCTCTAGACCATATCAGCCGCGTTGGGATATCCTGGATACAACTCGATTTACAAATGCGCTTGATGCGCAAGAGTTTGTTATGATGTCCGTTCCTCCTGCGGAACGCGATTACCAGGATAGTGTTGACCGTCGCTCTCTGTTCATTGACATGGCAATGAATCTTTCTCTGGGTGTCAGCGGTCTTGGTTCGCTTATTAGGCGCGAGAATGAGTTTCAAAGAGATTACCAGAACTTGAAAGATTCTGAAGCTGCGTTGTTGGGGCGGGAAGAAGAGTTCCAGCGTGCCCGTCATGACATTCGCGCCGAGATTGAGCATCATCAAAAGGTTGCTCGTGATGCTGCTGAGGAGTTGGAGAGAGTGAAGAAGGAGAAGGTTGATGCTTCTCATGCTTGGTCCGTGGCTTGTAAGAGGACCAACCTTGAGACTGAGCAATTGCGGGCCTCCATTAAATAATTGAAGCTTGAAAATGCCAATTTGAATAAAGAGGTGGAGCAAAGCCAGACAGCGTCCGAAGAGAAGCAAGCGGAACTTGCTGATGCTATTCAAAAGTATAATTCTCAGCATGATGAACTTATTCGCGCAACTTCTTCTTTATCTGATGCGGAGACCAAAATGAAGGAGCTGACTTTGGAGAACGCCCAGATCCAGGAAGAGAAAGCCTTGGCAGAATCCTCTTGCACGCAGGCAAAAATGGAATTAGACAAAGTGCAGGCTTTGTTTGGGCAAGCCACTGAAATGGCTGTTGCTGCCAATGAGAGGATTGCATGGTTGATGGGCGACGGAGTTGCTGGGGTAAGTCATAAAATCTTCCTTTTGTATTCTGGTTATTGGCTTATGATTTTTGTTTCATGTGCTATCTTATGTTGCGCAGATATTCAAGCGTGTTTGGAACGATCCTGCGCTGACAGAAGTGATTGCTCGCATCTCCAGTTCTTCTGTAAAACAAGGGATCAAGCTCGGTTTCTCCGAAGGCTTTTGCCACCATGCTGAGGGCAAGGAGAAGGAATCCGGACCGTATGAGAATGAGTCATACGATGATGAACTGCTCAAGGCCTATGATGATTATGAGCATCTGAAGTTTGAAGTCTTTGACTTGTTAGAAGCTTGCGCGAAGACTGATGATCCTGCTGGGGAGCTGCGCAATTATTTTATCAAGTCTGACCGTCTTGGTGCGGAGCTTGCTGAAAAAGCGCTGATGGAAGAGAAGACCAAGATGGTGGCAACTGATGGTGGGGCAGGAACGTCATCCGCTGTTGAAGAAAAGCGCGCAGAAGGCGCTGGGAGTGATGATATCTCCCAATATCTGAACCTTTAGTTTTTTATGTATGATGAACATTGTTGCTTTATTTTGATTCCATTTCTTGTCATGAACACTTTAGTTTTTGTGTATGTTGAACAGTGTGGCTTTTGTGCTTTTTATATTCCACGTCTGCATGGTAATCATTGGATGATGTAATCTTTTATACATCTGACGCAGGTGGCTGTCAGTCTGCCCCTGATGTGACGGTTGTAACGGCGGTGACAGGATGCCTGTCAGACTTCCCTAGGGTAATTGAGTGGTTACCATTAATGGTAATTAATGGTTGTAACCTCTCTCCTCTATATATAGTAAGTGCATCTTCATTTCTTCATATACTTAAAAATTTACACCATTTTCTCTGAAAAAATGGCGTCCAACTCCTCAAGCAATGTTCTAAGTGCCAGGGAGATTTCAGCAATGCAGGGTATCATCCGATTGTCCCGTCATCCTGATCATGATTGTTCTTCCACCGATGCTCTTGATCGTTTGGCAGAACATTGTGCATTCCTGCTTTCACAAGAGGACATGCATCCTGATTACTTAGATGATCAGGGTACCTCTGATGGAAAGCCTTTAAAGATGAAGAAGCTATCTGAGCTGGGAGATGTGAAGAAGACGACCACCAAGAAGCTTAGGGGTTAGGATATTTATCCTATGTGGGAATCTTTATGTGTAAAGTATTTTCTTTTTGAGTGGTTGTTGGATCACTGTGTCTACGGGGTTTTAGTTTGTATGTTTGGTAGTTCCCCTTTTTTTGGTAGTTTTGGTATATGTGATAGTGGTCTATGCTTTTGGTATGTAGTTTGTATTTGCTGACCACCAGTATGTATAAAAAATGCTTTTTGTAATATAAATGAACTTGGACATCAATTCCTTATTACAAAATTATTGTAGTAGGTTACATGTAGCATATACGTAACTGAGCTGCATTCCAGGTGCGTGGTATTGGCGAACCATCTAATCGTTCTAAGGCATACGCCCCCTTTCCTAATACTTCTTGAATTTTGTAAGGCCCTTCCCAAGTTGGGGCCAGCTTCCCTGGTTTTTCCGCGTTTGAAGCTTCATTGCTGCGGAAAACAAAGTCACCGACGCGGAAAGTTTGTTCTTTGACCCGTGCATTGTAATATTTCTCTAACTGTCTTTTATATGTGGCTTCTCGGACACAAGCCGAATCTCTCCGTTCGTCTAGAAAATCTAGATTCATTCGCGGCTCTTTGTCGTTGTCGATTGTTTGCGCAAGCAAGATTCTTGGAGAAGGGTTTGTAACTTCCGTTGGGATAACCGCTTCAGTTCCGTAGGTTAGGCTGAATGGTGTCTCCCCATTACTTGTTTTGGGAAGTGTACGGTGAGCCCAAAGGACATGTGGTAATTCATCTACCCAACCGCTGCGCTTTGTTCCCAGGCGTGTTTTGATTCCTTCAACAATACTTCTGTTTGCGCGTTCAACCTGACCATTGCCCTGGGGGTGCGCCACAGAAGTGAAGATTTGTTTGATTTTCATGGAGTGAAGCCACTCTTGTAAGTGCTGGTCTGCAAATTGCGTTCCATTGTCACTTACAATCTCCTTGGGCAGTCCGAATCTGCAAATGATGAACTCCCATATGAATTTCTTGATGTTTCGCCCGTCGATCGTGGCTAATGTCTTTGCCTCTACCCATTTGGTGAAATAGTCAATGGAGACTAATAGGTATTTGACATTGCCTGGCGCTGTGGGAAAGGGTCCCACGAGATCGATGGCCCATTTCTGAAATGGCCATGCTGCGGTGACCGGTACCAAGTTGTTCCTTGGCCTAAGTGTTCCTGGTGCATGTCTTTGGCATGCATCACATTTCCGCAATTCTTTAACTGCGTCCAGGTGCATTCCGGGCCAAAAGTATCCAGCATTCATAAGCTTAGCCACTACCATGCGAGGTCCTGCATGCAGTCCGCATGTGCCCTCATGAATGTCTTTAATCAGGTATGTGGCTTCTGCGGAATCCACGCATCTGAGTAATGGTCCAAGATAGGACCGTCGATATAATATGCCATTATTTACCTCATAATGCAAGGATTTGTGTTGCATCTTTCTTGCTTCCGCTTTGTCTGCCGGGAGAACACCTTTGGTTAAGAAGGCCATTATTGGGGTGATCCAAGATTCTTTTCCTGTTTGTACCACGTTCACCTGCTTTGACGGAACAGATGGTTTGGCTAGTGTCTCAACTCGGATATCCTTTGCTATGTGGTCGAATGCAGTTGATGCCATTTTGCTCAAAGCGTCCGCTGGCTTGTTCTGGCCTCTGCGAACATGACTAACTTTGTAGTAAGAGAAATCATTCATTAGCTCTTTGGTATGTTGCAAGTATAGGACCATGGTCGGTTCTCTTGCTTCATATGTGCCGTCAATGTGATTGGCGACTAACATTGAATCAACATGCGCTTCGATGTGTTGCGTGCCCATCTTTTTGGCAATCCGCAGGCCAGCAATCAGAGCTTCATACTCTGCTTCATTGTTTGTTGTTTGGAAATCGAGCCGAATTGCATAGGTGTACTCTTTTCCCTCCGGTGTTATTAAGCGTAGGCCTGCGCCAGCCCCCTCGTCGTTTCAGGCTCCGTCTGTGTATAACTTCCATATCTGGGTTTCATCGGGCGTGATCGAATTGGATGATGTTTCGTTGGCGCACTCTTCAACTTTGTCTGCTGGGACTTCTGTTATGAAGTCCGCAAGAACCTGTCCTTTGAAGGAGGGTCTTGCTTTGTACGAAATTGAGTGTTCACCCAATTCTATTGCCCACTTTGCCCAACGCCCGGAGAGTTCTGGTTTGCGCAAGATATCATTGATGCGGAAATCTGTGAGGACGTTGATCGGGTGTCCTTGAAAGTATCTCCGCAACCTTCTCGACGCGTGAATTAATGCCAGGACCAGCTTTTCCATTGTCGAATAGCGTGTTTCCGCGTCTAGAAGCATGCGGCTGACGTAATAGATTGGGGTTTGTACCCCTTTTCGGTCAACCATGAGAACTGCCCCGATTGCCTTGTCTGTCACGGACAGATATAAGGTAAGTGGTTCTTTTGGTAGCGGAGCTGTGAGTGTTGGCAAGTTGCCCAAACATTTCTTCATGTCTTGGAACGCGGTTTCTGCCTCTTCCGTCCAGTTGAAGTTGGACTTCTTCAAACAATGTTTCAGTGTGTCCACGAAGGGGAAAGATTTGGACGCGTAGTTTGACAGGAACCTGTTCAAAGCTACGAGTCGTCCCATTAGTGTTTGTACTTCCTTGACTGAAGATGGGGATGGCATCCGCTCAATTTCTTGAACTTTCTCTGGGTTTGGACGAAATCCATCTTTTGTTACCACAACTCCGAGAAACTTTCCTTCCTCCATCCCGAAGGAACATTTTCCCGGGTTGAGTTTCATCCGCACACTTCGTAACTGATCAAAAGTTTTCTGTATGTCAAGTAACATTTGATCCTCTTCTCTGCTTTTGATCACCAGGTCATCAACATATACTTCTAGGTTTACACCGATTTGTTTGACAAAAGCGGTGTCCATTAGTCTTTGATACGTTGCCCCTGCGTTTTTTAGCCCAAATGGCATTTTAGTGTAGCAAAAGGTACCCATATCTGTGCGGAAGGCTGTTTTGTCCTCGTCTTCTTTGGCCATTTGTATCTGGTGATAGCCCCTGTAAGCATCGAGGAAGCATTTGAATCTGTATGGCGCCAAAGAGTCGACTTTTAGGTCGATCTCGGGCAGTGGGTAACAGTCTTTCGGGCACGCCTTGTTTAGATCTTTATAATCAACGCACATGCGCCATGTGCCATTGGACTTCCCCACCATGACTGGGTTTGCTACCCATGTTTGGTATTTGCTTTTGCGCAATATACCGGCCTTCAAGAGTTCTTCCACTTGCTCGTTCATCGCCTTTGTTTTTTCTGGCCCCATGCTTCGTTTCTTCTGAACGACTGGTTCCGCATTCTTATAGACATTAAGTCTGTGTTCCGCGATGTGTCGCGGAACTCCAACCATGTCTGATGGTTTGAATGCGAAAATGTCCATATTCTTTGTCAACAGTTGTTTTAGGTGAGTGCGAATGGGGTCGGAAATTGCATGGCCGATGACAACTGTTTGTTCCGGGAATAGAGGGTTAATAACCCATTTTTCCGGTTCGGTCCTAACAGTTGGTTTTGCTTGCTTTGAAGGCCTTGATGTTTCTGTTGCATGACATGTTTTGTTTCCACGGATAAACGCGACCCTTGTTCGCGTCGGAAAACCCATTATCTGGTGTGGTGTGGAAGCGTTACAATTAAACTTTGCCAATCCTTCACGTCCTAGCAGGATATCATGTGAAGAGTTGACAGGAAGTACGGTAAAGTCGCACGTTTCAGTGCGCGAGTGTTTCTCGTCTGAGAGTGTTACCGGGAAAGTGAGCGTGCCCAATGGGTAAATTGTTTCATGGATGAAACCCGAGATTGGCTCCGTTGTTGGTATTATTCTTTTCTTGTCATCATCATCCAGCCGGTCGAAACACTGCTGGTACATGATGTCAGTGCTGCTGCCATTATCCAGGAACATGTATCGTGTTCGATAATGGCCAACAACCCCTGTTATGATTAACGGAGCTGTGGAGCAGGCTCCACCCTTTACCCTTGGCATAATCACTTGTTCTTCTTTCCAAGAATCATTCTTCACCTCTGTAAAGGTACGCTTGTGACTTGCGTTCCTGTGAATCATGTTGCATGTATTGCGAGAGGCGTTATACACGTGATGCGCATTGAGATTGCGTATCTTCTTTTGGGAGGGTTCTCCTGCTTCTGTGTTGTCCCTCTGTCTTCTTCTCATGTTTTTTACAAGATGTGTCAATTGACCTGATTTGATCGCGTTTTCAATTTCCATCTTCAGGCTGTAGCAATTGTCCGTCATGTGACCGTGGTCCTCGTGGTATTCACAATACTTTGATCTGTCCACGATTTTCCTGTCACCACGGAGCTCTTGTGGCTTTGGAAATTGGATCTGCTCTGTTTTTAACACCTCGGATGGTGTTTTGGACAATGGTGTCCAATCATAGTTCTTCTTTGAATGCCCTTTGTGGTCGCGGGACCCTCTTAAGCTCAGCATGTTTCTTGCATCTTGCGAGGAGGAATATTTTCCTTCCTCCGCTGTGCCTGAGATTCTTGACCAAACGGACTGTTTACCCTTCCCTCTGTTATTTGAGGGTCCATGATGACTGCTACCTTGCTGTGTGTTTTTGTTGCGATGGAAGGAGCGTTCCGAAGACGCGTAAACTTTGGCGGCTTCGATTACTTCATCCCAAGCTTGCGGCACGCCGTCTTTGCCGGTTAAGCATTTCATCAGATCATCGTTTCTTACCCTGTGTATAAAGGCTGCGCGGGTAAGTTCTTCTCCGTATCTGACAATGTAGTCTTCCAAAGACTCATTATCGTTGCGCGAACACAAGAGGATGTGAGCCTTGTCCTTCTTATGTTTGCGCAAGTGAGAGAAATGGTTTTTGAATTTTCTAATTAAATCATCGAAGTCAACGAGACTTCCAACCAGCAAACTCTCGCACCAAACTCTAGCTGCTCCTGTTAGTGTTTGTACAAATAGGTGGCACCAAGCTTGCACTGGCCATAATTTGGAGCTGCCAGCGCAATCAAATGCGTGCAGGTGGTCATCAGGATCGCGCAGACCGTCATATCTTCCGATAGTACTCGGTAACTTGCATTCTTGTGGCATTGGTGCTTCTGCAATCCTTGCGCAGAACTTCGAACGTTCTGCGAAAGTCTTTGGCCTGTATGGCTTGTACAGATCGTCATCTTTAGGGGCCAAGCTACTGGCAGCAGTTTTGGAATGCTGCTTCTTACTTGTATCGTGATATACTTCGTCTTCAGATTCGTAGCCGTCTGGTTCACCGTTCAGGTTGACGGGGTCCTGGCCGTGAGTATTTCTAGCACGGCCTCCACCACGTACCGCCTGACGATGTCCCTTTGCGTGACGACCACTGTTGTTCTTCCGTGGGGATTCTGAATCATCCCCACTCAAGTCGAAACTTAACGCCTTCTGAGTCTTGAGTTGTGCTTGTTTCATTACCATCTTCTGGTACTCAGCAATCGTCTTTGAGTTTTGTTGGGCTAACCATTCATCCGGGTCAACCGAAGAAAGGTTGTCCTGTGCCTTTTTTCCTCCATTTACTCCTCCTCTTATCGGGTGGAATTGGAATGTTGAGGCTTGTTGCTTCTGAGCCACATTCTTGGTAATTGTGTTTGGTGTAACATCTTGGATTTCTTCGTTGACTGTGGCCTCGACATCGGTGTTGTTGTTTCCATCCTTTGAGAAAGCCATTGTGCTAGTTTGAAAGATTGGTTGTAACCGTAAGGGATGGCGCCAATGAAGAAACAAATGGTCTTACCACCTGTTAAGGATGATAAGATTACAAGTATCCACAGAGTTGATCCTTCACTAGCAGCTATGGAACAAAGGACCTACAAAAGAGAATGTATGTGTGGGTGTGGAGACGACTATACGAGGTAGTTGTTTGTAACAAAAACGGGGTGAATGGGGATACTATCTAGTATGATAGCTCTCCAGGTCAGTAGAAAGTGTCCTCTCCTATTGGGGGTGTGACCCCTTTTATAGGAGAGTCCGTATGCCACCATTACCCAAGTCCTAACCATGGTTAGGTTGTCTCCATCACCCTTAATTATGTTAATAAGGTGATATATGGAAAGCTAAATTGAAGGGAATAGTGGAATCGAGTACCGCCTTAATTGGTGTAGTTACGTGATTCATGCATGGCTATTGACCATGCATGATATTCGCCTTGACCGGCATATGACCAACCTTTGACTGTTGACTGAGCATTTAATGAGCTTTGACCAAGTCTTGCGCGTGGTTTTCCTCCGCGCGCTAGTATTGGGCCGGGTTTGGGTACGCAAAATGGTATATTCAGTACCCAATCCCAACAGTCATGTCTAGAAACGACCAACAACATCTACAAATTATGTTACAACCACTATTCTTATACCATGTATAATCGTTATAACATTTGTTACACCCTGAAACAACATATTATACATCCTCGATCTTACAACCAAATCAAAACACCCGCAAACCTAGCTAACCCCGCCGCAACGCGCGGGTTCCTGCTAGTTATTATCTATATCTATATCTATACTTCTATACTTATATATATATATATATATATATATATATTATAGTGCATTCTAGATGGGCAATAAGGTAATTTAACGTTATTATAGAAGGGTATAATTGTAATTTACATCAAATTATTAATACACATTAATACATTATTTAATATAAACTTCTAACTAATTAATACTTAATTTAATAAATTTATAATTCTAATTAAATGAACTAGATGCATTTTCTCAACAATACTTTTTATACTTATAAATAAAAATAAGGTAGATATACATATATAATTAAAACAAAACAAAATTAAAGAAATTTATAAAATCAAAATAGGTAATAGTATTATGTTATCTATTTCTAATTATCATACCGTTGACACGACACATAAAATTGAAAATATTATATTTTTTAAATTAAAATAATATTGTTAATTATATGTAATAAGATTAAGCTATTTTACATTTTATCAAATGCATTATATTTCTTTTAATTAAAATAACAATATTTAATATGATATGTAATAATATTAAATTACTTACCTATTTATCAAATGTTTAAAAACTATAATTTGTTGACTAAATCCAATTATAGATTAAACTTATTTTTCTACCGGCGGCCCTAAAAAGCATTGTATTACTTATTAGGAACATTATATAAAAAATTACCCTTGCACAAAATATAATTTGAGGGTACGTGAGGAGATGAGTTTGTTGCAATTATTACTGGATATTCATATTGGTTCAAGTTTTCTATTCGTGCTTCCGAATAAATGAAGTTGTTGAGACTAAATGGATATTGAAGTATTTTTGAAAAAAACTTATATTTCAACATCTTTGACAACAAAATAGAGAAAAAAAAAAGCCCGAAAAGTATCAATTACATTAAATTAGCCTAGAGATAACCTTTTTTTTTTCTCAAACCAGTTCGGGTTTAAAACAAGTTTGATTCTTAAAAGTTCTTTGGCCAAATCGACACGGGCTAGAAACCATGATGGGCCAAAAATAAACCAAATCTCCTAGAACCGATTGGCGTTGGGGAAAACTGAAGATTTTTTTTACGATATTTTAGTTTTATGTTTTTTTATTAGTATTATTATTGCTATTTCGTCTACATTTCCGTTTAACTTTCATTCAAAATTGATTTGTCCCAACGCGTAGTGCGGGGTCACTTCTAGTTATTATATCTATATACTACTATATAATGGGTGCTTGATGGCTAAGAAGGTAAATTTACATCTTTTTTAAAATGGCATATCAAGAGTCTTAGTATAAATCTATAATTTTTGTTCAATTTCTTCCTTTTATGCCCTCTTGTACAACATTTAATGCCAATTGTATATGTATCTTTTTTTTTGACACTTATATATGTATCTAATACATACTTTATATCCATCTCAACATGTAACTCACCCTCATAAAACACAATAAATCTTAATTGAATGCTTATTATTAAGACCTTTGAGTGTCCATGAAGTGTATATATATCCTCACCTTCTCATGTCTCAAAAATTACATGCTTCCCATTCTTCTCTTCTCCAACCATAGAGAAATAGAATATGCTTCCCATTTATCTGTGAAAAGGGCCGACCAAGCATATGGACATAGGTTAGTGCCTCTTACTAGCAGGATTAATGGATGCGCGCAAGCATATCGAGCGTGAAATGGAACGATTTATGATTTGTGAAAAGGAGACAAAGACGAAAGCTTTCTGCCTGGGTCATCAGCCTAAAACGGTATGTATTGCATTATTTTTTCCCAATAAAATATTGAACTTTGGCATACGCTTTTACTTTGTATTGGCTTAGTAACTTCAACTTGTTTTACTTTTCAAGAAACACATCTTACTAATATCATTACTTGACATGTCTAGGTTACTCATGATGCAAACCACGACAAAGTTCATAGCTTTCACATACAGAAAGAAACACCATTTAACCAATTTTAGGTATTTTTCATTGCTCGATTTGTTTTACTGTCGATTTGTAATTTTTGGTCCTTTTACATTGTTAATAATATACCTTTAGTTGTTGGAAACATACACTTACTTATATTCATTAAATATTTATGGTGTGCAGGATGAGGTTGCTAAAGAATTTGTGTGCCTATTCAATTTCAACACTTCTTGTATGGCCAAAGAGGCAGAACTGCACACATCATCCTAATCGGCCTTCAACAGCTTTGTAGGAAACCCAATCGGAATTGTTTTTTTTAATTTCTAATATCTTTTATAAATGTTAATGTGTTTTATCTATAGATTTGAGATCAATATTTATCATGTTGCTATTGGTTTTATTATCAAGCTGAACTCAAAACTGTTATTGGAAATGCATGTTGGGTAATTGAGGGAAGTTTCCAATAAGAATCACAATGCTAAACTGAAAATGTTCTTGGAGATCGAGATTGGATCGGTAATATCTTCCCGTCGTTTTATTTCACTACTACTTTAATACAGTTTGTTTGGTTGAAACAGGCCGAGTCAGGATTTGGTTGCCTTGTATACAATTTGTTTTTTGTCCAAGTTTTACCTTTATATAGTGTCCAATATAGCATATTCGATTATTAGGAAGTTGTATACATTGTAAATAAAATTTGAGTGCCTTTCAAAGAGTTTGATAAATATTATGTCCAAAGATGTACAACATTGTAATTTTGTATTGTGTACAAATATTTAAGCATAATTTACAATACACTTAAAGCCAATTTAGAGGGATTAAAGTTGGACATTCATCAAACTTTTAAGATACTTTAGGGCCATCTTATTCAATTCAATTCATACTAACCTTTCATCTTCCTTGGTGGTACATCATAATGAATACAATATTAACTACACAAATGGTGATTAGTTCACTTTCCAATCATCATTCACATAACATTGTTATAAAGAACAAATTCACTTTAACCAAAAATTTAATTTGGAAATTTGAAATCGTCTCTTCGAGTTCCATAACTCCATCTTCTTGAAACTATAAGTTCTTCCATACCCATCACCCAGATGTTAGTATCTTGCTGGTTCTTCTATTCGATTGACAATCTGTATTATGCTAAGGTTGGATTTCTATTTTATTGTTTTTATAGTTATATCTTCTTGATTTTTTTTTTTGTGTTTCTTTGATATTATAATATAAATTCAGTGCTATTTTTCAGGTGTCTATTTAAAAATTAAAATGTGTTAACCCATACGGCTCCATAACATTAATATGACCAATACCCATTTATAAGGCCTAAAGAGCATATTTTTAAGGCTCAATCACAGTACATAAATCCTCATGGGCGCGATACACGAGAAAATCGATTAAACTAAATATAGAATATCACATTTTATATTATCGCTCCCGCGGCAACGCGCGGGCTTCCTACTAGTATATATATATATATATATATATATATATATATATTATATAAAGGGTTCTGGATGACTAAAATAGTCATTTCATATTCATTTTTATGGGTAATATTGTAATTTTATTATATTAGCAAGACACATTTAATATAACAATTTATGATAATTGACCAAACAAACTTAATTCAATCATCAACTTCTTCTTCTTTTTTAACTAATTATCCCTTTCATTCATCCTACCTACTAAATGCAATTCAATCATCAAGTAACGAAAACAAATCGAATTGAATTGGTGCAGAAAAAGAAAAATAAATATATGAAAAAGTTAAAGCTTAGTTGAATCATCAATCAATCATCGACTTCTTCTTCTTCTTTTTTTAACCCATTATCCGTTACATTCATCCAACCAATTAAATGGAACTTTTTTTAACCAATCCTCAAACACAATCAACAAGCACAAAAGATTAAAAAAACATTCTACTCATTACTTTCTTTTAATTGGCAAACAACAAAACTTTCATTCCACCCAATAATATATTCAAGTAAGTCCAGTAAGGAACTAGACCACAACTTATTACAAACCCCAAATACTCGCCATACTATACACAAATACATTCCGCTTATGTTATGAGACATTAAAAGCAACCTATACATATAATATATTGTATTTCCATGATATATTGGGGTTGATTATATGGATTTAATTTTAGTATTTACTATGTTCATATTTTCATATATAATGCACCCAACCCTTGAGCAATCTCAGTCCCGAGTCAAGACCCCAAGCCAGATGAAACTCATACCCCAATTTCCACACCAACCCCAAACAACACCCCCACCACTACCTACTGAAATGGATTGGTGGGATAAGGAATGGTGAACAACAAATATGGATGATAAAATAGAGATGTGCAAGTACGATATAACCTAACTACACAATTACCAGCCCAATAGCCATTCTTCATTTTGATGACTTCATTTAAAGTATTTAACTATTTTTTTTAGCGGGGGTAGAAATTTTTACTTCTCCTTTAACTTTTCAATGTTCTCTTGTATCGCTTTACATGCTTTCAATATTAGTTGTCTTCCTTTATGTATATTTTGTTCAGAAATATTTCTTTTAATCATTATTCTCTATTTATGTTTTTTTATTCATAAAACACTATGGTCCAATTCTATTGTTTCACACTTTGGGTAACTTTTACATCACATGGTATTTATTACAAACTTAACATCTTATTCTACTACAATTTATACACCTATTTTATACTAAAATTATACACTTATACACTCTCCGATCCTATATTACACATTATCAATATGTTTATATAATGTACAACACCAATACTGTGATTGACCAAACGCAACCGTCAAACACAGTGCAACCCCGCCGCAACGCGCGGGTTTCTGCTAGTATACACACACACACATAGTGGAAGGATCATTTCAGAACATTATTATTGCGAGAACAAAAAGAACAACTCTAAATCATTTAATTTCCTAATTTACGGTTTATAAATTTTTATTTTTGTTTTTCTTACATTCATATGTGTAGATTATATGCATAAAAAACTCATTAAAGTAATGTTTTCATATGTCTTTTACAAACATACATACATGTAGGTTATTTAATCTACATATATGTATGTTACATAAAAAACGATTTTTTTGGTCATATTACTTTTCGAATTCCGATGTAAGAATCAATAAGATTGCGTTTGTAACATTCGTTTTTACTTTTTAGTTGCTTATGATTGAAAAAAAATGAATTATTCATTTTGTTCTGCATGTTCTCGCAATAAATAGTGTTCTACGTATTTGTGTGTGTATGTGTGTGTGCGTGTGTGTACAAAATCGGGAACTCGGGAGACTAGGACATCACTCACCTAGCCCTCCCCCAAAGTCGACACTGGGCTTTATGCATGAAGAAAGTGAGAAGTCATTTATTTAGCCAATCACATCAAGGCACGTCGCCCTCTTTTTTAGCTAAACAGTTAAATCACTATACACAATTTCAAAGTGTGTAGTTAATTAAAACCCCAATGTCTACGTGATAGTGACGCGACAAGAACTTTTACACTTTTTAGTTAACCCACCACGCATAAACTTATGCGCTAAAACTTGTAAGCTTTTAACCATCAGGTCCTCAATAGCTATAAAACAAAACAGTTGTTTGTTATAGTTATAACAACTTTTTTTTTTATTAAATATCTCTTACATTACTATGACCTACTCGTCTAGTTGTATGGAAATTTGTTCCCCACAACCGTGTTTTCGGTTGAAAATTTTGATAGTACGAAGTTAGATGCTATGTAATTTTAAAATATTGTCGTAAAAAAAGTATTGTTACATTCATAGTTGTCAAAGTGCCTAGGCGTACTCAAGGCGCATAGGCCGAGCCCGGAGCCTAGGCGCAAGACGCATAAAAAACGACGGCCTTTTATAATTAAGCGCATAGTATAAAATACATTTTTTAGGGATTCTAGAGATGTTTTAGGCTTGTTTAGGGCTACTTTAGGATGTTTTAAGGTTGTTTAGGACTTGTTCATGACTCATTTAGGATGTTTTAGAGGTTTATGCAACTTTTAGCCTGAATTTGGCCGGAAATCAGCCCTGATAGTGCACCTCAGTACCTAGGCGCGCGCCTCACAGAGCGCAGCGCACTTGGTGCGCCTCGAGCCTAGGCGCGCCTAGGCGCGCTTTTGACAACTATGGTTACATTGTAAGAGTAATAAGGAAATACTGATATTTTTTCCTAAGAAGAAGACGAAACCTCATAATAAAGTAGGTAGTTGTCAATATAGGGTAAACCTACCAAGAAAATAAATAAATAAATATATACGTGTCCAATTAAAATAAATGGCAACAACCATTGGACCATATATATTTTATAGGTGCATTTAAAAGAATGAATGGCTGCCAACCATTGTTTCAAGGGAACCAAGAAACAAAACACACAAATCTTTTTCAAATGCAAATAAACATCATGGGTACTATAATGCTCCTCAGATGCCACAGATTTCATATTTATCCTCAGTCGGTAGCTTTAATATATGAATTTTGCAAACTTCCCTATAAAATATGAACTACTTTTAAAGTAAAGAAACAGATATATAGTTATCCGTATTGTATGACCATATATTGTAGACGAAGAAAAAGAGACGTTTATACAGTTACATAATCACCTTACAAACTATAATTAAAACAATTAAATATAAATGTTTATATTGTTCTTGCAGAGTTGCAGGGCGCTACTTAATTGATTGTAAAATAATTTGGGCACCTCATACATTCTTTGTTGAAAAGTCTTTATTTGGGCCCTTTTAAAAAGCCTTATAGTCAGCTCACAAACCCATATTTTAGTCTAGTCCATTACCCACAGCCTTATACGTTAAAGGGCTAAAACCCAAATACGTAACCCAAGTGCTTGTTCAATTTCCTCTCCAAAATTTGACCGTCAAAAAAAGAAAAAAAAAAAATACACGTACACTTACTTGTAATCAGGGCAGTGGCGGATCCAAATATTTATTTAACGGGGACACAAATTGGTTAGGTTAAAAAAAGACGGGTCAAAAAAATCATGTAAAACCAATTTATAACCAAACCGAATGACGTCAATATATAAATAAAAAAAATACTAAAATCTAAATAGAAATATTTAAGAATTGAGGAATGAAAACAATACCAAATTTGAATCTCGAAACTCTGATAACTAACCAAAATGCCGTTTAACAAATAAATAATAACTAACAAATATAAAATAAATGAAACATATTTAAAATTAGTACTACAATCTTACAAAAACATGAGCTCTGCAAAACTATTTTAACGTTTCTCTACAAAACCACTAGAACTTTTCCTCTACAAAACCTAAACTAACTTGTATTCCCTAACCTTCTTTATTGAAAGAGTGAAAGACAAATGAAGATCCAAAAAGTGGACGAACCTGCAATCACAGTTAAGACAGGCACGACTTGAGATGGATCTGAATGCTCCGAACCTAAGCTTAAACCTGCACAAGGTAAAAGACCGTTAGGCTCGTTACAGAGGAGGAGGGAGGGCCTCTCTGTAACCACCCTCCGGCGTGAGGATAAGTATTTGTTTAGTGAGAGAAAGTAGAGAGAGAAAGTGAGATTCGGAGTCTATGCATTCGTGTGTCAATTGTACTTTGAAGGGGGTATTTATACTAGTCAACCTAGTTGTACTATACTTCGGACCCCCCTTCGTACTACCATTCGGAGTCTTTTGACTTCCGGGTGAGGCTTGTACTTTCCTTCGGTCAGAACATCCAGCTGCGGCCTAGTGCCTTAGTAGGCAGGCCGCGGTATAATTGCTTATACCTCTTCATGTCTTCCCAAGTCCTCAAGTTATTGGTAGGTAGCTTGTTGGACTTAGATGTGACCGAATCGCAGGTGGCCAAGCCGCGGTATAATTGCTTATACCTCTTCATGTCTTCCCAAGTCCTCAAGCTATTGGTAGGTAGCTTGTTGGACTTAGATGTGACCGAATCACAGGTGGCCAAGCCGCGGTATAATTGCTTATACCTCTTCATGTCTTCCCAAGTCCTCAAGCTATTGGTAGGTAGCTTGTTGGACTTAACTATATCGCGGTTTCTCAGTCTTGTTACGGCATCTATAAGGAATTGGTGAGGGCGGTTGACACGTGTCAGGGCCAGCTGTCCAGGAGCTTTGTCGTATTCCCCCGACACGTGGGCGTTGTTATAGCCATGCGATTGTATGGCTGATGTGATGGCGGTTCGTTTTTCGGGGCAATCTGGGCCGCTCATCTGAACCAGCTGTCCCCAACCCTAGCCATCTCAACCGTCGCCTCCTCCTCCTATATAAGCCTCTTAATCTTTTTCATTCTTTACTTTTTACTGTTTCCTCTTACTTGCTCTCTGATCTTACTTACCCCCTTCGGCGTCCTTATCATCCGTTCGAGCCTTACTAGCCTGCCTAAGGTGCGTTGTCTTCATCCTTCTTCATTTTTCCTATTTTATTGTTTTTTCCTTGAGTCCTGGAGATCGTGAAGGACGATATGAATGTGACCTTTTCCAACCTGTCCGCGGATAAGCTTGCCCGGTTCATTGATACTTACTCGATCCCTCGTGAGTTGAACCCGGTATTACCAGGGCCGAGGGAGGTGATACACCCCTTTCCTGTTGGCAAGTTTGGCTTTTACACCCGTGTGTGTGATTTTGCCAACTACCGCGTCCCCTTTACCAAATTTTTGATGAGGGTGCTAAAGTTTCACGGTGTGCACATTTCTCAAGTGAATCCTTTCGGTCTTAGCCGAATAAATCACTTCGATCTTTCTTGCCGTGCTTTAGAGAAAGGTGCGGATCTGAGTGTTTTCCGATGCTTTTATAAGCTTAGCAAGGCCGGTAGCTGGTACACGTTTGAGAAACGGCGGTCGCTGGAGAGTTGTCATGATTATCAGACAACTAGTTTAAAGAATTGGAAGAACCAGTTCTTCTTCTTGGACGACCGATGCTTACCTTCGGACATGGTGTGGCGTGATAGTTTTGAGGCGTCTGAATGGGACTTGCCCAAGAAGTTTAAATACAATCGCACTTTGTACCTGGATCTGGTGGAGAATAAGAGTAATATCCAGAAGTATCCGGAGCATGTTCTCTGTCTCGGTGGAGTTAGCATGAATTGGAGTCTGGATGATAGGTGGCCGTTAGTGCGTTATAACGGAGAGGGTGAGTGGGGAGCCGCAGCTTTTTGTTATTTTACCGTGTTTCTGCTAGCTTTTTCTAACTCTCCTTTGTTTGTTTATACAGAGATGTCGCTGCTTGATTGTCTGAAGTTAACTACTTTCGATGACGCCGCTCTGGAGTACACCAGCGAAGACTTGGGTAATACTGAACCCTTGGTGGCTCAGATGGAGAGTACGCACCAGGCCATTCGGCCAGTGGCGGGTACAGGTGTTGGTGCAAGTGGCACTGGTGGGGATGGTCAGACCACGGGGGTCGTGACCGGAACTGTTGGGGTAGCTCTGCCTACCGAGGGCCCACCTTTGTCTTCTGAAGTCCCTCCCGACCCACCTCTTACAAGTGTTCAACAACCGGACCCTTCTGCCAGTACGGGTCATCAATCCTCCGATCCTTCTCGTGCCTCCAAGGAGGTTTCTGGTGATAAGGAGGGTCGAGCTCTTACCGATACCTCGATCTCTCGGGGCGCAGGAAAGAGGAAGGCTTTGAAGGGCACCACCGCCAGCTCAAAACCGAAGAAGAAGCTACGGTTTGTCGAAGATACTACCGAGGTATATTCTAACCTTCTCCATAACCTTGAATATCATTTGTTTGGGGGTAAATCTCCCAGAGACTCGGCTCCAATACTAATGGTGGATGATCCTCAGGGCGGGGGGCTTAGTGATGAGGAGGGTTTGGATGGGTCTGCCGGGATACTTAGCCCGTTGAAGGAGAAGGTGGTGCGGCCTGACGATACTTCTGCTGGTGAGTTTAGGCAATCTCCCCTTCTTTCTCAAACCGATGTGGGGGATAAGGATGATACTTTCCCCCCATCGTGGTGCGAGACTGAAGCTTTTTCCCTTTATAATTTTGCAGCGGTGGCAGGGGAGGGTTCTGGTGGTGGTGGTATTGCCGATGAAAAGTTTGTCCCGGAGTGGGACTTAAAGAACGGAGATCGGGTGATTGACGGGCTATCTGCTCGTATGATGTTGTTCAACCTCGATACTCCTGCTGATCGGGAGTATTACCACAGCTTGGATTCGCCTGCTCTTTGTGAGGCATTATTGGTTAGCCAAGCCCAATCCAATTTCTTGGTGACTGAGGCGTATCGTCGTTTGACGGATGCCGAAGTAGACAGGGATCGGCTGCGGAGAAAGGGGGCTTCCTGTAACCATGGGCCGGCCATGGCCGAGTTAAAGAAGAATCTGAGGGATGCTCAGAATCAGGCTTCTTCTACTCAGTTTGCCGTGGCTTCGGCCGCGGAGGCCAGGGACAAGGCCCTTCAAGAAGTTGATCTTTTGAAGAAACAACTTCAAGAGTCCGAAGCCGCTGCTGCTGCTGATTCCAAGAAGACCAACGATCTTCTGAGGCAGATGGATGTTACAATGGCCAACCTAAGGAAAGGTACCGATGCTTTAATTGCTGGTACGTTTTTTATTGTTCAACTTCTTTTTGATTTTTAACTTAACTTCGATTTGGCCGTTACTTTGTAGAACGGGACGAGGCTGTGGAGGGAGAGAAGTTGGCAAAGCAGGTGCTTGTCGCGGCTGAGAAGAAAATGGCCGGGGACGAAGTAGCATGGAAGGAGGAAAAGAAGGAGCTAGTCGAGAATATCGACGAGCTGTTCAGGCTGAAGACCTTCTTTCTGACCACCGGGGCTAAATTGATAGCGGACCACGTCCACAAGGGCTCGATCATGAAGAAGGCTGTTAGCGATGTTAACAACGCCATGAATGCCTTGGGTTTTAACGTGGGCGTGAGGGCCGGCTATGCTGCTGTGGCGAAGGGCATTCCTTTGGAGAAGATGCCGCTGATAAAGCAAGATGCCCAGGAGGAGCTTGCTGCCGCTGCTCATGCTTATGATTCCCTCGTCTTCCCCAAGGTTGCCAAGTTGGTTGATCAAGTCACCGGTCCCCCCGAGTCCCTGTCCGAGGCCTTTGACGAGCTGAAGCTCGAGTCTTCTGTTTAATTTTGTTGAACAATTTATTTGATCCGGGCCTTTATGAGGTCCGGAGTGTTTTGTAATATTTTGAACAAGTTCCACCTAATTCGATACTCCTTGTTGGGTTCGAATTTCTTTTAACGCAGGTTACTTCCGGATCTTATAATAAGTCCGGGTTACGTATTTTTATTTATGATGTTTATTTTTCAAGTGATAAAAATGTACTTGGCCTTAAAGTGGCCGATTCGTTGGACCGTGGCTCGATCTTTCGTGCGTCCACGCATCTAGCCACGTCCTAATTTTATCCGCGGATTTAGCATATGTGTTAAATAACCATGGTTTGTGGGGTTTTCTCGACCAAGACGCGGCTGTTATCCATGCCGTGTGCTGGTGTTTTAAGTTGTCCCCTTATGAGTCATTGCTTTATGTTTGTGTTTAAGTTTTAGCTAGGTGCTTGTTTAGGTTAGTTGAGATCCGGACCAAAACTTATCCACTTTGATCCGTTTCTTTTTGCTACTCCTGTTTGATACTTTTCATACCACGTGGCTTTTGTTATGTCGAGCTCATTATTGAGCTGCGGCTTATATTAGCACCTCAGAAATTTTTCAAAGTATGGACCAGCTTTTTTATTAATGTTGTCGGGGTATGTCACATCCCGAATAATAACAAGGAAATGGAAATGGTGAGGAATGGCACATCTCACATTACAATCAAGAAACTTAGGAAAAATTAGCTGGTCTTGCTTACATATAACATTTTTTAAGGTGAACACCGTTCCAGGTGCGGGGTACATCTTTCCCTTCTAGGGTTTGGAGGGTGTAGGCGCCCTTCCCTCCAGCGGTCTTGATTATGTATGGCCCTTCCCAAGAAGCGGCCATCTTTCCTTTTTCAACCCCACTGGCTTCGTTACAACGAAACACATATTCCCCTGGCTTGAACCGGACCTCTTTCACCCTGGAGTTGTAAAATTTTTCCAACTCTTGTTTATACCGTGCCTCTTTAATGGCCGCGGCTTCTCGCCTTTCATCAAGCAAATCCAGGTTCATCCGTAGCTCCTGGTCATTATTGCTGATATGTTGGACCCGTAGAGATGGGGAGCCAATTTCCACGGGGATTACGGCTTCAGTCCCGTAGGTTAAACTGAAGGGCGTTTCCCCGGTACTTGTCTTTGTATGAGTACGATGAGCCCATAAGACATTGGGGAGCTCGTCTACCCAGCCGCTCCTCTTTCGCCCCAATCGTTTCTTTATCCCTTCCACCAAGCTTCTGTTGATTCTCTCGACCTGCCCGTTTGCCTGCGGATGTGCCACCGAGGCAAACGACTGTTGGATGTGCAGATCTTGGCACCATTTCTTGAAGGGGTTGTTTGCGAACTGCGTCCCATTATCGCTGATGATTGTCTGAGGAAGGCCAAAACGACATACTATCTGCTCCCATACAAACTTTTTCACCTCTTTTCCGGATATTTTTGACAGTGGACGGGCTTCAACCCATTTCGTGAAGTAATCCACTGCCACTAACAAGAACTTCATGCCCCCTGTGGACTTAGGAAATGGCCCGACGATATCAATTCCCCACTGTTGGAATGGCCATGCCGAAGTCACGGGGATGAGGTTATTTTTAGCTCGGAGGCTGACGGGTGCATGTCGCTGACATTCTTCACATTTCTGTAGTTCGGTAACGGCGCTGTTGTGCATGCCCGGCCAGAAATATCCTGTATTCATTATCTTGGCTACCACCATTCTGGGACCTGCATGAATACCGCATATGCCACGGTGAATCTCTTGGACGATATATGAAGCTTCGTCCAAGTCAACACACTTCAAGAGTGGTCCCAAGAATGTTTTTCGATATAACTGACCGTCAATGACTTGGTATTGGAGGGCTTTTACTTTCAACTTCCAGGCCTTTGCCTTGTCCTCCGGTACGACATCGTGCACAAGGTATTGGACTATAGGAGTCATCCAAGTATCCAATGCTGTATCGACTGACAGTACTGCGGTTGCTTGAATGGATGGGCCTTGTAGGGCTTCCATGTGTACTTCTTGCTGGGTGATGTCATCAGTGGACGCGGCCAGCTTACTCAGAGCATCGGCCTTCTTATTCTTGCTTCCTGGTATATGGATCACTTGACAGGCTTCGAATTGCTTCATCAATTTTTTAGCCTGCATTTGAAGCAAGGATTAGTCGTTTTCGTTGGTGCTAATATCTTTGATCTGATGGTTTTGGGTAGTACCCGTACCTCAGCTAAGTATAGAATCATGTTGGCTTCTTTAGCCTCATATTCCCCAGATATTTGATTAGCTACCAATAAAGAATCGACATGGGAGATAACCTGCAATGTTTACAGCATGTTAAAGGTTTTGGACGAACTTTGCCTATAGCAGGGAGTTTTTATAGTATTATGAGTACCTTCTTGGCTCCGACCTTTATAGCCAGTCGAAGTCCTGCTATGAGTGCCTCGTACTCGGCCTCATTGTTGGAGCTCTTGAAATCTAACCGGGTGGCATAAAGCAATTCTTTTCCCTCAGCTTCTTGCAAGACCATTCCAGCGCCCGATCCTTCCGAACCCGAAGCACCCACATGCATCATCAACTTCATCATTGAAGGCAAACATCTTCTTAGACCATTAATGAAGAGTTATATTTCCACTTCTCTCATCACTTTACCATATCTTAATTTTCTTCATTCCACTCATACTTTGAAGGGTGAAACTCAAATAACTCAAGAATATATACACATGCAATGTGCGGTGGATGGTGGGCACCGGCCCACCCTATTGTATGACTAAATTCGCCACTGATCAGGGGTGTTTATGAGCCGAGCCGAGCCAGGTCAAGCTCGGGCTCAACTTGGTTATAAACCGAGCCGGTTCAGCTCGACTGGGATTTGAAATCGAGCTGAAAATCACAGCTCAAGCTCAGCTTGGTTTGGCTCGAATTTAAAAAGAAAAAAGAAAAATAACTATCAAAATTTAATAGTCTAAAATATTATTCAATAGTTCAAAATAATACATTTAAAATAAGTTCAACCTAATACATTACAAACTAAAATCAAGTTCAACCAAATACAAAATAAATCTAAAAATTCAACGAAATACAACATAAGTTCATCAGCATATGAATTAATCCCTAGGTAAGCAACAGGTGTCAAATTGAACTCTCAAATACTGACCTATTTAAAATCAAAAACACTATTGAGTTTGATAATTTTATTACTTGGACAATTATCATTATGCTACGGTTTCATAAAATAACTTGACTAGTTGTAAATTCAATCCCAGGCACATAATCTCTATGCTACTATTAACAAATATTAAAATATGTAACCCCCCCCCCCCCCCGTTTTTTTTACATTTTTATAGTATATTATATGTATATAAAAATAATATGTATTAAAAGTTAGAATTATCCGAGCCAACCCGAGATAGCTCGGCTTGTTGCGAACCGAGCCAAGCTAAGCTCACTTTCTACCGATCCGAGCCATATCGAACGAGCTTTTTTGAGCTAAATCCGAGCGAGCTCCGAGTCACGAGGTTTTTAGAAAACGCTACTTGTAATGACGTTTATTGTTTACAATTTTAGTGAAGTTTATTTTACACCCAGTGAGTCACTGGCGTAGCTTTTAAGGGGCGGGGAGGGGTAGCCGCCCCCCCCCCCCGAATTTTCGCTCAGAAGTTCCGATTATATAGTATCCGTATAGAAATTTTTGGGTATATACGGTTTCAACTCACCGAAACTAATTTCCGACCCCCGGTGACTTCCGACCTCCCGAAGTCTCGAGTCAAGCTTCGCCACTGCAGTGAGTATAAAACCTTGGATGCCATTGTTCTTTAGACGAATAATAAAAATTAAATAAATAGTTTTTGCTAAATTAATGTGTCTATATATATAGACACTATATTTCACACCAACTCTGATACCTATTTCACATGCTTTCATTTACGTATATATTCATACATGTATTCAGTTTGGGAAAAATCTACTTTTTTTTATTTTGATTGGTGTTGTTAAGAACATTGGTTACAGAGGTTGCTAAGCCGGTTAAATGTAGCCTATGATTCTTAGACACCAGGTAGATCTCAAGTTGATAAGTGATAATTAATCACCCTACCATGCACGCCACTTAAATCGTTTTTAATGTATGTACTTTGAAATCAACTTAAATGTGGTGATTATTGAAATAGATATTTAAATTATGTATGAGTAGAGAAAATCGTTAGGAAACATGAAAACTTACCACCCTAAAATCTTTTTAATCGATATGAGTTAGTTCATTTTTATTTATCTTTAAAATAAAGGGAAATGGATTTAAATACTCCCAACTATCGCCTATTTGCGAATAATACTCCCAACTTTCACTTTGGCCATTAGCACTCCCAACTTGCAATTTATTTTGTTCCATCACCCCCAAACTAACGGAGGTTTAACCTGGTTAGTCTTCGTGGTAAAAATGTAAAAACCTAAACTTAAGAGACATTTTCAAAACTTATTATTATTATTATTGTTATTATACAACCATCTTCAAAACATATACACTAGTCTCCTGGGCACAAACTTCAAAACTTCATGCCAAACGTGCTGCCACCGCAACCACAACCACCACAAACCACCGCCACCGGAGCACCACCACCACCATGCCACCACCAACAAAACCCTAAATTCACCTTTTTATTCTTTCTAAAAGGAGCGAGATGCAATAATGGACGAGCTTCGATTAGGTGTTACCCGCGTCTTGATTACCACAGATGTGTGGGCCAGGGGATTAGATGTTCAACAGGCAAGTCAACACTCTTACTTATTATGTGATTTCACTTTGTCAATTGGGGAGGATTAAACTCATTGTACATACCATCATTACCATCTGGTATGTTCTTCAATGCCCCATTTCAGGTTTCTATGGTGATTAATTATGACCTCCCAAATAACAGAGAGCTTTACATTCATCGTATCAACTATAAACCGTCACCATAGTCTACCCAAACTTGAATCCGAACATAAACCCTAGAAAAAGTGGATATTTTAGTCATTTTAGCAACACAAATTCGTCCTTTAGAAGGCAATCGTTGAATCGGTTTGGATCTAGTCACCATGAAATTGACGATGACAGTGTGTCAGAGGTGGGAGATTTTGGAGATAGGGCACTAAGTAGTCGAAGGTATAGTGAAAGTGGTCGATCGAGGTTTTCGTTTGATAATACTGGAGAAAATGTGGGTTTGTCTATTAAAGAACATCCTTTTAAAGATTCACAGATTCTGACTACATCTCTTGCTTCACCGGATGCGATACTACTTGGTAAAGGCCAAAATTGAAGTGGGTTTTCTTGGGTGTTGGTGGTGGCATTCATCTACGTAGGTAGAGAAAGAGGTTTGGATGGTGGTTCGGTGACGGTGGTGGTGTCGGAGCTGGCCATGGGTTTGTGGTTGCAGGTGGAGGTTGGAGAAAGTGTCATTTGGGGAATGGGAGGAGTGAGATTGCTGGATGGGGAAGATAATGATAATAATACATTTCAAAAAGGTCCCTTAAGTTTAGGTTTTTTACATTTTTGCCACGAAGACTAACAAGGTTAGACCTCTATTAGTTTAGGGGTGATGGAACAAAATAAGTTGCAAGTTGGGAGTGCTAATGTGCAAAGTGAAAGTTGAGAGTATTATCCGCCAATAGGCGATAGTTAAGAGTATTTAAATCCATTTCCCCTTAAAATAAATCTTCACTGATTACCCATTGATTATTTTATTCGGTGTCACCCAAGGTGATCGATTGTATATTCATAATAAAGATTGAAAAGCCATGTCATTCTTTCATATATGTTCACTTTACACATCAGAATCACCTATCATCATCATTATCATCATGACATATCATTTGATATCAATTTTGTTGTTTTTTTCAGGTTCACATCACATCTTCGGAGCGTCTTGAGGAAGTGACAAAGTTGTACAGAGACTTCACTCGAGAAAAAGGTGGACACGTAGAATTAGAAGCAGGTTTTATGAGTTATTAAGTGTTGATCCTTTTTAAAAAAATAGTTCTAAAAGAACGGCCTATTTATTTTGTGGTATACCCATTTTATCACTTCATATTAGATTTGTCTATTACAGAAAGCTTTCGAGGATAAACTAGTATAATTTATAAAAAGTTATAGCAGTTTCAAAATCACGGCCGATGAAGCCTAGCTCAGTTGGTGAAATGGGGAGCTAGAGTGGTTGCCATGTAAAGCTAGAGTGAAGCCATATTTAGGCGGAGCTCCGCTTTACCGGGGAGATTCCTAATTCAGATGAAATGTTTAATCAGTACATGTTGACTCAGAATGCTAGACGGAGCTTTGACGGTTAAGAAAAAAAAGTTTGAAAATCACGTAACGTGGTTGATTTAAAAGTGAAGAATATCTTTATTGTTTGCACACACAAATAAAAGACTCGTAAATGAGAAAAGTGTTGGGTTCGGTCCATACATTTTACAACTACTCAATACAATACAACACAAGTGACAAGACCCTCTCTCTTTCTCTCTCTCTCTTGTTTCTCTCTCTAAACCTCTCGATTTCGACTCCCAGACACATAGATAGATCATCTATTCCCCGAATCACAACACCAAGTGACGTCGTTTCTTCTCAAATCATCATTCATAATATTAATCTTCACAGATCCAGGTATTCTCTCTCTCTCTCTCTTTCTCTCTCCCAATCTATATCTATATATACATACATACATACACGTATATATATTTATTAATATCGTGTACGTTAGGGCCTTCCAGTTTGTTGAATCGCTGTTATTCTCATTCACCTTGTTCAATGCAGGCAAATCAGCTACGTAAATAAATTCAACGTCTTAATTAATTTCCCCTAACCGTCTTGTTGCTAACATGCACCTCTTTTAGGACCTACGTGACGGCGTTTGTGTGTTTGCTGAATTGTTAGGTGACGATGTCGTTTAATCAAGTGGTGAAATTACGAAGGAAAGAGTTAGCGGCATGCATGACATGCCCTATCTGTAATAAACTCTTTCGTGATGCTACTACTGTTCCTGAATGCCTTCATACGTGTCAGTCTTCCTCTTCTATTTTATATTATTTGTTATTATTATTATTATTAATCCAATTCGGTTATATTATCTATTTAGTTCGGTTATGTTATGTAATAATAATAATAATAATAATACTTTGTTTGTTTGTTTATTGTTTATCTTTTATGTTGACTGTCAAAATAATTGCGTGTCTGTCTTGCTAAGTCGATTGATAGGATTATAGGTATGAATCGGTTACCTGTTGACTGATCGTGTTTTATTATTATTATTTTTAACCATGATTTGAATGAATCAGTTACCTGTGTTCAATGTATGTTAATCTTGTGTTTGCCAGAATATTTGATTGAGATGGTCTTGGTTTTGTTAAAATCTGTCATGGAATTAATTTAGTGTGATGGTTATGCTAATTCTGTTTTTGCCTAAAAAAATGATATACTTGCGGTTTGTGCAGCTGAAAATTTGTCATGAAATGCATGCGATTCTGATTGAATGTGTTCTAAGTTCTAACAGTGATATTTGATTATCCATCTAGTGTTAATTAGGTAACATGTTAATGGTAATGTTTGTATTAATATTTAGGGGTTAATAGATTAGTTTTATATGATCAATTTGATACTGGTTGCTTACAAAATGATACTCTGGTGAAAGATGATTTTTTTTTTTTTTTTTGTTATCTGTTACTTTCTTAAATAATAAGAATTTGTCAAACACGTACAAGCCAATTTTGATAAAGCTTACTACTTTAGGGTTTAATATATTAGCTTTAAGTAATCAATTTTGATACTGGTTACAACATAATGATACTGAAACAGGAAATTACTTCCTTAAATAATCAGAATTTGTCACACACATTTAATAGCAGAACATTGATGTCAATACACACATCTGAACCTTCCATGAATATGTAAGTTTTCATGTTTCCATGTAAGGAAACTACTTTGTTGTCTCATGGATTCTTCCACTCTGTAAGTATTGTACCATGAACCCAAAAAGTTCGAATCTTTTGTGTATTCAGGGCCTAAGAAATTTGTATTTGCTAACGTTTTGCCTATTCAACATCTTCCAGTCTGCAGGAAATGTATTCACAAGAAGCTCACAGATGAGGAGCTTGAATGTTGTCCAATATGCAATATTGACCTCGGATGTGTTCCTCTGGAGAAGCTGAGGTCTCTCTCTCTCTCTCTCTCTCTCTCTCTCTCTCTCTCTCTCTCTAAGATGTATGTGTGTGGATTATTAGTTGAATTGCTGAAGTTATCATAATAGACAAACCTGTTATGTAACTTATAGTTTTTGTCCATGTAGGGTGGTGTAGAAATGCGTCTTGTTCAAAACAGAAGTATTTCATACAAATTAGAATCATCATTTGATTGATAAACATTTTCCATAAGATGGATGTGATGCTCACATTATCTGATTAGTAGATTTACATGTAACCATAATGATGTGTTTTATCCATGATAC